>CM073773.1:79116516-79547965 GCA_037158775.1 Hetaerina titia | reverse complement strand
TTACATTCAATGTTATTACACCATGCATTGTAATTTACTTTAAAACATTAATGGAACTAAGCCTAAGTGATAACAGAACATGAAGGCACTCCAACTATTGTGCATAATGCCTAAATGGAAATAAACTTACAGTGTATCTAACTCCACCGTTCTTCTTCTCCATTTCAGCAAGGGCATTTTTGAAGGGAGTAGGTGTGCGTGGGGTTGCCTCAACAAGTGATCGATGTATCTTTGGTGTGCAAGCATTCTCTTGTTCTATTTTTACTGTGCCTAGAAGCACATGGTCACTGGGTTGAATGTGGGGTGAGGATGGAGGTGATGGGCGGCTTACGCGTGGCGTACTTAGTGGGCTGTCACAGTGGAGAGCCCGTTTCCGACTGCTCCCCAGCCTGTGCAATGGCGTGGATGACACACCAGCCTCAAATGAGAGGTTGGGACTGTTAAGAAACTGGGAGGGGCTGAAAGGCAGTGGTTTGATAGGGGTTGATGTCTCCGATTTTACTGGAGTTGTGGGAAGTTGTAAGAAGTGGGTACTGTGGGGTACTGGAGACATAGAAGTGATAGGAGGGAGCTTAACAGGCAGGAATATCTGAAAATCAAACAGAGATGAAATGATTAATTAGTACAATATCTGAACAAGGTGTAAAGCATGTAGGGTAATTATTATTAGAATAGAGGCTTTTAGTTAAACAGCAGAATAGTAGTACGACTAGTGAGATAAGTGAAATGAAATACTTTCCACCTTCATTACAGCTTCTGCAAGGGATTACTCTAAAATTCTATTTGCTTGCTTGTAGGATTTCAATTCTTTCAATAATACACATATTGTATTTGAAAATTAAAAAAGTATTTCATTATTATTAAAAAATATTCACAGTTTATGAAAGTGTGTAGTGAAAATTGTGGTTCTTCATTGTACAGTGGCATGAATAAAAAAAATAATGATTTGTTCAATAATGATTATTTCTCTGGATTTCTGAAAATAAAAACTATTTACAGCAAAAAAGTTATTTAGCTTTATCAGGAGTAGTAAAAAAGCTTATTCCCGTAAAAATATACAGCTTATGTTTCCCATCCCTTTTTCCAGAACCCATTTTTATTCAAATTTAGCAAGCTCATATTTACCTAAATAAATTCCACCTCAATCTTTCATACAAAAAGTATCCTGATCATTTTAATATCAACGCCACAGGAGCCCTAAAAAGCCATATTAACAATGCATCTCGCATATCAATAAAAAATTGGTTGTAACAATCGGCGAGTGATTTTATAAGAGATTTTTGGAAATTTATCACAGACATTCTATGCATTTATAAAATTCATGTAGGTAGTCTTAAGTTAACAACAGAATAGAGGTCATATCATTTGTAATACACGATTGTCTGATATTATTATCACTTACTTTCTGTGTTTCCTGAGGTGGTGGGTTCAATGAGCTGACCATACTTCCAGTCTCAACTGGGTCTTTAGATAAACTTCCAGTGTACCTCCGTCTCCTTGATGGGCCTCGCCTGAGAATAGGTGGAGTAACAGCACAATTTGTTCTCCCTGCACGACTTTCGTTAGCAGTAGATGATGCAATACTGTTAGCTATCATGATCGGATTGGGAACTTCATCTCCATCCACTCGATCACCACTGCTGACACCATGAATGCTGTATGAAAATGCTAGTAAAAGAAGGAAGATCAAGTTTTAAAACTCAATTCTAAACTACGCAACACCCCATCAAAGCCTATTGAACACAATATTACTCACTAGCATACGGTCTTTTCCTGGAAGGTTGGGGTAGCTCTGTGGAGGACCCTGAGACACAAGGCCTGGGAGGGGGAGTGGAGAGACCAGGCGATGAGACATGTGATGTCAAAAGAGCCTCGGCACAATGAGTTTTGTCAGGAGAAGAATAAACTCCAGGCACCAGGTCAAGAACTCCAAGTCCATTGAAACTTTCCTCTGATGTAGACTGAATTTTGAATGGACTTGAACGTGTCAGTACGTCTATGTCAAGATACCTGAAAGGAATCAATGACGTTAACATTATTTGTTAAAACATCCATAAGCATCTTATGAATACTAAATATCTAGATGGAATACATCAGCCCTACACCTTTAAAGTTTCAGCAGTGCAACTGAAGAGTAGCTTTAACTAGACATAAATTGAAAGAGTTATAAAGCCCAATCGGTGCTAATGTAACTGATATTAACAGTTTAATTTAGGACACATTTAGACCAATTAATGCAATATGTATATGTAAAAACAATAAGGGCATTAAGTATGATATTTTTCCTCACAATTGCATATCAATATAACCCGCAGTATTTAGTTCTCCTCCTAGAGTACTGATACATTACTTTCATTGCAGAGATAAATAATTACCACTGTATGAGCTTAGAAAAGTTCTAGGACATTATATTCTTGGAATTTAACATCCATAATTTGGAAGTCAGACTGATTCCAATACATCCTCTAGCATACAAAAAAGCTTTTCGTAAATGTACCAAATGATATGGTAATCTATTGGTTAAGGTAGTTTTTGGATGGACACAACAACCAAATAATTCTAGTCTCTCCTAACATAATACAACGCAACATAATACTCTACAACAAGATCCTCTTCATCTCCATGTACTTCCTTCCTCCCTTAAGTCCGTCCAACATTTCTACCTTATATCTGTCCCTTCCTCGTTTTCCTAACATTCTCCCCTCTATGAGAGCCTTCAACATCCCATTGACAATCAATATGCTTTGCATCCATTTTTCCAATCTCCTTACGATTCCTCCCAACAATATCCTCTTCTCCTTCACCATACCGTTCACGGTATGGTGAAGGAGAAGAGGATAGTGGAGGAAAGAGATGAAAGAGGAGAAGAGGAGTAGAGATGAAAGTGGTTTCACCACTTTCTCAACCGTTTTAATTTTTACAGGGAGTCAAGATAATTGAAAATGTAAGTGGAAATTAGGAGGAATATAACATGCAATATATTAGTAATTTTAGAATTGGAAAAAACATCTGAAAGATGAAATTGTATTCAGGCTTTTCCTGAGATTTTAAACGCATTAATGCTTAATAAGATTTTGTATTAATCAATTAAAAGTTAATCAATTAAATTTAATCAATTAAAAGTTAATCAATTAAAAGTTAATCAATTTGAAATTTCCATCGAAGTAATCAAATTGTACCGCTGCAGACTTAACACAATCGCAATTCCTTCTGCAAAATATTCTTCAGCATCCCTTAAATATCTCTGTTTTTATATTCTCCTGTGAATGAAACACCTCTAAATGTTAAAGAAGTACACTAACACTTAAGTAATGAACACCCACATGAACTGTTCAATTTTGGCATATGCCATTTGGTTAATTTTACTGTTTAGATGGATGTAGTTATGACACACAAACCCCTGTTTTTACTTTAAAAAAACTACAATCAGAGTAATACAAAATGCCAAAAAAAATATAATGCAGTGCATCAAAAAGGAATTAGCACACCAGCATTACAATTTTTATTCATGATAAATAAAAGTATTTAAGACAAGTCACAACTATTGATTGGCCTCGTACAGAACAAGGACTTACTTCATTGGTGAGAAGAAGTTGGAGTTGGGAGACTGGGTATTTTGACCTTCATCATTCATGAGTTGAGTTCCATTCGATGTCCTCAAAGCCTCTGCATCAGTCACCTTTAAGCGACCCTTTGGTACCACTGTGGGCTCATTCACAACATTGGTTATGTTTGACAAAGTCTGAGGCACAGCTGAGCCCGGAGACATTGTGGGCATAAAAGAAGGTGCAGGAAGAGGTGCACTAGCTGGTTTAATTACTACTGGAGTCAAAAGTCCAAGCTCAGACTTTTGAGAACCACCAAGGTTTGTTGTCTGGGCAAGAACAGTTCTCCCTGCAACATTAACCTGACCAGGCTGTAGTAAAGCAACTGATGTTGAACCAGTGATTTGGTAACCAACACTGCTACTGCCAGAGACACTCCCAACACTGCCAGGCGCTTCAAAATATTCTGGTGAAGACCAAGAATCCTTCTAAGAAAAAGAAACAAGTTAGTACACGTGCAAATAGAAATCAAAAGTCAATGCAAAACAAAGTAACTCATGGAACTTATTTTTACATCATAATTCTGATTCTCCTTGATTCCTGGGTATCCCATCAGCCCTGGTGTGTCTGGAGTATCTGTATTATTGGTTCCACGTGAATCTTCACCATCACATGCAGGAGAGGATGATTCTGCAGGAAGTGATGAGCTGGTTATGACAGGAGTTACCCTTCTTGATGCCCTTCTCCCTCGTCTGCGAGCTGCGTCACTTGATTCATTTTCGTCAACTTCAAACTTCCTCCTCATAGTTGAATTCCAGTGATTTTTGATCGCATTGTCTGTCCTATGATATCAGAAAATTATTGTTAACCATTCAGCATTACATCATACACTTAATGAATTAAAAGCACAAGCCAGGTGTCATAAACTAATTATACAAATTGAAAGCATACTCAAAATCAGAAACAATATATACAATGAGATGTAAGACATCAACTAACCTCCCTGGCAGTAGTTTAGCTATCTTGGCCCACTGATTCCCCCACTGGCAATGAGCTTCATAAATAATTCTATCTTCATCCTCCGTCCAAGCAGTTTTCTTGATTTCTGGATTGAGGTGATTGTGCCACCTTTCGCGACACTGCTTTCCTATTCTACCTTTTAAGTGTCGAGCGATTAGCGTCCACTTTTTTGGCCCAAGCTTACCCACAAGTTCAACAACCATTTCATCTTCCTGCAAAAGTAAATCAAATAAAAATGTAGATCAAATAATTTTCAATTACTACTTAACAATTTTTAATTACTACTAATCACAAATACAAAAAGAGCCATGAGTATAATCCATATGCAAGGAATTCATTACATAAAACAAGGGAGGCTATTAATACAAAACTTTACACTTAATATTTAAAAACGAGACAGGAAATAATGTAGTTATGACATCACTCATGTAAATTAACAACTGCAGTCTAGGAATCTGAACAAATGTTGGTGTTTCCACCTTTTCTGGGTTTAAAAAGGAGGATAAAATTGAATGGATACCTCTTTTGTCCATGGACCTTTGACTAATTCAGGATTTACTACTTTAGTCCATCGTTGCTGGCACTGTATATCTGAACGGTCTGGAAAATGCTGTGCAACTGACTCCCAGTGCTCGAAGTGAGCCTCTGCCAAAAGTTTTAGTTTTACATCCTTAAAAAAAAGAAAGATATTAAGTATTTGCTGTATGACACTTGAGGTTTCCAAAGATTACACCAAATCCCCATCATTTCACACAAATATCCCATTCAAAGATTCAACTGGTAAAAACTTTGACACATAGCATCATACCACAAATTGGGTCTTTGAAGAATGAAGATATCTATGATTGGTAAGTTTCTGAGGTGCAGTACATGGAGATGAATAGAAAATATGCTGGACAAAGATGATAAATAAAATTGTAAAAAGTTAATAGCTAAGATATTGAGAGGTATTATGATATTCCAGAATTGTCATTGAAGAAGGAATTGAGGAGTGAAAGAGGTGGGAAAACAAAAGCACTTTGACAGCATGAAAGACATTTACAGCAAGACAGCATGAAAAAGGGATAGACATTATCAATACCTGAAAAATTAATAAGTGGAGAGCTAAAGCAATTTCGGATGGATGAAAAGGATTCACAGAAAAGTAGGCTGCAATGAATAATCCCTTTCAGGGAGCATCCCAAAGTTAACCTTAATCATGAGAATTTTCAAAAAAAGAAAGTGCTTTGTCCAGTAAAACAATTTATTTTTTTTTAAATCTACTCCAACTTTTGTTACTTAAGCCTTCCAATCATAAATTCTCATCTAATCAAAGTATAAACCAAAATAACAAGAATGGGAGGGATAAGAAAGCTATAATAATAATATTTATAATCTCTATTGAATATATAATCAAACCTTACCTCTTCCTTTGTCCATCTTCCTTTGTTTATAGTTTTCTTCCCAGATGGATTAATAGAACCTCCTGCAGAATTGTGCCTCTCTGCAGAACCCCAATTTGTTGCAGACAGGCCTATATCACATTGTGCACTAGAAGATTCATCTGAAAACTCATCACTGGAACTGTCATAACCTGAGCGAGAACTGGGAAAGATAATGAAAAAGCAAATATTAAATTAGGAAGACAATATAATATCATATTAATATATCAATAAAAGATGTGACCCAACAAAATCATAAAGCTCCCAGTATATGAATGCAAACGTATCAATTGTATAAGTGGATTTCTGCATCAAGCAATAACTCCATCCTTTGGCTTTACAGAAAAACATAGGAACATTGACAAAAGAACTGACTACCACACCAACTGACAGGATTCCCTTGAATTATCCAAACCCTATTCACAACCATACATTACTAACCTAACTAGATAGCTATCAAATATTATTCTTCTCTGTTACAGCTTTATTAAGTGAGATTTCAAAAGACTTCAAAGAAATATTTTTTTTATTGATACTGGGGAAAAAGGAAAAAAAATCACGTGAGAAGGAATAGATATCGTGAATATTTTATTCCACTTCATCAAACAATTTGAAAAAAAGTCATCAAAATAACGCTGAGATACGATTTATCTGATGACTGACAATGTGCCCTATGGCCGCGTTTCGGAGAGGATACGTTATGCATTACTGTAAAACACACACACACAATCAATTTCTTTCTCAGTTCAATAAATTATATCAATTTTACAAACTCATTCAAGGTAACACTAATATTCGTAGACAGAATCAAGTAGACATAATGTTACAACTATCGTCGTATATCACTTTTACGCTAATTACTGCACTTTAACGGGAGCTGTTCTACACACTTCACACGTGCATGTAATAATTCTAGTAAAAAAATTTCCTGAACAGTTTAAAGCGCGCTAAACAGAGACATTTATGATAACAAAAACGAACTAAATATTGTTTTGATTTAAATATGTGTGTGTGTGTGTGTGTGTGTATATATATAAATACACATAGACACACATCTTTATTTATTTATTTCGAACCAACATTTTCATTGCAAAATGAGAGTTGACAAACGTATTCGATAATACTATATTTGAGTAAACAAATATCAACGGTGTACTCCATTTGATCAAGTGACCAGCTACATTTGTTTTGGAAGTAGAAGGCACCAAAACCACACGGATCCCGTCCTCGGGGTTTTTAGGAGAAGTAGTCATGGCTACAAGGTTGTTATATGCCCATATCGCAGCAACAAGAATTGACACTTGAGAAAAAAACAAATTTACCAAGTAAAATTCCTCCAAACTACAATGGCATAACCGCCTATCGAATAAGCGAAACATACTATAGTTCGCCGGGGAGAGAATTACCCGAGAAGCTGTCTATCTCGGTCCCGTTACCCCAACAAGGAAATCGTTCCCCCAACCAACAATACAATGCAAACAGTACCGTATACCTGATAACACAACAAAAGATACTGAAATTATCGACAATGTAAACAAAAACTCTCTCAACAAAATATTACTTACGATGGCACTTCAATCTTGTGAAGATTAAATACACTAGGCAGTCTTGCTTCTAATGGTGGCGCTATAACGTTTACATAGCATAACATATCCATCGATAAAAACTGCAATAAACCTAACTTTGCAGTAACTATCTGGGTCTTTATGCGAAAGCATGTGGAGGAATATAATTTCCTCCACCTTTTCGCGCTAAGAAGTTTAGCGCTACTGTCGAAGAGAAGAATGACGAAAAGGACTGGTGTTGAGTACCAGAAAGGAAAGTGAGGGTACCGGATGGTGGGGGGGAAGGGTCTGAGGGCACCACGGAGAAGGAATGTGACAACTTCGCAGTTTCTTTCTGCAGGTAGTGGTAGCGACGGCGGGTCACCAAAGCCACCTATTCCTGTTTTTGGAAGCCTTTTAGGCCAGAGGCATTCCGGTGAACTACCAATGAATAACACTCCACTGCACACGGCCTACGAACAAAATAGTGCCCCGCGGCTCCAGCCCAATTATGCCTAGTAACTGCTTTGGAGACAAAGTAATAGGAAATTGTAAGCGAGTTTTGGACTATGAGAAAAGCAACATCTTTCTAAATATTATTAACAGAAGAACCGAAAGGAAAGAGCAAACACATACACTTGAATCCTCCTCGACATTTCTAAAGGAATATCGGAATGGGTCAAAAACTTGAGTGTTACTCTTAACATCATCCTTTAATGGAGTACACACGTGCAAGTCAGCATTAAAGAAGGTAGGTTTCATTACACGGAAAGCACGAAAATGTAATTCATCTGTAAGAGAGGTATTACTTCGATTTAGCTAGGCCGCATTTACAACACACGGCAAGTACTTGGGATCCATGGGAGTTGACGTAAAGAATAAACATTCCATATCCGCTAGGTTTTGCTATTTGTTGCAGCGACATGAGAATAAGCGTCAAGGGTATTCTGGATGAATTAGGTGTTTCTTTTTTCGATTCTCGAAGACAGCTGGCAAGAAAGGCAGGCTTTTAGAAAGGTACAAGACATCCGGGTTTTCTTACTTTTTTCCGAGTAGATTCGACCACCGGGCTAAAATAAGAGATACATCTTCACAGACATATTCAAGTACTTGTTCTTCCCTTGCACGAAACGCAATCATAGCCAAAAAACGAACGCCTTGAGCAGCAGATGCAAGTGTAAAGAATTCAAATAATAAAACGTAAACATGTTTCATATAATACCCTGCAAGCCACCGCTAGGGTGTACGGCAGGGGGTGATTAAATACCGGGCTACCCTTGACCCAAAACACCTTTCCCTGCTAGCACAGTCAGAAAAAGGTTATTTTATTCAGATCCCTTATCTTTCGTGAGAAAAGTGACATCATAAATATACCTGTTCTAAGTTTAATCTCTTTAATTTTATTTACCTCATCTCTCCTACCGTATAAAATGGGGCTAAATAATGCATTTTCAACATCATTGCTATAGACATATGCTTCCAATTCATGAAATAGATTTAATCTGTAATTTAACCCTAGCTTCAGAAGTGATTCCAAACCTAGTTCATCTGATAACTTCATCAGTGTATCATAACAAAATTTTACTCTATCTCCTATACGCTGAACGTAATCCAATTCAACCCAACTTCATCAGGGTCCCATATGCTAGCAACATATTCCAAATAAGACCTAGCCCGCAAAAGATAATGTTGCTAACAGAAAGGTAACATTTCCTCACACCTTCAGCTAGAATGGAAAGTCATGTGTAGGAAGAAAGGAACTGAATTTTCAGCGACCCGAGTACCATTATTGTGCACTTAATTGCTCTAGGAAAACGAAAATCAGATATGATGTCCAAGTCCTGGGGAGGGGGTCGAACCCGATAACCGTGTTTGGTCAGCGGTCATACTGCCCCAAGGATTAATACAAACAGGTTCCAGCAGCCGAGAATATATAATACTCTACCGAGTTACACTAGCTGATATGACGACCGAGTCACCTATAAGGAGGCTCGTTACCATAGACATAACGAGGAATGATTGACCGAAGTGCTATTTCTACACTAATACCCCGCAATCCACCAAAAAGGTGAGGCAGGGGGTTCAAGTACCATGTGGACAGGATAAGGGAGAGGAAGGAATTGTGAAAGGGAAAAACAATGGCATTAAAATCCTTGAAAATATGAACATAAATAGTGCATACATACGTATACACATGTTATAGGAAAACTTAGTAATAAACAAGTGTTAATTTCACCCACCTCAGAAGTTTTCATGTATAGGAGGGAATAAGAATGAACCACAGCCACTTTACAATAGACCACGATAAGTTTACGTGAACACACCATGCATCTAAATAAAATGTCCGCTCTAAACGCCCCACCATGAGTCATATAATTGGTGGCCGCGGAACTCAATCATGAATAAGAATCGCGCGATATACCAATGGAAAAAAAAACTAATAATAATATGACAAAGATTTTTCCCACTTTGCGTTCATTTTGGGCATTATCACACTGCATTCATCCAGCTAACCATTTACTAACAGACCCAAGCAGGGAAAGATTTAAACAAAACCAGTTTGCAGACGCGGGGGTATAGTAGAACGACCCGGGTCGGTAGGTACGATGCACTGGAAAAAGCCAGAGCAAGCATAGGAGGACGTGGGGGTCATATAGCATATGGCCATGGAGAGACCATAGAGGAAGAGTGGGTGGGTTATGGACGAAATAGAAGAGCTGGAAGGGAGGGAGGGTGAAAGATGGGATTCGAGAGGGGAAAGGAGTGCGCGTCGGATCCAAATCGGCACGGCATGTAGGTGGGGGAGACCACACTCCGAGGGGGGTCCTCTGTGGGGGGATGGAAGAAGGGCAGTGCAAATAGGAGGGAGCCCCCCTCCCCTCCCTATGGCAAAGGGGAATGATGGGGGGCGCAGAAACAACCAACCCCCATGTGGGCGTTATCTACCCTTCACTCGCTCGACAGCTGTCCCGGGGCCCACCTAGTGTAACATGTGATGGGAAGGGTGGGGGTGGATTCTTTATCGCACCACGAAGGTGGAAGACTGGTGATAAAAGACGCATCTTGCTAAACAGAAGAGAGAAAGAATGATCACTGTTTCGGAGTCACAATTAAAAGCAATGGAGAAAAAACATAGACGCCACTTCACACATTCGAAGTGGGGTGTACCCGGACGGCAAATAAAACACGAAACGAAGTTTTTCACCCATTGATATTCAAAACACAATAGTAATTCACAACAAAACAAGAATTGACAAAGTTTCTGTAGCAGTATTTATTGAAATCTTATTCATTTAGAGTAACAGTTAAGAACTATCAACATTTTTGGGCTTTGTGAAAACCTACACCGGAGCAGGTAACTTCGCGCTTCAATATGGCGCTTTAACCGCAGAACGAACTGTAGCTAGACGTGTTACAGTGATACAGTTCATTTTAAAATTTACTCGCTTATAATATCTCTCATAAAACTGACAAAAAAGTGCTTCGCAAAATATTCCATATTTGTATAATGGCCACTAGGAGAAAACTAGCACGGTGACTGAACCGAAATTAGTATTTTTAACTAGCAGAAAGTGCCGCAAACTGAAACTCATTGGGTTCACGGTGATATTATATAGACATCCCGAGGTAAACGCCAACTATAGAGGGTCCGATAAGAGTAACCGGAAGTTACCCCTCTCAGTCCGTGGCTGGCAATCTGTCGAGACTTCCATGATTCGTCCAAGCCAAGGCGACGGTGGGGAAGAAGATAACATAAGGGAGAGGATAGGGAAAAAACGAGTGATGGGGTTCGAACGTGGAAGAAAATTCGACGCCGGGGCACCGGAAATAAACCCTGCCGTGCTCTACCAGCCATGCGTGGAGAGACGAAAGGACGAGGGGGGAGGGGAGGAAGGGCAGGGCGCGGATGGCATTTTGTGCGTGAGAGGAGTCAGGGGAAGGGGGACCTAGAGAAGGTTGGACGGTGGTCTGGAAGTGCTGGGAGGGATAATGGGACGGACGCAGCAACCCAGGGGGCGGAGAGCGGGTACGGACTTGCCAAAAGGCAAGTGAGAGAGTGAAACGGGGGTGATTATAGGTGAAAAACGAGGGAATCCCGGTGTATGGAAAAGTTATTCGGGCTAGGTTAAGTCGAAGGGGGTTCGAACGGGGTGCTTGCGGCGGACGTCTGGGTGGAGAGAGGCTTTGGGGAAGATAGCACAACGAATGTGCTTCTAAATAGGTAAGCTATGGCGAGCTCTTACGGGGTTGGTAAAAATAATAAATAATCGGGGGAAATGTTCTATATTGGCCGTAATAAATTACGGAAATTACAATAAATATTACATTTTTCACAGCCATTTGAAAATATTTCTCTATTTTATTTCTCAAACTTTGAAATGTTTCCCCCTTATTCCACCACCATAGCAGTATGTCCACACTTATCAGCAAGCACCGATAACAATCTATGGATTCTCCAAGTGAGAAAAAACTACCCCTCAATTAGGCCAGCGGAATATAAATACAGAGATAGGCGGAGTGTCCGCACAGAGCAGAGGATGCTTTAACTTTGCCAGTGAGGAACCGCTTGACTCAATGTTATACAGCAAAAATGTTCGCAGATACGGATACAAATAGATACATTTGAGTGGGCTGTGACGGAATAATAATCAACAAAGGAAAATGTATCATCCCCGCTGGCGAGGTGCATCAAGTCACAAACCACATTAGTATTCATTATTTTAATTATATGAATCAATACGACAGAGAAAATTACAGGCCAAAAGGTCCATTGAAGAAACTACTTATGCATTACGGTTATATCTACCAGCATGGTTCAATCACTTGGTAATACGCCAGTCTGCTATAGAAATACAAATGGAAGTGTGTACAAACGCGTGAGTCTACGCTTGAAATTCAATACCAAGAACGCTTTTTTTCCGACGAAAGAAAAAGTAAACTTCATCATAATATATAGAAAAAAATACCACCAATAAAAAAGTGAAAGCAACTTATTCTGAGACATTGCAAAATTTTTAAAACTAAATACGGTCTAAAAAAGGTCAATCCATAGGAGTAAAACTACATCCAAGCGACTGAGTTTAGAGACCAGTGTTTGTCCACTGAAATCCGCTCCTAGGGGAGAGAACCCCTAGCTCCAACTAGCAACCCCTCGAAAGCCTCCCAGTTTTTTCCCATGAAAGAAAAGTGTGACGCCGCGAGTAATAGGAAACTCGGCAGATTACGCAAGTGCCGCTCCCTCTGAGGACTGTGCCTATTTAACCTCGCCCCCTCCTCCCATCTTTGCTTTCAAACAGCACCCTTGCCCAAAAGGCACGCAGGGTCCGACGGACCGAGTGAATGGAGGGGCGGGAGCAAAGGCTAGGGACGAGGAGGAAAGGTAAGTGAGGGCCGAGGGCATCCACATCCACAAGCCTCCCAAGAAACTACGCAGCAAACAGCAACAACCCCTTGGAAACGGGAGCGCGGAGAGAGCCCCCCTCATCACGGGGCATACGCCGTAAAGGAGAAGAGGCCGGGGAGCACGGAGGATACATGAGAAAAGGACTCGGGTGAGGTGTAAGGTAAGAGAAGGGACGCTGAGGAGAAGGAAATCTGCATAATGAACCGAGGGGACCGTGGCGATAGGGAGGGGTTGGTCACACAAAGAACATGTGGCGATGAGGGGATGGGGTAAGGGATGAAGAAGGGGAGTGGTATGAGAACATGGGTTGCAGATGGAGCGGGTGGCTAAGGCAGGGGGGATGAACGCTTCGGGAGAATGGAAGAGAGGAGGAGGGGGGTTTGAAGGGTAGGGTGGAAATGGACGCGATTGGCTGCGGATTTGGGTAAGGGCCGTCGGTGATTCTGGACTGGGAGGTTTGACAATGAGGGGAGGCTGCGTGATGGTAGGACCGAAAAGATACGTGGGAGGCTTCTTCAATCACCCCCCCCCCCTCCCTCGCGAACTGATGCAACACACCAATTTTTCTTCGCGTCCCTACTAAGTTCAGGGTTAGATCGACTCACATGGCGAAATTCAACTAATTTACCTGAGACTAGAGGGTCTGTAGGATGAGAGAGAGAGATACAACCACCCTACTGGGAGACCCTTCCCCCAAAGACATTTTAGTGCTTTTCAAAGGCCGGGAGGGTTGACGATTTGACGAGGATAATCTTTTGTAGCCAAGAGAAGACCATGGGAAAGACGAGAACTTGTTTTCAATGTAACACAAATGCGCCAATCAAACAGGCACCGGAATGTCTGACAGGGCATGTTTCAACGAATTTGTGCACACGTGGTTGATAGAACAAGAGGAGAGAAAGGATAAATAATTTTTAAGTGCACATTACACATTAAGGATAACAAAGGTTTTCATTTAATTATTATTGTTACTTGTGACTTGTGCCGCACAAGTAAAGCATTTTAGCTTTGATATTCGAGCACATGTCAAGTACGTTAAGTTACTTCCCTGATTTCACTTAAACAAAATTACCGGTAGTCATCATCGTTTACGCAAAATTCAACTCTGATGTAGAAGTATGACGCGTTGGAGACAGCGTAGAATCACCCCTGCCACGCATCCTAGCGGTGACTTGCATGGTACAACGCAGATGTAAATTATATGCTAATCTGGCAGCTTGGAACTCGCTTCTACGACTGATTCCGCTCATTTTGGTTCAGTTCAGGATTATACCTTCATACCCTCACTCCACGCAAGGAAAAACATCAAAATTATTATTAGGTACCTATCACAAGCTCTAAAATGATCACTATGTCCCAGGAACGAGCCAGTGGCGAATCTAAAAACCTCTAGAGGGAGGTAAATTCATAATTATTATTGGTATGCTACAGTTTAATGCCGTTTTGGACGGTCACAAACAATACAACTCTATACTTCTCCTAAACTAAACAATACATGACATCCCACACTACAATGAACCCATACATTTTCCAAAATGAACAAAAATAGTTTCATAAATTGTTTTTGAAACACAAAATTAAATTAAAAAGTTAAATTTTCCTAACCTTACTTATAATTGTTTTCATAATAATATTTCATATAATTATTTATTATAATATCTTTTTCATTTAATAAGCATACTAATTTAGAGACCTGAACGCACTCAGCATTACATAATTTTATGATCAAGTGGCAACAGGTTTTTAAAAGAAGTATCAGGCATATTATTACTATCAATTTGGGCTTTCATTAAATCTAAAACTACGCCGCAAGAGTGAGGTCATGACCCTCACTTGAATCCGTGCCTGGAGCAAGTTATTCCTTGTACAGCTTGTATTTCTTCATGATTCTTTTTTATTAATTCCATTAAGGTAAGGATTTTGCTTACGGATTCTATTTCAAATTTCCTTCTAAGCTTTTCTTTTGAACTCTCTAAACGCTTTCCAAAATTCCTTCATGGCATTCGCCAAAGACATCTTAGATCAATCACTGATATCATGCCTTTTGTCGCTACCATCCCTTAATCAATTTTTCATCTGACATAGCATTTGACGTCGTAGGGTATTCTAACATCCGCACTGTAACATCTGTGTTTACGTCTATGAATTCACATAGAATGAACCAGGTGACTTAATCGCGTGATGTCAAGAACGTGGAATCACTTCGACGGTACGGCAAGCACTACGGTACCAAGCGAGAAATACTTTAAATGCAAGCGAGACGAGCTCGTAGCAGCAATCAGAACAATAAAATACAGACTGGATAAAATAATGACAATATAACAGGCTACTTAAAAAAATATTATTCCCCTAGTGCGATCATTTACATATATTTTGATCCCGTGTTGTTTTTATTATTATTTTAATTGTCTTCGGAAGTACTGGAATGTTAAATCTGTCGGTTCTACACTTGATCTCCCCCGTTCTAACCAAACACTACCTAATTCCTAACTTATGCTGCCACACGATCCCTACCCATCCGTGTATTGTGGAGGAGAGACGGAAATGCATACATTCAAGTCTCCAGGACGCCAGAGGTCTCAGAAAACGTCCCGCTATCTGAACGTGAACCTAATTGGTAATTTCCAGGCCGTAGGAAAAATCACTTTTGACAGGATATACTTCTGATTTGGGCGGAAAGGAGCCGAAACGTATTTCCTATTATCAGTCAGCGGAACTCATCGAGGGTGAGGAAGGAAGTACGGTAGGAAACTTTCGTCTGGGGGAAAAAAAGTGAGGCGGCGCACACGACGAAACCGGCACACTCCTTGGAAAAGACCGCGAGGGAGACCAGGGGTGCGACTTGCACGAGCGACCAAAAGCAGTACCCCCAGCCCCCCAATGCGGGTTCACGGGGCAGAACGGCGACCCGCAGGTGGAGACCAAGGGAAGACGTTGGACATCGACGCCAAAAAGATGAACTTAATCGCCTTCAAATAAAGAGGAGACACGCGCCGTTCCACAAGAGGAGGCACGGAGAAGTTGCCCCCCTTGCGTCGGCGACAATCGAGGCACGTACCAAGATGACGCACGTCGGAAGGACGGAAGGGAAAGAAACTCGAAAAAATTTACGGGAGGTACCTCCTCCTCATCGCCGCTTAATTATAAGCCCCCTCCATTCCCATCAACTTCAGTTTGGCCTTTTCTCCCGACCACTTTCTTGTCATCCTCCGAGGAAAGGTCCCTGATGAGCAACACAGAAGAATAAGACGGAAGGACCGGATGTACTGCTTCGTTCCGTTGACTCCTAAGGATCAACTCTTGAACTAGGGAGAAACGGTTAGACGACACTCCTCTCGGTGAGTGGAGGTGCTTACGAAGATATAAGAAACTTCCACGCTGCACACACCTAACAAGATCTCGAGGAATGTTGCTGAAGAATGAATGCCATAAAATTTCCCATAAGATACGCATTAAACAATCACACGACTTAAGCGGTGCAATGAAAATTAACGATGGAATGTTTTCCTCTAAGCCGAATAACGTTATCTGCCTCCGACATTAAGAAAAATGGCCGTTATTTTATTAATGTAGCAATATCAGGCAACCCACAGTAGGAGTCCATATACATCTACTTAACACCCCGCAAGCCGTCTCAAGGGCGAGTGGCAGGTGTTGTTAGGTCACCAGCTATGCATGCACGGAAAGGGCCGCAATTAATGGAGAGTAACTAAAAAGCTGGTAGTCATGAAAGCTTCTAACACACATGAAATTGAAAAACTATGTGGATAAACATGACTAAAAGATATAATTAAGTTAGTAACATGTTGAAATAAGAATTCACCAAGAAACAAAGAATGTACGGAGGGGAGAAAATAAATACGTGTCAATTTCGTGAAGAATTTGTGATCTTCAAGATGAGGTTTATACTCAGTAAACAATTTACTTAGGAAATGATTGAAATTAGCTGTGCAATTCAAATATGACCAAACTAGTTTAATCAAGAGAACACACTGACAGGCCTTAACTTAAAAACAAGGATTAAACAAAATAAAAACTAGTATTGTGGTAATTGGATGAGAAGAGAGACAATCCGCATTTGGAAAACCCCATCTCAAGTCCGAACAATGCAATTTCCTTTATATCCCAACTTCGAAGGTTAACTTACCCATTATCTATAAATTCCACCATGAGATCCAACCCCAGGATATGTGATAGATGATTCCACACCATGTATGCAGGTGAGTGACGCTTAAATGTTATTCACCAAAATAAATAATTAAAAAATGGAAGTCACTATTCTCATAGTTACTTGCACTACTAATCTAAGTGAACCATTTTCAACGCATGCAAGACGAGTTGCTGGTATGCAATACAATAAATTAAAGTAAAATAATTGAGAAGAGAGCATTACCCCTTGCCCTTAAAATAGCTCCCTAACTATAACTCATACCACCAGCAAACCACATGGTCTGGGGACAAATAGAAAATGCACTAATGCTATAGGCTCAAGATGCTCAAAAAGAAGTTTCACATGACGTGATGAAAATATTACGCTACCTTGAATGATGCAGGATGCAGGTTTTCCAGTAGTACAGGAATTTCAATGTTTACCGAACGTCCTCCACTTAGAGGAAAAAATATAGTCACCTGCGGCAAAGAATGCGCCGCGTTTACCTTTCGGCGTGTAGTATCGTGTGGTTGGCGCGTGTTAAGGTTTTTTTTCGAGGTGTGGAGGCCGGTGTCATCGCTTATTATGCACGAGATAGCGCGGATGGCGTAACGCCTCGTCCCTCCCTCCGTGATTCACTCCCGCGGGAATTAAAGCTTTAGTCTCTCCCGCGGCTTCGTGCTTCTTCTTTCGCGGGGTTATACATATCACCCGGCTTATCATGACACCTCTTCTTCCTTGCCCTGCGTGTATCTTCCATGGGAACATCGGCTGGGGCACCGTGTAAACAGTTAAGCATGCGTTCATTTAGCACCATAGGTAGTCTAGCGTTTAACAGGAGGTCCTGGGCGGTCCATACCATCTACCATTTATTACACATTGCAGCCACCTTCGAAGCTCACACCAGTATCTACACTTGTTCGCCCTCATTACCAATATTATGTTTTAAAGATGAAACTTTTATACACCTGCAATGAGGAACGAAGGTTATCCGCAAGGTGTGTGGCAGTGGGTGCATCTACGCGATCGTGCGCCACCCATGAAAGACTAGTAGTTACAGAAAATGTCTATCGAATAAGAAAATGAAAAATTACCGACTGTCAAACACGTGAAGACGATACCATCACCATTCGTTGAGACGAGTTGCAAACAAAGAAACTAGTTATAAGCAAATATTTCTATCATCTTGAGAAAAAGAAGCAAGAGTCAACTACGTTCGATTAAAACATTATTCAAGCTCCAGCGCTAAGCGTGAGTTTAAACGTGAGAGCAGAGAGAAGCACGGGCTTCGAAAATTGATACAAGCACACCGAACACTAAATTAAAAAAATTTAAAATTTTTCCAAGCGTTATAAAAAACTCTGAAAATTTAGGATCCATTATGAGAACGAAAAAATACCAACCACATAGGATAGATTTTTTGCTACATTTTGGCTTTCGGAAAGCTGTTAATGATGCTATACTTGAACATGTTACGTTGATACAGAAGTATTACCGAATAAATTATAAAAAATCAAAAGGGCCAAGAAAATATCAATAATATTTGAGCTATTATTAGCATTTAACCACATTTTTATTCAAATACAACGGTAATAACTCCTAAAACTCTAGATATTTCATTTCGTCACATGATAGACCCATATGTTGCCCAGTCCAATATTTTAAAATTATCAACTACAGACGTCTTTATTGAAAAAATAATTACGTTCGATAAAATAAGTGTCCGTTGCTTTTCAGGAGTTCTGGACATTAACAAATATCTACAATGTTACCGAACAAGTCGACAAAATTATTCGTAGCGTAGATGGATACCTATAGAGCCAAGATAGTTTTCAAAACATCTGGTGAGAGATTGGTACACGCAGTAAACTGACATAGGAACAAACCAGGCAAACCTTTTACTCTCGTCAAACTAGTCGTTCATCGTGAATGTGCCACTCCATTTGAGTACGCTAAAAAGTATCTCCTTGACTTCGGTGTGACTTAATTAGCACGGCGTGGACCAGGTGCACACACTTTCCACAAACATGCGGTTGCTCCGGAGAAGAAGATTGTTCTTTCAAAATTCCTTAACGTTCGTGATTCAAGTAACCAGGTCAATGCCCATAAATACAGGGCAGCCACTAAATCACAGTGAACACTATTTAAGCAAATGCTCAGCAGTACGGAAACCAGCCAACATCAATTGATGCGATCCTGCCTTCCTCTGAACATGAACGCACCATGCTAAAACTTTCACAAGCCGCTAAATGGATTATTAGCTTCTGGTGTCCTGCAGAGTAGCGTGGTCTGACCCACTCCCATTTCTCAATTACGGCAAAGATACTAATTCAGTGCGAACATTCATTTATCAGATTCCCATTACTGAGTTTTTCCGCCGCCTTTTGTTTCCCATTATATATATTATATATATATATATATATATATATATATATATATATATATATATATATATATATATATATATATATATAATATATATCCCCCCTAGGAGCTTGATATCTAATAAGAAATTTCAAGAAGATCATCTCTCACTGCCGTAAGGGTGTTAGGGCGCCAGCCTCATACACAAACATGCACTTACATAAAAACATAAAATTAATACGGAAGACAAGATCATACATTCATGATCAAAGACTGCATTACGGAGGGGTTTAAGATGTTTTCCCAAAGGAAATAGGAGGAACAGACGCGACCAAAATTAGTTTAAAAAATAGCATCTATCTATTCATTCGTGGGTCGCGGTAGTCTAGGGGTAGATCGTTGGACTACTGACCGGAGGGCGAGGGTTCAAATCCCGAGCAAGCCTCTCTGGGCACCTGCAGCTCCACCCAAGCTATATGATTTTTCGGGTACCAGACCTTTCTGGGAAACAATAATCGGCACAGGGAAAGACCCTACCCTGATGTGTGATTTTCACACGCCGTCGGGCTTAATACTGGGTGAACTCTACCGTCACCTACCAACCCTACCTTCGGGTTGATTACTGTGTTTATGGTTTTATCTATATATTCATATACCATTGTACTCTACATAGATTTTTTGGGCATCTACTAGAATCTATGTTAATACCTATTCCTAATTTCGAACAGTGACGGCATTTTAAGTAGTTAATGCTTATTTTCTTGTCTGGCTTAATACATGACGAAAAAGAGTGTATAATGATTGCACGTTTGTTTCTTAGTTTCTTCATGGTTTCTCCACTAACGGCGATATCTTAGACATGAATTCGCCATTTTCTTATATGAAAAATAATTTTCTGACAACCACCCTTTCATGTAAGGCAAGTGAGTACAGAGCTTCGCACACTAAGCATGCAAGGTGTGGATGCATCCCTGCCAAACACCTCGCCAGTGGCTTGATGAATATCACGTGGATTTAGGAGTTTATCCCCTCTCTCCCCTTGATTTCCCTACGATGGGCTACCATCCTATTTCCTACAGGATACCCTTCACACGAACACAAATGTGGTCGAACTAAAAAGAATTAACACCTCTATTTTTCTCTTTCATTAATTTTCCCACAAGTCACCTATTTTAGGACTGGCTCACCCGTTAAACTGATTTGTGCGCTCAATTAAAGGTTTGATGAAAATTAAGCGCTTGAGTATTTCACCTGTTCCGAGATGAATACTTCGAGCGCCTTTACCTTTTGCTTTGCACTGTTTCTCTCATAATCTCTCAAAAATTTCACTACTGTACATTTCTTCAATTACACGGTTAACATTCCAAAGCGTTAAATACTAATGCATTGCTTGATTGAAAATAGTAAATCGTTATTGAAACTTTTCGGGCGAATGGGAAACTACCGATTTTATTCCAAGAAGCCGTATTCACACGGTCTTCCGGATGCATTTCTCTGAACGATTACGTATTCCCCGAGGGATACGTGGACCGGAAGCGAATTCTCACAGAATAGAATTGTGAGTGAAGTCAGTCACCCGTAATCACCGATGACTTATTCTTGAGGGGGGATAGCTTTCAGGCGGCGGAACAATTTCAATGGAAGGGGAGGCCCATGCCTACGAAGAGACTGCGGGGTGAGAAAGTTCAGACAGAGTTTGGGGTCCAGGGATACTATGGCACCCCTCGGTCTTACGGAATTAAGCGAGCAGGAATGGGCGGGACCACGCCTCGTGGCCTTACGTATTGATTAATTCACATCTCCGTTTCGACATATGACGGTAACACAAATCAACCAAATCCGATCGGTATACACGACAAGGGAAATGTGTTAACAAGGCAGCAGAAAGCTAGAATTCATTAAAAGGATTTGTGATTGAGTGAGAGGACGTAATTATTCTTCACTTTTTAGGTTGCACCTAGAATGCTGCTCGTTAATGGGATTCTCATGAGAGCGCTTCCATATCCAATTTAGAATATGTACAGGGGAGAGGAGTTAGGATTGCAAAAATATATGATAAAATTCCTAGTCTCTGGATTGTGAGAATGATGTCGGAACAACTTACAAGACGGATGGTAGGTAAAGATACAAGTTATATCTCCTGCACAAAGTTGAGGTATACATTTCCATCATTGTACCCTGCAAGCCATCGCAAGTGGAAATGAGGGTGCCACAGACAGTGGCAGGGGGTGATTTCACACCAGGAATGCGGCATCAAAAGGAATTAATGCTTAAATGTAAGTTACCAATGAATATGTTAATTTTAAATTATGGAAATTATTTATACACTCACTATGTTATCTAAGTTTTAAAAAAATGTCTAAGGTCATGTGAGACAGAGTGATGGTATGAAAACAACAAAATAAGGGTTTGAAAAAATAATAATCCCACTTTAGGTTAATTATCATTTTAAAAGTTGTTCACTTCGCGCCATAGTTTGCAGTTATTCTGATTACATATCGCAGTTGGTGAATATGGCATTTTAAACTTATTGTCTCTACCTTCGCACGGAATAATTCTCCAATATATTACAAGCCCAAAAATACAAAATCAGAGAGATAGGCTGAGTGACTATTTTAAAATGTCATTTTCCGCGTTAAGCGTTCCGCATTCAGAATCGTGATGGTTGTGGTCGAGGTCTAGAACGAGAAATCAGGATAGGCAGTGTAAATTGGAGGCATTTTTACACGAACCTAAATTCGCTACATAAAAAAGCACTCTCCATGATGTTACAACGCAACCAACTTCCCGAATGAATAGTATAGTGACAATAAATTAAAAGCTGTTGCTATGTTGATACAGATGCTACTTATTGTACCCTTCATCACATGTCTTATCGAATAGTCACTAATCGGTAACGTGAATGGCAAAAAAGTGCATATTTGGTGAAGATCTTCATCATTCAACTCACTCTTTGGTGACTCGTATTTAACTGAAACTAGACGGGAACTTTCGGTTTTTCAAAAGTGAAATGAAACTTTCGTACGTACTTGGACCTCAATTTTCAAAAACCAGTGGGCGGGCAGCGCAAAGGGTAAATGCGATTTTAAAAAAAGCACATGCAGAATTTGTAGTCCTGAACTCGTAAATAACGGCCTATGAAACGATGGAATAAATCCAAGATCCATCATTATAACGCCAACATAAAAATCCTGTCACGTAGCTGAGAGAAAAGTCACAGACCTTATTCTTGACCCCTCGCTTGATAACATCACCAAAAAATGGGGGCCGAAAGAAACGAGCAACCTATTGGGACATGGGTATATCCCCCGTGCCTCACCTGTTCCTAGGGAAACGACTGCAACTTAAAATGAATAACTTAGAGGAATTATGGAAGTGGTATATTATAATATCAAAATGTAGACTTGAATAAAAAATTTGAAACATCGCACTACTAAAATAAATGGGCGCCAATTTTTTTTTAAAAAACCACTCCACCCGACGAGGTTATGGAGGCCATAAGGAGGACGGATCACAAGGCCGGTGGTCAGCCAAATCGGATAAATTCCGGCACGAGTTGCCCTCTAGGCCAGAAGGTTGAACTCCACGAAACTATACAATTAAAAACTTCTACGTGATGCCCTGAAAGCCACTGGCAAATGAGTGTGTCGATACACCTTGCACTCGATATCCTATGACGTCGATTGTCAAGAGATGGCGACAATTTGTAACCTTGCCTTTCTTCACTTTTTAAAATTCTTTTTGCCTTCAAAATTAAATCAGCTAAATGCGGAACAATACCAACGTGCGATCCGCTTGGCAATGGTACCCACTATATTTTCGTTTACTTAGTTTAGGACGCCCAAATTTGATGTCAGTGTTGCTAAGTACAGCCAGGCAACTAACTGGCATTAATGTCCCTGAAAGGACCTCCGGAAAGACGAAAAAACATAAGCGATCGTAACAATGTTAACGCGCGGGTCATCTTCACATCACAGACAGAGTCGTCCAAACTAAGAAAGAATCCCTTCCATGCGTTTCGCGCCTGCTATTCGAAATTCAGGCTTACTTCCAGACTCAGTATGCTCAAAAAATCATAATTTTATAAAAACACATTTGGAGAACGTGAAAAATAACACGGCATAATTAAGTGAAAACGAGTTTAGAGAATATGCATTTTACCACAACTGCTTCGCTATACACTAGGCCTTGCCTACACGTGTTATCACTTTGCAGATAAACACATGCGCTCTTTACCGATTTCTCCAGCGGTGACAAAGTTCCAGTGCGTACTTTGAATCGTTCACCTGGAATATAAGTCGAGGCGTTAGGGAGCGGAGCGCACGATGAGAACCCTGGTTTCCCACACCCTACATGCGATTCATTGGATGATTCCTAATAATCGCTGATATCTAATTCGATCTTTCTCCATCTCTTAAAGCAAGGTGAACCACTTCACTAGACTTCAGCGCAACGAGAAAATAAAAAAAGCTTAATTACTACATCACCAAATAACAGAAAATGCGATAAAAATATACAATTTGGAATATATGGTTACAATTACGCGAATTTTCTGCTGGAAGATCATTAAGCAGAATTTCAATCTGACTGACCGACCGTGATATTTCTAGGTACGAAAAAGTTGATGACATCCAAGCTGAAATAACCCCTGTCATATTCACTTCATATCTGTGCCATCCTCAACTACTAAAAAAATATAAAAATACATTTAAAAGCCTAATAACCCTCCGACAACTCCCATCAGGGATTTCCTAACATCTACTGTAAATCTTATCAGTCAAAACGTCACGAAGGCGAGTGGTGTGTTAGGTCATCAGTCTAATTGAACAGTGATAAATAGCACTCAATAAACTCTCTCGTTTCCTACTGTTGTGGTCTCGAATTGTCAAAGGGAAAAATGTTTGCTAATACCGATCGGTTCGGAGGAATAATTTTACCGCCGCATCAAACTGGTAGGTAGGACCACAGTTTGAAGTTGAGGAAAATTGACCGTAGAACCTATTGATATATAGTAAGGCATAATTTTCTCTCCCAAAGTTTAGGAACAAAAAAGTAGCAGAGAGGAATAATTCAAACAACAATTACTCTTGGCACCACCTGCCACTCTCTAAAGTGACGTCTTTGGGGGGCAAGATGTCGTGGAAAAAAGAGACCTCACTTCGGAAAACATCCTCACGAAAAAATTAGCGCCCCAAAATTCAATCCTATAATGAATTTCACCCCGTGACAGGTTTCCAAATCACAAATGCCGAATCAGAGATGAGGTGCACCAGACGGGGGTCATACCTCGATAACCCAGTTGCTCCACCGACCGATACTTAAAACCAAGGGGCACACGGGCATCACCATGTATCAGGGTCGCCAATACCCCCCGTCACTCCAACCCCGGGGTCGGAACGCGTAAAGAGACAGTGGATTGAACAGCATGTGGTTGAAGGGGACCAAAGAGGAAGGGGGTAAAAAGAGGGGAGGGTCGAGGTTAGCGACACCAGGGGAGGGTTTTGGTCCCTTTATAAAAACCAGTGGGGTGAGGCCATGAGAAGGGGCCGGAGGGAAACCCTAAAGAGGCTTTTTCCATTGGGCGAGCTTTTCCCACGAGAGGTAAGAACACGGACGGGGAGGGATTGGGGGGAGGGAACAAGGTGGAATGGGCTTGGCAAACCCTGCCCGCCCCACCTTGCCTGACCGGCCACCGCCGCCTGTGAGACTGCGTGGACTTCTTGGGAGGCAGCGGATACGGGGATTGAGGTACGCGAAGGAACACAATGCCTTCCATCTCCACCACGTTCTACATGGAGGGAGAGAACGGCGGAGGGAGGGAGGAGAGCGAAAGGGAGGAAAGAATCAGCTGCCGACGTCCACAGGACCCAAGGCGTGAGATATGCATTTCCCCGGGAGTTGACTCACGGCCACACAAACCTGTAATCAGTATGATCTTTGATGATGCACTGGCATGATAAAGAGCATCCCACCAATGGCAGGGAAACGCTGAAATCAGTCAACTGCAATTATTAAGAACAAGTCTCTCGACGCAATCTATGCTGAGGGCGATCAACTACAAATTCAGGGATAAAATGGTTCGTTCAAATGCTTGCAAAATGACACATTAAGCAACATTTTAATTAGCATACGATTTTCGTCGGGCCGAGTAAATAAGAGACAAGGCGGGCACACTGGGATTAGCCAATTCAGATTTGCCCTCAGTCGCGTTCGAAATATAATTCCGAAAATTAACCCGAATTTTTAACGATTTCTTCAAAGTGGGTTAATGGATAGTCAATAAATTATCAAAACCTGACAGATAAATTATTTTATTTCATCAAATGCCGTTGGAAAATGTAAAAAATAACAGCACATGGGCAGGAAAATGAGGGAAAACTGCAAAGAGTTCAACAGCCTTGATACAATTTTTACGGCCGAAATAAATAAGACTGGGGGTAATACCAATTTGTTCGGTAATTAAACAATACCTGTTCATTGGGTATTATTGAAACAACGTTTTCCTCATAAGATAATCTAATTTTTATGAAACATATGGGCCACACGATTTAATACATCAGAAAGACGGCTCTCATGATCGGTTTCTCCATGATATTGTAGAAGGTGGACGGGGAAGTTTACTAAAAAACGCAAGAAAAGTGCATACAAATCCGCAGTTTAAAAAGCTCTAACTCTTATTCTTGTGGTTAAGGAGGCATCCTCCCGACAAATTTAAGTACAGCCTAATATTTCCCTTTCCCACTACATCACTGGCAAATGCCAAACAAGAATTTGTTCCGCTTCCAAATATTCTGCTTGTGAGCCTCACCGTTGGAAAGTTAAGTAAATAAAAAAACATTACTATACCAATTGCCATTAAATAATGATTAATACCACCATTGGATAATGGCCTAGCATTAAAAACCCATAACGCTACTTAGATTTTAGCAGCCCTCCATACTTATTAAATTAATACGCAGAGGAAGGCAGAAGAATGGCAAGCACTTTCATTAGGAAAAATACCAGGGCGGGTTAATATTTTATCCGATCTGTACTTCTCAACCCTACTTTGACTAACCAATATATTTACCATTTCAGAAGTCTGATTCTCAGATTCATTGCAGCTGCATGTACACATCACATTGACCAAACAAGAGTATTTATCCAAAAAATGGTTTCCATTCAACCCTTATACTTCTAATAAAGTTAGAATATAGTACTTTTCCACAAAATAAATACTTGATAGCATAATAAAGTTTTATATTGTGGAAAAGTGCTATATCCTTACTTTATTCTGGATTACTTCAACTACATCAACCCTGGGACTGTTTACCTCTCACTCCTGTCAGATAGTTCATGAAATTCCAGGGTCTGTTCTTCGAAAGAAAAATAAACTAAAATAACTACATTTAACTTGAAAAAAGGGACTAACTTAGGTGAAATGTCATTTTCTGTGATGCCCTAACACCCCCTGGCCCGGTCACACGCCCAAACACGCCCCGGATAAACTCCCAAACCCGAGAGCTTGTCACGAATTACTTCGTGTATCGTCGTATTCACAAAACAACTGACATATCCTCAAAATGTTCATTTTTATTATTATATCCTTATTCTTATCCTGCAATTCACGAAGAGGGTGCAGGTAGAAGGGTTATTAGATCACCAGGAATTACAGCAATCGTTGATTAGTGATTAACAGATTTCGGGAAGTTCAACCTGCTCCATTTTCCTACTGTCCTCACAAATTGTGAGAGAGAAAAGATAACTATCGCTTCGGCATCATTTTCCTCCCCAATGTTGCCTCGCAAACCGTTGTAATGCGACTTGAAACTATCCCTCTGAATTAAACGTGCTGTTATTTTCCTACCAGTTCGCAGTAATCCGCAGATGTAATCCTTCTATTTCCACTGTCTTCTTTGGGGCAAATCCAAGGCATTAAGGCGGTAAAAGTTCAAAGGCCAAACAAATAAAGTGCTTCTTTTGAGATGACACCAAGCTGCGAAATGGATGATGCAATTGATACTTAAAAAAATATGGAACTAAAAAAATTGGCCGCTGGATTTTGATCCACGACGAGAAGAGAGAACAAAAAACAACACTGCCCTGCAAGTAAGTGTCAATAAAACTTATCTAAATCTCATGAGATACGGCATTTAACTGTTCATATCTTGCATTAGGTCAAATGTCATAATGAACACGTATTATCATCATGATATCCCAACGAACGGAAAGTTGGGGAGGCGACATTTCGAGGAAGGAGAACGAAGCTAAAAATACGATTAAGGGCATGTGGTGAACTCTATCACATGAACTGTTCTAGGACAATCTATTTCATAGCAACCTTATAGATACAGAACCCAGACTTAAAGGAGACAAGAATTAAAACTCTCATAAACTTCCCAGCGTGTACCACATCCACTCTGTTACACTTAAAATATCTACAACCAAAATAATCTATTCCAAAAATACCACGAGAACATTAAGCACGGTCATATATTAATAAATTGGAAAAGAGGAAGTCTTCCAGAGAGCTTATCAATGAAGTTCATAATCGCCGATTGTATGCACTCACAAAATTCAAAAAATGCCCGCGATGACCTTCCTCCCAAAATTCGACTGGCGGACAAGAATAAATTATATTTGACAAATAAAAATAAGAAGACATATTTTATTCATTGGTCGGGGGGGAAATATTTTCACCAAATGTTAATATACGAAATTATAGACGATATCAAGTTACACTGGAAGTGGATTACAATAAATTTCCCTCTTTGTGAGAAACAGTTGAAGAAAATGCCTTCACAAATATACGAAACCAACTTAAATACTGACTTAATGAATTAGTCGAACAACAATCACTGCATGATGTATTCGGGCATGTATGTTTGTATGTGCAAGAGTGTCTTTGTATATGAAGTAACACATTTTCAAGTGAACTCATGAACTAATATTTCATGCGTTCTTCTCATGCATGGTCGGTGCCCCAAAATTCCCCGCCACACGAGCTTAAGGCGGCTAGCAAGGTAATGTGTACATGTGAATGCATCAAATCAATCAGTAATTTAAGTTAACAGCAAGGATAATAAAATGGCGTGTGACTTTCATCAAAACACTCCTCTCCTAACCATATATCTTTCGAACTAATTTCTCTTGGTATAGCAAGTCACTCATTGAAATTACCTGATTCAAAACGGACAATTTTTCTCCTAGAATCAACTCGACATCACTATTTTTTTCTGGGAGAAGAGTATGATACAACAACATTCTTATCACATGAGCACATAACGATAAATACAGGAAAAGCATGCTCGTTCCCAAATGATAACGAACAAAGAAACGGCATATAAGAACACTTGACTGTAATAACAAAGAAACCAATAGGCTTATTCCATGTGGAAGCTTACTTTCAAATTCTTACATGTTACCCCGAGAATGTTAAGAAAAAAGTATGCCTTGCGCCATTTATGCAAATAATAAAAATCAATGACCACAATTAAAAAATTACAATACAATAGAAATTAATGCAATAAAAATTGGAAAGTTAAGTAAATCTTCCTTCATCCAACGTTAACGCCTCTGGTACGCTGTGGGCATAAAAAATTAACAATGTAATACCCTCACGGAATGAATGCACGTGTTGCATGATACCTTATTCCGTCCAAAACGACCACAGCACCACGGTAGAAAACGTGATTATGGCTTTTGGATGAGATTCGCAAATGATCCACGAAATTAGGAATGCCGCGATGAGAATCTAACTCAGACACTTAAGGGAAAAAACGGATCAACACAAGTAAATATATAGAAGCTCAACTTTACGGGGGATAGATAGATAGAGGACTTTATTTGGGAGAAATTGAGACCTAATAGTCCCTTATTCCATTTAATCCATAGAGGGAGTTTGCAGCACAGACAGGATGAAGGATGCAAAAAGGTTGGTCCCCGTGTATCCTGGGAAAAAACTGATCCGCGAAGCCAACCCGCGTGTTCCAAAATGGTCTCGCAGTCGTCTTAGATGAAATGATTGATTGCTCCACCAAGGAGCGACACATAAGGGCATTGAAATAGGCGCAAGATTAATAATCGAACTGCGAAATACGCTCCGACATTTTAGGACGCAACGGAAGACTAAGAACCAATTTGAACTTACGCCTCTCCGTTCCCTGGAACAAAACCGTAAGAGCCACAGCACATCCCAGGGACCTCCATGCTATGGGGCCAGCTCCAAGGTAAAGATTCGGTGCACACCGGCACCTGGGCACAATTACTATCACAGGACGCCACAATGATCACAGATTCCTTGGCACACCGTAAGAAGAGTCACACCGGGGCATGCGGTGGTATCACCGAGGCAAGAGGAACTAGGGGGGTCCGTCGGCCGGTGAGAACAGGGCGGAAGTAGTGCGGTGAGGCCAAATGGACAGGGTGTGGGGAGGGGGAGTCAGAGGAAGGGTGAGGAGGGGAGGGGAGGAAAAAGAGCAGATGCAAGGGCCACAGGAGTAAGTGTTCCCAGGCGATTGAAGGTGGGATGGGAAACAGGGCGATGAGTTCCCGAAAAACTGGGATGATCGCCAGTTTCAATCGGGGGAAAAGACGGGGGCGTCAGGAGAGTCCTTGTGCCAATACGAACAGTTAAATTCTTAAACCGGTCTTTTATATGACGTAGATGTACACGTGACAATGAACGCCGTAATATATTACAGACCTCCTTCCCCCGCCATACACCCTCGTGGCGGCTTGCAGAATCAAGATGCAGACGTAAAGGTTTACATAAACTGAAATTCGAACGCGAAATTTTATCAATCGAAACAACTTGTAAAAGTACGTCAATTCCACCGACTGATAATATCGAAGCGAATTCCTCGAGATAGATGAACGGTTATACCAAGGGTTCAACGCTCCCACAGAGGCAATGCTAAATTTCTTGGATTATACACACCATTAGTTCTTCTCTGATTACATCGAACACATTTTTTTTAATGTGCAGTCTGGGAAAAACTTAATGGAGACCATTACGATTTGGTTCATGAGCAAAAACCACACTTTTTACTTCCACGCCTGCCACAAGCCTTTTTTACAACCAAAAAGGTGTGTGCCAGGCGGGTCATAAGGTGACCGCCCATAAGGGCAATTGGTGATCTACCAATATGTGGCATGTACTTCTGTTTAAATTAGCATTCACCTTCGTATAAGTACTCTCAGCCATCTTGTTATTCGTCAGCCCCTACCTTCGATAACATATCAAACCCCTGCAAAGCATAACTTCGTCTGGAAGCGCCCAGAATACTCGCCTGCAGATACGCAAATTACAATATTAATTAAAAGCGAACACAATCAACTACAGTGAATTTAGTCAATATGAACTATGGTTCGAGCAGAACCATAGGATATTTTAAACACGGCAGGCGAAAGAGCACAATTTTTTCAGCGACCTGCCGAGGGTCGCTATAACCATTCAAGCAGGCGCCTCCTATTCCGGTAAAGGGTAGAAAAGCGATCAGAGGGGGAAGAGAGACGGACAGCGAGAGGACGAGTTCCCCACGTGCTAAGAGGAAGAAGGAAGGATCGGAGGACGGAGAAGAAGAGAGAAGGCCGGTGTGTGAGAGAGAGAGACGCCAGGTGTCTCACACAGCCGGCTCACTGTGTGGTGGTGGGGCAAGGAAGGGCGTAAGGTTGGAGAGAAAGAGAGAGAAGAGTGGGGGGAGAAACCGGAGGAAACCGAACAGGGGAAGGGGGAGAACGAAGATAGGGAAGGAGACCGACGAAGGAATGAGTGCGTCGGGAATACCGAATGGGATATCAATTGAAATGTGCCTGCGGGCTGCAAGGGGGGTTCCTAGGGAAAAGACTCCTTACTATGGGGCAAGATCCGTCACAAGTATAAATAGACGAGAAGAATTAAACAAAAGGAGTGCACTTCCCAACACTTTGAGGCTGGGAATACATTTTCCGTGAACGTTCACCTAGGTTTTATGCAAAAAGACCCCACGCGAACACGTGACATGGAGGGTCACCCGCCAGCGAAGGAATTACGCGATCACTGCGAAAAAAAATAAACCTAATTGCTGGCTACTAAGTTGTTTAAGAGAATTGTAAAACTAATGTGATCCAAATTAATAAAATATATTGCTCTTCCATCCTTTCCTTAGTGTGCTACTAATATCCGAGTCATCAAGTAAAGATGCCAAATATATTAGTTATTAATATATTATTATTTATTGAAATAATTGTAAGCAAATATACACAGAAGCAGGGCAGGGGCGGTTCGCAGAACAGTGAAGCTGTTTGTGAACATTAATTCAATTTCATCCTTTAAATTTAAGATCTTCCCCATTTTTGCCAATCACTATGGCAACATATTTATGAGGGTAGGTCTGATAAGGAATCACTCCCTCGTGAACGCTCGGGCGATGGCTTGCAAAATGCAAACGTACATAGACCAACCAATTAAGAGGAAAGTTCTAACAGCAGCTGGGGCGAGCACATGTTAGGCGCGACCTAACGCATACCCACAACTCAATTATTTTCAACTAATTGACTTACTTTTTTTGCATTACCTATCAAAACTAAATAAAAGTAAATTTTCAGATTGCACGAGTGCAGTCGCTTAACTCTCTTTCATTTTCCTGCATCATATTACCCGGTGACCAATTGGGATGAAGATTAAAAAGACTACAGATTTCTACTACATTAATGCATTGAAAATTTCCGTGTGTTTAGCCACCTCTGGGGGAAGTTCTTTGGAGAAGAGACAGCTTTCCCACTTAGCCCCGTAGCTTCTGTCCCATGACCTAGCACTCCCTGCCACACGCCCCTGCGGCAGTTTGCGTGTGATGGGAGAACTAAGAGACCTGAGATTGAGTTTACTGGTAATAGTAGTATTAGGAGAGGCGAACGACATTTAAGGGCATTTGCGCCATTAGGGATGGATGTATAAGGAGGAAGGGAGGAGAGAAACCCGGCGTCGGCAATAGCCTACTCTTAACAAAAGGCGCCAGCAATTCAACGTCTCATCCGACGGATGGCGTACTCACTCGAAATACTTTCCACAATGCACCTCATGCACCACTGAAAAATATCTGCCATACCCAGGATTCGAACCCGGTCTCTTTCATTGGAAAGCCAGTACGTTAGCTACCGCACCATCCCGATCACCCTGACTTTACTTTTCTGGCTGATGTAGATTACAGATATAATACGCCATGCAATAAAAGACTCCGCGGAACATACAACCAATAAAATGAAACATCATCGACCCGACAACCACAATGATGCCTGGGTTTTAATGAGAAATTAAAAACTTCAGCTAGTTTGGCCGAGTGAATAATTCACCGGATTTTGCATCACTCTTGCATGCGTCATTCCATGAGTGAATGTCATTCGGAGGATGCAATTTGGTCCAGGATGCCAGCTGCATCTTACACGTTAAAGGCGGTGACGTGGCCGGGGTGTCAGACAGGTTCACGATGGATTAGAGTAGTTGGGGAAGCCGAGAAATAAAGCAGTTAAACGGTCTCGATCGTACACTTCCTGGTGTGAACTGCACTCAGCATACCCATACACATACTAGTTTCGCTAAATAATCGTTGTACGCCCGGTGTGGAACCACCCCCCCTGCCCCACACACTTATTTTTAGCACGGACAACGTATATTTTGGCAGTGGAGATAAATGAACAAAAACTATAGAACATTCAAATGTAAACATGCAATGTGATGAGGCTCATAGGTCATAGATCAAAAAATGGTGAAGTAACACTAATTGTAAAAGCGGAGCAGAAAAATATTTTTTCCTATCACTACCAATTATCTTAAAAATTTGGCAAGAAGAGAATGATTTTTTTTATTTTATGTAGCACCCTGCGAGCCACCACTAAGGTGTGTGGCAGAGGATGATTGAACACCAGGCTACCCTTAACCGAAATATATATTTTCAAATTAAAGAATGGGATAATTCCCTCTTGTTAAATATTCTTTTAAAAACACTAGTAGTGTTAACAAACACAATTCTTATGCTCAACATCGGCAATTTTCAACCGGAACTTCAATGCGCCAACACCTCAGAAATGCCTGTTGATTCAGTCGTAATCTTCACATAACAATACAACATTAACACAAAGCAGGATGTGAGACTTCAAAAATTAAGTTCAATCTAAGACCTAGAGCAAATGGCTTAAAATGTATAGAAATTGGGCAAATTTCTCCGGCAAACTTGACAAGACTTCATGACCCAAAATTTGATACAGAAGACTGGATTTCTAATTGAATTCGTTCATCGATATTCCAAGGTGTTCGAAATTCAAGGTTAATGACGAACCTACCAGTAATGAATGTAAGTCTGAAATCTTGAACGATCACTTCTACCAATGTGGTATACATTAAAGAACACCGGTTAAAATATTTTTTTCACAAAATACAGGAGTAATTCGTTGTCTCGGGCGTGACTTCATGGATTTTCATTATACAGGAGTAACTTTGATGATATGGAGTTTTTTAATAATAAGTCACATCAACAAGCAAGAGGGCAAAGGGATACCTACATTCACTAAAATGCCGGGCTCATTGGTTGAGTTACATAAGAAATTGACCATCGCACAGTTACATACTGCTTACCATTCCTTTCTGCCGGTCGTATAAAAAATTAATGTTCTTCTACACGCTCTACCCTCATGAACAATATGTAATTAACAACCGAACTCTCCGCGATTAGAAATGTCTGATCAAAGAATACATACGTAATGTTTCAATTTATCAATAAGACATGTGAATCACGTTTTCAAACACGAGAAACAAAAATTTGCCCACTAGTGTAACTTCACTACACGTAGAAATGGCTCAACTAATGCATTTATTGTAATTTAATTCAGTCCCTACATACGGGTTTCACCAAAGAGTATACATGGTAAAATATACGCTATTGTCACATTTGAATAAGAAACAAAATGCAGAAGAACGTTTGAAAAATAACAAATATATTCAAAACAACATAAAAATCAAATATAGACTTCTACCAAAACCAACTAAGCTACCATGTCACTTTATTAGAAAATATTTTCCCTACAAATGGTATTGAATAAATCATTTATTTCACTCAAAGACATTTTTCAAGTCAGGAATAAAGTATGCAAATCCAAAATAGTGCAATGGAAATAACATTGTGCCTGATGAGAAGACTTTAATATCGAAATCTTTTAAATTAAAAATAGCACTTGTAACCAATACAAAATATTCTAGAATGAACATTTCCCCAAATTGCAAAACAATTTTATCAACTTAAGAAATAAAACCTAACTTGTATTTACGAGCGAAATCAAATAATAATGGTAGGAGGCATTGTTCTTACACAAAGAATAGGTCATCATTAAGAAGTAAAGTAAAATTTAATAGCTGGTATTATAACATTTCTTCCAGAGAAAGTTATCGATGGTAATCATAATATGATAAATACTAAAACAGTGTCAATAAACTTCGTGTGGGATCAAATATATAAACATATAGCAGCTTGATTCCGACAAAATAAGGATGAAGCTAGTGCATTTAAATTGTTTCATCTTCCGTTTCAAAAAATTTCTAAATTTTCTCTACCAACTAAGCCGAATGGCCATTTGATAAAATAACTGGCATGACCTTTTAGAGAAGCACTGTCAAGAGGGTCTCCTAGTCGCCCAGTACCACAAACTTGTAACCACCAACCACATATAAAACCGTAGAATAATAATCACATTTTTCCCCCAATTTTTGTAATTCTCTCGGAAACTAAATCATTTTCTAGAAATCACAAGATGACACTGATTGACTGTTGAATATGTCCTTACCTCCAAGGCCGTGATAAGCTAATTATTACATTAAAACTAGGGAGGTCAAAACATAGGTGAAAACTGTATTTGCTCCCATGGACACCAACACTATTTTAGCATCTAACAACCAACAACATCATGTCTCACAACGATTACGAATGAGATGTAAACACCAGGCCCAGAAGTTGGTGTATATAGCATAAGTGAACTAAAAGCTATAATGTAAACATTAAGAGGACACCGAGTTCAACAAGTAATGAATGTCTCAGAAGTAAAACCTTTAAAAAAGTAGCCTGAGAAGATCGCTTCTCTGATCTGATCTAAAGATCACATGATATGTGGTATTCACACCCTAGAAAGGTAACAATAGCTGGTCATATGTGCATGCATTTCAACTTTCATTGGAACAACATACCTCACATAAGGGTGCCTCAGCATGCTGGTCACACCATCATACCCTGGCCGTAGACGATTTTCTGTTTGTTGATAAAAATGATCTGGATCAAAATCTTCATGTATAAAACTCACAATTCCCCACGTCGCCGACAACTCGTTTCTTGACAAGCTACAAACATTCAAGATGGCGCTTGTATTTGCGCGCCTACTTTTTAGGTTGGATGTTTATCAATTTTCTATTGGACGAGAAAAACTTGTAAAGACGATTCCTATTGGCTCGTATGAGTCAATTCTGGGATGCTGAGGTGATGTCAGTCTTGCCCATATGGGGAAGATGAGATTATTGTTTACAAACGTCAAACAGAAGTGAAATTAATTTTGTGGTCGATTAGGAGAAATGAAATGGCGAAAATACAATAAAAATGGTAATCTAAAAAACATCCTTACCTCAAATCGTAATTTAGCGGGCATTTTATTTTGTGTTAAATCAACCAAGATACGAAGAATCTTGTTTCTGAGACGTAACATAGAAGTATTTTCCGCGACGTTAAGTTCATGCCTGAATTTCATCTAAAAAATTTGATTTTGCGTAAATTTCAGCTGGAGTAGAGTGATCACGTGACACCAGCATATTGTCTTTGCAGTCGTTGTTATTATTAATAAAACTGATTTTTTTTATAAATATGCCCTAGATTTCGTCACGTTCTATCATTCACGTGAATTTTGTGCAAATGAAAGTCCTTGTTCGGGAATCATTTCTTGTTTTCAGGGGAATTCGTGCTGATGAGAAATCTGGTTAAGTAAAGGTATCGAAGTTCTAAGTCACTCTGTTAGCCACACAGGTGAAGTATATCCACCGTGTTTACAATTTATAGCGATTGGATATACAGATTCCATAAAACGGATATCCATATCCCTGAACACTACTCACGATACACGTGGGTAGTGAATATTTGAAACTAAACTTAAAGGCTAACTAAATTTGAGAATAGCAATTGCTTTCTTTAATGTGATATAAGTAGCATACACTTTTTTTACTAAAGCTGTATTAGTGCATTTCATCAATATATTTTATTTAATGAATAATGTGCAAATGTGTGACAAATATATAATAAAATCCTGCACCTAGAATGTATGAGAGCATGAGTGGTACAGACAATTGTAGGGGCCCATTGCTTCTTGTATATCTTTTTCACCACCTCTTTGGTTGGTCTATTGAAATCAATTCCAATTCAGGAAGAAATATGCATTCTTTCAGCTCAGGAGTTCATCAAGTATATTGCAGCAGAATGGTTGTGTATCTTATATGGCTGCATTAAATTTAAATATTGGTGTTCCCCTATGTCTATCACCTAAAATAGCCTTAATAACGAATGACTTCAATAATTGTTGGCCAAATTTTCTTCAATGGAAAAATCTTTGAAAATGTTTCTGAAAACAAACTCAAATTATACCTGGAATCTTACAGGTCAATGACTACTGCTAACAGGTTTGAAACAGCTCTACTGATGGCCACTTTTCAAATAAAATATTCTCAGATAAAGGCAATAAAACAGACACGTTGGACATATTGTTTTACTTTTATAAGAAGTGCCAACTCATTAGCTTATTCTGTGAAATTTGGGCACTCTGGCTTTATGACGACATCCACTATATGTAAATATGATTAAGATGAATAAAGTTTATTATTATTATTTAGAAGGATTCCTATTACAACTCAGTAGATCTGTTCTGATTAAATGGCATCAGTATATTGTACTGTTTTAAGGTGAAACTATATGTGTCTCTCCCCATTGAAATAATACACTATGTACCTCAAGGTTCTGTACTGGGCTCTTTTTTAATTTTCACTTATTAATAACCTACCTGACACACCAAACTCTTTACCTAGAATTATCCAATTCCATAGGCCAGTAGATATTGGAACATAAACTAGTTCACTCCTAGGGCAGCAGCCAGTGTAACTCAATTGTTACATAAATGGTATCTTAACGATTCCTTGAAAATACTGCAGCCCTTATTCACTTTTCTTAAAAAATTAAGTTCATGCCACAGTCTCAGTTCACAGATGGTAAATATACCCCTCAAAAATCTTGCACTAAGATCACAGGAGTTAGATACTCTCAATAAAAGTATCAATGGGTGAGCACATTTTCAAACTTCCCAGTAAGCTATGCTTCATATACCTACTCATTGGAAATTCATGGCATGCCTGCCTTATTATTGAGGTACTTTCATTATCTGTGTATTGCAGGATATTTTATTCTCATTATATTCAGTCTTTTGTTTGGCAGTTCCTCTCTTCTAGCAAATGTACCCTCCAAAATAAAAAAGTATTATATGGCTTATAAGCCATGCGTCTGGTCACCTAATATAAAACTTCATTCTAATAGTTCCTTTGCATATTAATATTTCAATTAATATTACAATTTTCTGTACCTCCGATCATTTCATATTACTGGCTAAAATCATACATGTATACTTGACTGGAAAAAGTAGGAATCCTTAAAAAGTTTATGTGGAAAAGTAAAGTGGTTTGATTATTAAAAGTCAGTTGGAGTCCTTGGTGGTGGAGCTAAATATACATCAAGTCTTCTAATTACCTAGGGGTGTAACCTCAGATTGATATAAATAACTATTTTTAAACCCTCAAAAGTGCAATACTTAACTTTTCATAGGAATTAAATTCCAGCCACATTCAACTATTATGTTATTATTAAATACCTAGAATAAGGGCATTGAATGTTAGGACATTGTTGTGGATAGGATTTTGGACAAGTTGAGGACCCCTCATTTGAGAGATTGTGCCACATTCATAATTATTTTGTAGAAGGCAACAGGAAACCACCTCAATTAATTATCCCTTACAACAAGGATAGACATAGAAATGAAAATGTGTTCTGGCAACAATGGGACTTGGTCCACTAGGCCATGTGTTGGGCCCAGCAGTGGGAGAGACAATACTTCTGAAGTCATAATCTCACAAAATCCTTGCAAAACAAAATTGACAGCACCAGCACAGAAGAGGATTGAACCAGCTAATTGGAACTTGGAATGTCAAGACTATATTGAGGGTAGGGAAATTAGAAAATATAAAGTGGGAGATGGAGAGAGAAAATGAGATATTTTAGTGTGGTGAAATGTGAGATGTGGTGAAAAGTGGGATGACAGCAGGGATTTCTGGGTTGATAATTATAGAATAATGTACAGTGGAGGAGAAGAGAGCCCAGTAAGGGATGGCAATAATATTGAACAATAAGGTAGGAAGAAATAGAGTAAACAGAGCAGGTTAGAGAGGAAGAATAAGACAGGGTGTATGATCAATTTGCAGGGATTAATTCTGGGTGTCTATGGGAGGGACATTGTAATAGTTATGGTGGATAGGAATGCAGTAATTTGTGAATGGAGAGATGGGGGTATGTAGGTTATGGCTTATAAGCAAGACTGACTATGAGAAGAAAGCCACAGATTTCTACAGGAGAGAGTTTTATCACAGAAAATCACAGAAATAGGGTGGTACCACTGAGGGTCATTTTTAGATCCTTTCTTATACATGGGAATAACTATTGATTGCTTAAGAGGTAAAGGGAAAGTACCAGATTACAAACAACTATTGAAAAAAATAGAAAGTAATACATACATTCATTTAAGCTCTTAATAAGATTGTTTGAGTCATCATATATGTCCTTGCTGTTGGCATCTTAAGATCCTTATTTATTTTGAAGATACCAAATGGGATTTCCCATTTCCATTTAAAACATTTTATGAACAGTATATTTCTTAATGAGATGGGTTCCTTCTCTTGATCAGAAGAATTGGTGGAGATTAAGGTCTCAACAGAGTTGCACCCACACGATTTCTTGGCATCCATTTGGACTCACACTTGACATGGGAGACCCATATAACCTACCTCAATGAAGATGATAGATGAGAAAATGAAGATAACATGGTAAATAACACAACAGGAATGAGAAAGAAAAAGTATTATGATTTTTTCACAATAAATTATCAATTTGGTTTAGACAAAAATGAAAAATTCACCTTCACAACATATCAAAAAGATAAGTTGCAAGATTTACAATGATCCCAACAGCATATATACCTACTGTCTATATCATACTACACTATATATCATACTATCTCACCCCAAATATCCAAATTATAATCAAACCCGATTGCAAAAAAGGCTTAACCAATGTATGAAAAAATTTTATCTATTCATTAATTATATAGCAAGTTCCCTATGCTTTATCATAAGAAACATTAGTCCTAATGTTAATATTGAGGTCCTCCATCTATTTAATTAAAGTGAATTCTATTTTTGTATTACTTTTATCATTCTCTTTAGGGTTTCCTTCCCTAAGAGAGCAAAATCTTCAAAATCCAAATGACACACCACACAAACCTCTTCTCAAAAGATTTGCTTTATTAGCAGTACCTTGCATGTATCTTTTAGATATCACCTTGTATGTACAAAGGTAATACTAGCTCTCAGTATACGGCCTACAGTGACTACCATAGCTGTTATACAGGAACCTGCAACAAGATGCCAGCCATTGTCAAGACACATAATACTGATGCTAAAGCCCAAAGCAATGGGCTTAAGGTAATTTAATAAACTTCCCTGTGAAATCATATATGAAACAAAAGTAACAGCTTTCAAGAACCCATTAAACCTATTAAAAATAATCTCTAGTACCAAATACTTGTGTATGTATGAACATGCACCAAATCTCCAGACAAATAAATGCAAAAACTATTATTATTATCCTGTTACATACGAAAGGTGGAGCACCTTGAAGAAAGAAAATGTGTACCTATCCTTAAGATCTCAGCCAGGAAATAAACAGTTAAGTTTAGGGAAACATATAAAGAACAAAATCATAATCTAATTGTTTAGTCTCATCTATCAAATAGCACCTGAGTCCTCAGCCAAATTAAAATCACTCAGTTATTGTGGCACTATTGGGTCCATTTTATTATAGCCTGAAAAGTACTAGATAAGCACTGTCTTTTTCAAAGCTGTAGTAAAAGACACACAGCAATGAAGATGGCAAATCAAACAAACTTAAAGGTATGTATAAGGTAAAATTAGAAACATATCTTCACCTCATCCTCACGTAAGGGAAATATTGCAACTGGCTTACATGAAGTCAAGAGTTTTAAAAATGATTCACCAAAACTGAAATATGGCAATTCTCCATCTTCCTCTTCAATTGAAGAATATGTAAGAGAAACTATTATTGTTGTCTGCATATGCAAATCCTTGCTGGGATTTATGCACAGTGGTCCCTCTTAAAATCAATTCTTTCATTGTTTATGTAGGGCCAGGTTGAATAATGTGGCTGAGAGAGCATCTCCTTGTCTTCCCTCTGAGGTCATTAAATGCCCTACTTGCTCTACCCCTAATAAAGGCTTTACATTGTGATTCCTGCAATGTCAATTGAACCAGTCTAATTAGTTTCTCTGGAATATCATAACCTCTCAACACACGTAGCATTTCTTTCCTGTTCACGCTGTCGAAAGCTTGTCTGAAGTCAATGAAGAGTACATGCATGTCAACATTATATTCGTAGCATTTCTCCGTTGTTTGTCTTACCGTCAATGGTAATTCTACCAGCTCTAAAGCCACACTGATATTTTTCCAGCATGTCTTCAGCATAGGTGCTTATGCGTTTTAGAAGAAGACTGGTGAAAGTTTTATATGCTACATTCAGTAATGTAATGCCCCTATAGTTTTTGCAATCGTATTCATCACCTTTCTTATATATTGGACAAATCAATCCTGTCTACCAGTCTTCTGGGAAGTCTTCCAACTTCCAAATACTACAAATTAGTTGATGCAATGCTCTATTTAAATCTTGACCTCCATTTTTAATCAATTCAGCTGTTATTCCATCATCTCCTGGTGGACCTTTTAACTTGAACTTCACAAATTTGGAATATACCAAAGATTCTTCCTTAATTAATTATGAACAATTTGTACTCTTTCACCACAACCATATCCAATCCTTTGTATTCCTTACATTTAGAATTTCAGGAATGTTGAGAAATAATAATATTCCACTGGAATTTCCCTACAAGTTGAACATGATTAAATTTAAAAAGAGACATTTCAGGCGTGATATGGTGGAATATCATGATTAATAAAAATTAAAGTGGGAAATTGCCAATTTTTATTAATTAATGATTAAATTTGTTGCAAATCCATTGAGCTCCCTAGGAATGGACTATAATATTGTGGCAAAAGATCATAGAGAGACAAAAAGGGAAAAAAAAGACATTGCACCAGGGAAAATTTTACATTCTTTCATAGCATATAGAAGGCCAGTCAAAAAAGTAAGCAACCTTGAATTTTCCAGGGCACAGTAGTGGTACTAGGGTGGTACCACTGTGCACAGTGGAAGGACACAGCTTAATGTGCATGCTTGAATTTTTCTCTCCCCCTTCGAATGACCCAGTCATGCAAGGTGTTGTCATACATGTTAATCACTTTCTGACTTCTCTAAAAATAACTGAACAAGTGTATTTCATTGGGTTGTACCCATATACCCATTGACTCATCACCAGCACAGGGCCTACTGGACCCTACTATAACTGACCCCGAGCTTCTGAACACCTTGATAGCTGTAGGACCCAACAAAATCACCTCTTTCAACCATCTTGAGAGAAATCGATATGTTACAATGAACATGTATAACAGTGCCTTAATCAACAGCCAGAAACTGGCTCACTCGCAGGCAGAGAAAAAATTCAAACATGCACATTAAGCTGTCTCCTTCCACTGTTCACAGTGGCACCATCACAGCATTACTCCTTTGAGCTGGAAAATTCACGGTTGGTTCCTTTACTGACAGGGCTGGTACATGGAAGCATCTCTTGGCACATCCTTTAATCCACTTTCATCCATTTAAAAATTCAAAGCTCAAAAGTGAATTTTGTCATAATCAGATGACCAATTTCAATGAGCAGTAAATTAACATTAAGTCTGAGGATGTTTACAGAGACTCATGAAATAGGTTTATAGTGATCATTGTGTGAGTCATTCTCATAATAATGAAATGGTTGAAGCGATTCGAGGACTTTTGGTAGTCATAGATGATGACTTGCATTCAGGGTGGTCCTTTGATGTCACTGCCATTATACCAGTTCATGAAGGCAAGAACTCCAACTGTCACTTGGCAGTTTGAGAATTAGGAGAAAATATTGGTAAGTTTACATAATGATATTGTCACGAAAAAATTAGAACTCACCAAGTGACTGGAAAATGTTTTCTACAAATTCAAACAGAGGATCATCGGGAGCACACATTAGGTACAACTGATTCATAATGTTTAGGACATTACCAACTAGCTACACTAAACTTCCTCAGCCTATTTACTTATCTGAACTGCCCCAACAAACTTTTTTCAGTCGCAGACTTAAAAGTCACTTTGAACAGATGATTTGAGATATTATGGAAAAAACCACATAGGGAGCTACATATGGTCTAAAAGAGGCCCACAAGGACTGTTTTCAGTAGTAACATAAAGGTGGGATAGGTGAAAATAAAGCAGTCTGGGGATACAAAAGGAGATTAAGGACCAATAGTCCTAAATATTGTCTGCAAAAAAACTTGTCTGGCATGATGTTATGCTATAACGAAACCTGGGTCGTGAAAAGTAAAAAGTTTATGTGGAAAAGCAAAGTGGTTTGATTTATAAAAACGTCAATCTTTCAGTTTATCTTGCACTGTTCATAAATGTGTTGCTTACATGATCAGGGATTATGATTTTAAGATCTACTCCCATTTTACAGAGGAGGGTTGTTGTTGAACTTGTATTGCTGAAATTATGGTGAAAATGGAAAGTTGGGTGAATTTAACATACAAACTGGATAAAAGCATGTAAAACTATGGGAAGAACAATACAAGTACATGCCTGTACTCTTGAGCTGATAAATGTCGCTGAAAATGATTTTTCTATCAACGGCTATGATGCCAATGTGCAGTCTTTCATCTATTTCAATGCATAGAAGACAAAAGAAAGATATGGACTTATGATTATTAATTTAAAATTTTTACACAAGTTATTTAAATTTATACAGAAAAGTTTCTATGTGGAATTAACCGATTTTTTGAGTTCTCTTGATTCATGAAGCAGTTCTGCAAAGTCACTCCTGAAACAATTTCCTGTATGAAGTTTAATTCTTTTAGGCGATAATACAAATAGATAGTACAGCACAAGGCATGCCAGTCACTCCACATGATTTTAAGGATATTGATAGAATTCTTGACTTAGTACATTTCAACCCAAAAAATAATTTTTACACTATTGAAACAAGTTGCTTCAACTTCTTAAGCATAATTTGCCATAACTTTTTATTTTTGGTTCAGTCCTTGGCATTGATAAAATAAATGAGCAAGCCTGTGGGAAAAAATCACATAAAAAATTTTTTCTAAAAATACATGTAAGTGTTATGGTAAGCATCACTGTTTTAATAATTCAGACTATGGCAAGTGACCTGGTTTTCATAATTCAGGGTATGACAACATTAAACTAAAGTCATACATATGAACAAATCAAATTGGAAGGACATCTTTTTGTCCATTCTCATCATAAAGGAAGTGAAAAATTAGTGTAATAATAATAACATAGCTTCAAATTCACCTAAAATTCCTATATTAGGCTGATTACTATTAGGTAATCTACCGGTTAAGGTAGATTTTTGGATGGATACAACTATCAAATAAATATTTTGTAACTCCAAACAAAACCCAATCCAGCAACCTACTCTACACAAGGTCCTCTTCAGTTCTGTGTACTTCCTTCATCCCGTCCAACATCCTTATCCTGCTCCTGCCCTTTCCTCGTTTGCGTAACATTCTCCCCTCTATTGCCTTCTTCAACATCCCACTGCCGCTCAATACGCCTTTCATCCATTTTTCCTGCCTCCATAGGATATCTCCCAACAAACCCCTCTCCTCACCCACCATCCCTAGCACTTCCTCATTTGTTTTCCTTTCGGTCCATTTCACCTTCTCCATTCTCCTCCACACCCACATTTCAAAAGCCTCCAATCTACGTCTATCCTCCTGCTTCAGCGACCAAGCCGCACATAGCTACGCTCCATATCAGAGTTTTTATGAGTATTTTCTTAACCTCCCTACTCAACGTCCCCGTCTATATGTGTATTAACATGGTAAAAATTAACTTTATTAGAAATAACATGACATTCAGAGATATTTATGGTGTGTAATTTACAGAGATGCCCTATTAATTGGCCTATTAATTTTTTATTAAGATGCCCTATAACCTCCCTACTCAATGTCCCCATCACCAACTCCCCCCTCCTTGACTAGCACAATTCTTCTCCTTACGTCCCCACTACTTTGACCGTGTTATTAGGCTGATATTTTCATTTAATTCTTCACACTAAGATTACTTCAAAATTATTAAAACCACATCAACAGACCCCGAATACAATTTTTTTATAGGCCACATACAGGGTGCAGCATTATAACTTCTTTTTCTCAAACACAAAACTCTTTCAACAAAGGAAGTTATGTCGCCGCACCCTGTATTTTAAAGCATATTATTTTGATTTGAGTACTGATGAATACATATTTAATTATAAACACAATAAAGGGATATTTGGCAATGACATGGTTGCATATAAAAATGAATCAAAATTATTTTTCCAGATTTTTAATGTCATTGGTAATTGCATCATATCAATCACAATAGCTCTTATAAGTGTTTTGATTAAATGTAAAAATCCATACAAATCTATTCTAACAGTAATATGTTAAGTTATTTTGTGAGACATTTGTGTAAAGCAAAATGAAAAAAGCAAAAGGGAAGTGGCTCTTTAACAACTGTTACTGATACTTTGAATTTTAAAACATGTATCACCAACTCACCAAAGCACTTCAACAAACTTAATATCTAATCTGGAATCCTGGAAGTTCCTTTTCAGTGGATATTGATTAAATAATTTTCTATTATAAATCTATAAGTCTACCATCACAGATAATGCATAAAAAATTTACACGAGATAAATAATTCTGGCAGCCCTAAATGGCATAAAATTTTGGTCAGATAAGGAGGAGGTTTTCATGTCCAGGTCACAGAATTTGTTAATAGTCATCAATCAGGCATTCCATTTTCACTTCTAATATTTTAACTTTTTGGGGAATGGTCATTTTTTCATCTATAGTTGGCTAAAATATTTTAGGGATTTCAAACATTTATTCTGTCAAACAACAATTTTTTTTAATCAGTTTACTCAATGACATCATGAAACATGATGATATGACAATGGTGATTGAAAAGCAAATAAGAGCAAACTGTAATATACATAACCTTTTTTTTTCAGGAAGCACTTACCACAAATAAATTCAGTCTTTTATAAAGATGCCTCAAACCATGTACACCTGCTTAACCTTAGTGGGCTTAGAAATTAATAACAACAAGATAAATGATCATGAGTCAAAATATTCATGAATCACCCTTTTTATGCATTGGCATACACAAGTGTAGAGAGTAGAAGGCACAAATAATGATATGGAGGCAGTCTTGTGAAAGATGTGCAACAGAAATTAAGCATTTGAGTTACAAGAGAGAGCACTAAACACTAGGTCTTGGATTTGTCACAACAAAAGACTATCAGAAAAGCAATGGGAGAAATGACATGAAACTCTGAAAGTAAATTGTTTGAAAATTCATGAAATGGATGGTAAATACAACAGATTACAAAGTAATCACATGAATTTAAGAAAATAATTAAAAGGCAGAAACAAAATCTAAAAGGTTTGATAGCTTCACTTCATAAGGAAATGAAGAAAAAAATTTCAATAGTTTAACTGAATTTAACATAAAAGAAATGGTTATTTAAGTACAATAAAATTTCGGACAAATGTGGGTCAATCGGTTATTTTTGGGAGAATCAAAATGAATAGTCACCAACAAAAACTGCATACAATATCATTACCGTCCTTGAGAAATTTTTACCTAATCATTGAAGATCAACATGAAACTGGTAATTCCCTAGGCATAGTGGCAAACCACTCCTAAAAACTGCAGTTTAAATACATTAAATACCCACCAAACTCAAAGGAATTAAAAAAATGTTTGTAACATAAGTGCAAAATAAATAAGCACAATTGATTGAAAGTGCTTGTTTACAATTTATGCCAGATACTGCACAGCCAAAGTGGCAAAAGTCATATGACATGAATGATTAAATAATATATCTCATTTTTTTTGACTTTAAAACACCTTCACAGGCTTCATAATTAAAAATAAATAATATACGTTATGTCAATTCCCTCTTGTTATTTTTGGCTGCAAAACAGAATCCTCAGCTGAATAGTTATATTCATACAGATAAAACCTGTATTCACATAATAGCATAACCAAAAGCATTGGGCAAGCATAACCAAAAGTGGCTAAATCCAACATCTTCATTAAATAATTGAAAAAATAAATAAAGATATAAATTTAGGTATGAACATTACTTCCTGTTCAGAGTGAACCAGAGTTAACTTAAAGCTTCATCTCCACAGTCATTATTTGTGTAACTACAGAAAAGCAGATTTACTGACCAAAAAATTATTCATTATAAATCATTTGACATAAAAAGTGGGTAAAATCACTTAAATGAATTCCATGAATTTAGGTCCCAATGATTCAAAGGATTTACCATCAATGGACAAACTTCATTCTTTAGAATTACCATAAAATTCATCAACAGCTTCTTTCATCATCAAAGACATGATGCATGTTGGGGCATGATTAGTAATTGTATTAACAGATTGCACATACTGGGACCATTCAAATTTAAATAAAATTAAATAAAATACTAATGCTATGTAATTTGATGGAAGGCACAGTAAAAAAAGGCCAAAGTGAACTGGTTTTACCTGAAGGTATACACTAGTTTAATCATATTAACAACCCTGCTGAATAAATTTAGTAATTCAAATATTGGACTGATTGATACAAAGTGTAGGTACAACACATATTAATAAAGTAATAAGTGCCAACCCTCAAGCTAACACAAAGTTTTAGTGAGTGAGAATGACAGCTGAAACAAGATTGTTGAGAATCAAACATCAGAAAATTTGCTGATCAAAGTACACTTTTATGAAAAATTGCACTCTTGGCCACAACCCCTGGGCATTGTTTTGGGTTAGAATGAGGACTAACATGCAAGAGGAGAACATCCCCAACAATTTCATCTTCATAATCACCATACTTTGATGATTAGAACTGCACAACTGAGTGTGTCTTATCAATCTCCTTTACTTTTTGCAGGAGATTTGCCATGTATAACATGACCCCCAACATCAACAACACTTTCTATGATAGCCTTGCAGAAAAAGCATTCCTTGTGATTCATAAGGTGATGTACTATACAGCATCTGTAAAAGAAAAACTTTCATCAGCAGGTAACAATAAAAAGAAATCAACGAAAAATATCACTTAAAATGTCTTTCCATGCAAATACATGCAAAGTCATTAAAATTACTTAAGGTATAATAAGCATTCTTTAATGGAATAACTAAATGCAGCATTAGCAATGAGTAGCAGGAAACATGAACTTATAAAGGATGCTACTTTGGATCATTAACACATTCCTATACATTACAAAACCATTTGCTAAAATAGGTCTATAAATATTTTTTTCCCATAACAATATCTCTCTTTTTCTTAAAATGCATCATGAAAATCTCATTCATTTTCCTTTCCCTTCTGCACAAGCATTCATCTCTCTCAAAGAAGCAGTACAAATATCTTTCCAAGAATACATATTTAATAAAACAAATTAAAAACCCCAAAATTAAGATGCCGTGCATACATAAGGAGAAAAAATTGGTGATTTTTAATATTGACTCATAGAAAACATGAAATATATCTGGCACATGGCAAAAAAAATCATTGATGTAATAGATATTGGCTGTCAATGTCACAACAGGGCTGTAGCAGTATCACTGGTAAGAGAGAAATGGTGATGATACCCACAGATTATTTAAAGGAGATGGTATATCATGACTGCTCAGTACTCATTAATTACTCACCTACAAGAAGCATGCTTGCAAGGATAAAATATAGCAGTGGCAGGGAAAGCATAACAAATAGTACACAACTCCTCTTCTGGGATTCGAGATTTGGAGTTAGCATCTGAGCTCAATGCATCCTGCCAAAGGGTTAACCAATTCACAGTATCCTTGAGGAGACTTATTTCCTCACTACTCACTGATGTGGCATCTGAAATGAAAAAAGACAAAACAAATCCATTATTTTTGCATGAAATTCAAAACTTTATTAAGATGTTTCAAATAGTTCGATTTGGGTCAAATATGCACTGCTTTGTTGTATAATTTGTTGCCATTTTAAAGGTAGCTTCAAAATGCCTCTCTCATAGAAGTCTTGGTCCTTATTGGCGAAAAACCCTGGTAATCTATTTTCACAATCTTCTCTTGATCGTAATTTCTTAACACTCAGGAATTTTTGCAATGCTAGAAAAAGGTGGTAATCGCTTGGTGTCAGGTACCGACTATATGGTGGATGCATTAAAACCTCCCAACCAAGCTCCCGGAGTTTCTGGCGAGTCACTACAGACGTGTGTGGCTTTGCGTTGTCTTGATGAAACATAACAACTCTTCTGTTGGCCAACGCTGGCCGTTTATGGTCAAATGCTAGCTTCAAACGGGCCAGTTGTTGACAGTAGAGATCTTAATTTAGTGTTTGGCCATACAGAAGCCACTCATAATAAATGATTCCTTTGAAGTTCCACCAAATACACAGCAGAACCTTCCTCGCCGTTAGTCCTGGTTTGGCCACCGTTTGAGCTACTTCACCATGCTTTGACCACAATCGTTTTCACACAATATTGTCGCATGTGACCCATTTCTCATCCCCAGTTACCATCCATTTAAGAAATGGGTCGTGCTTTCCTCGACCAAATCAAAGCCTTGGCCAAATCGAGCTCGATTTGGCCAAGGCTTCGCAGATGGAAATTCGATTCATCATGTTTCTTTGTGTTAATTAGTGTGGCACCCAAACGTCGAGCTTCTTTTCGAATCCAGCTTTGCGCAAATGGTTTAAAACTGTTTTATGGTCGATCTTTAGCTCCTAGGCGATACTACAACTACTAAAATGCTGGTCAACTTCGATTATTTCTGTGATTTTATCGACATTTTTGACGACGGGCCTGCTTGTACGAGGTGCATCTTTAGCATCAAAAATGGCTGAACGGAATCGATGAAACCAAAATTGCACGTAATTAGCTGTTACAGTATCGGCACCATAAACACCACCATTCACAATTTCAGCGGCCTGGCTTGCATTTTCACCTTTATCAAAGAAAAACTGTAAAATGTACCTAATTTTCTCTTTGTACACTTCCATTGTTACCACCCTGTAACTCACAACTGAATGGAACAAACAAAAAACAGCAAAATATATATTTGTATATCTTTGAAATTGACGCTCTCCGGTGATGCACAAACACATGGATACAAAATATTCAACACACAGAAACATAAAGGAAGGACACTCACAGTATGTATTGACTTTTCGACGGCCCCGCCGTCGTCATCAGAATGGCATTGTCGGGGAAGAGCGGAGAGGACATGTGCAGGAGAAGGGTGAGGGGAGGAGAGGTAGGGGACCAATAGGAAGCAGACAAGGTGGGGGAGGGGAAATGACGGCAGCATTGGATGAAATCAGTGGGCTTGGTTCAGCCCGGGGGGTTTAAAAGACTGGAGCACCCAGATATGTGCCATCTCGCGGGTTCTCACCTCTATGCTGCTTGCGGAATTGGGAAGGGTTTCAATCACCAAAACGGAGAAGCAGTCATCAAAAGACTGGTTGTGGGAAGCAGTGTGAGTAGGGATGGGATAATTAAGGAAGGCGGGAGATTTGGTGGAATAGCGGTGGTTATTCATTCGGAGGGAAAGGGTGGTCATGCATTCACCCACATTTTATGTAAAGATATACATATATATAAATTAACATCAAATAGGGTAGGATGGAGGGTTGCAGTCAACCAATCTTAGGATTGGATAACCAATGATGATGATGATATGTACCTATATGTGTAAGTGTATGCTTTTGCATATGCACTTCCATCATCAGAATTCCTGGCATTCTGATGATGAAATGCAGATACCCACATGTGTCATCGTGTACATTTATAGCTGATTATCTAAATTTAAGGCAATATATGCGCAAATGATATGTAGCTTGGATTTACATGTCAAATCAAGAATACTACATCTACTTACAATTTGCAAATGAGAATACACTGTTGGCAGCAGCAGGTGATACAGAACCAGCTACCCCGCAAGCACTTTCTTCATCAACTTCTTCAAATGATGCTTGTCCTCCAAGAAGAAAGTAGAGGGATCCAATTTGGAAACTTGGCTCGGAGAGGATTGCTTCGGTTACACGTGGAACTGTTTGCAGTGGAGAGCCTAAGGAAGAATTATCAGTAATGACAACATCAAATCAAAACAATCAATTAAAATTAAATAAATTGCTAATCAAGAGCAGGAGAAGAAAAGTATTACAAACTATTAGCTTTTAAAATATTACATAGCTAATTATTTTAGGAATTGTGTAGTTCAGTGGGTAGAACACTGGACTACTGACTGAATGGTCAGGGTTTGATTCCTGGGAATGTTTCAGGGCACTCAGTCAGCTTCACCCAAGCTGTGGTTTTTCAGGTACCAGATCTTCCTGGGAAACCATAGGTGACACAGGGAAAGGAACTCCTCCCTCTTATTCTCCCCACAGATGTGTGAATTTTCCACACCGCTGGGCAAGTTCAACCCCTACTTAAAAAACCAACCTTCAAGTTGACTATTTTTGTTTGGTTTGGAACTATTTTAACTAAGAAAAATTAGCACAATCAATATACATGCTTAACAAAATAAACACATGGTTCCTAAAACACTAGTGTACTTTGACTCAGTTGAAAAAATATTCCACATTGAAAGTCTTAAGACTATTCGATTTAGATACTGTATTTCCTGGCACATATGACATACTATGGTTTTTCAGGGAAGAATTAATGAAACATTCTTGGATCAGACTGAAAAGTATTTTAATGTTAACACTTTAAAAACTAATATAAAAGTTTATTCATAATAGAATCTTGAAATTCATCATCACTGCTGCCAAAATCATGAGTGTACACAGTTATTTTCACTATGGAATTCTATAACCTTTCTTTTGTATTCAAGTGGCAATTCTTGCACTACAGCAGTTCTGGTATTCATGTAGAAACCCTCTTATTGAGTCCTTCACATCATAAGGTTTTCCCAGAAAAATCAGCATACCTATTGCTTATTTTCTTGCTTCAATTGAATTAATTAATGTTAAAACAGTAATCTTACTCTTCCTAGGGTTTATCCAGTTCGTAGCAGGTTCTTCAAATTTTGGCCATTTAAGACCACATGAAAGCTAAATTTTTTTAATCCTACCAGCATTCACTAACCACTTTTGTTTCCTCCATTCTCGTATAATCTTCTCAGTCAGAGGTGGGCCAAAATGCCTTCTATCTGTCCTGTTCCTGTGTTCTGAAGCATAATTCATGGCTTCAAGTTTTATGTGATATTGAATGACAATCTTCTCTCTTTAAATCCCATGTAGGTCTAATTTTAACTTTTTATGCAACACTTAGTTTCTTTGTTTGTAAAAGCAGTTATGCACGCTAAACAACAAGGAACGTATTCTGCTAATTAAGTTAAATAATACATTTGAGCGATAAGAATTAAATTCCTTCAGGTACCTTTTACTGGAGGTCGATGACTTTCATTTTTCACCTCTGGAGTAAGAAGTCCAAGGAGAACTCCTGCAACAGCTGCCAACATAGGAAAATGATCCACAGCTTCTAAGTCGGAGATATCAAGATTTACCACATGTGAAAAACACCCTGGGCCAATAGCTGTGGTATTTCCACTACCAGGAGCACAAGCAACACGGTTGAGAACCTGACAGAGCAACTGTAGAGGGAAATGTAGAAAACAAGGCTTAGTTAACTTAACACTTCTGCAATTAGTTCCAATATTGATTAGCTAAAATACAAATTGCGAAGACTTTTTCATGACAATCAACATTCAGTTTGGATTTGTTTATCATTAATCTGAAAACAGACACATTTGACCTTTACATATGACTTTTGGACTTGAAAATAACAACTAAGACAGTTACAAACACCCAAACCCAAGGTGGAGAAAAACCCTTGACCCTGGGTCGGCAGATGAAGACAGTTCCCTGCTGCAACCTGAGTCAGAAGATGATCTCTTAATAAGATAATCCAAGCTGGCCAATATTTTGAATATGCATAACATATTCAAAGGGTTGGGTTTAGCTACAAAACTGAAGTTTATAACATAGGGAATAATAACAGCTTTATAATTTACAATTGATTATTTTATATTGAACTACAGTCCGGTACATATTAAATATTCAAAAGAATATAATTTGTCATTATAATATTAAAACAGAAATTGGAGGCAAGTATTCTCTACATGTTTTTGTGTGTTCAAAACATGAATGTTCCTGAGCAGAAATATTTATCAAGAACTTTGCATACATTCCAAACTGATGAGTGGCCACTATCCCAGGAGAACCTTGTGTTGAAAGAGTAAGAGTAAGGAAAAGGTTATACTAAATATGATAACAATTATCTACCCAAAATACAAGGCATATTCATAAGGTAAGGGCCGTTTGTTTATATTTAAATACTGGCACTTCAGAACACAGTTTTTCTCCTGCAGCACCATCTACTGATTAATTGAGAAGCTATAGCAGCATTTATTTTGTTTCAGCAGTTGTTTGCTTGTCCGTGCATGCAAACAACAATGTCCGTGACAATCGTTGATCCCTCCAGCTGTGAAGAATATTCTGTCATACGATTCTTGTATTCAAAAGGATTGTCGGCTGCTGAAATTCATCAGGAGTTATGCCTAGTTATGGACTTTGAGTGATGGAAAGGTTAGACAATGGTGCCATGAATTTACAAATGGACAGACAAATGCCCATGAAAAAGAGTGAAGTGGGGCCCAGTATTCTGACCAATGAAATTGTTTTGCAAGTGGAACAAAAACTGCGATATGATCGTTGATTGACGATTAATGGCCTGGCTGAACAATCTCCTCAATTTGGATGCACTACTGTCTACAATACTGTAATGGAAAACATAGGACACCACCAATTCTGTGCAAGGTGGGTACCATAAATGCTCACCGACCATCACAAAGAGCAAAGAATGTTGAGAGTTTTTGGGTTGTTACCATCAAGATAGAGATGATGAGACCTTGCACCTAGCGACTACTTCCTATTCTTGCACTTGAAACAGTGGCTTGGTGGACAACGTTTCGAAACCAAAGAGGAACTCAAGAACGGTGTTGTCAATTGGTTCAACTCTCTCACAGCAAGCTTCTATGTAGAGGGGTTAAAGAAGCTGGTGCAGGGGTATGAAAAATGCTTAGAAGTGAACGGTGAATATGTATAGAAGTGAAGTAGGTTTGTAGCAAACTAAAAGTGGCAATAAAATGTGTTTCATATGAGTATATTTTTTCCTGTGACCAAACGGCCCTTACTTTATGACATGCCTTGTATAAGAACACTAAATAAGATAGAGAAATTGAAAAACGAGATACACACACCAGATATACAGGCACACTAAACACAGCTGCTCACAAGAAATTCTTCTTTGAGCTTTATATGTAGGAATAAAAAAAAGCACTGTATGTGTAGGAATTCAATACTAGAACAAACTTCCTGTTCATTATAAATATTAAGAATAATGTTATATTCTGATCTCATATAAAAAATTTAAGATGTAATGGGGTATATTATTCAACAACTGAATCCATTAATAATAAGTTTTTAAAGGGCAAAATGCATTCAAACTCTTAGTCCATGAATGTGCAACCAATTCCTCCGAATTAGTAACAGATATTTCATTTATGTAAATTTTAAGTTCTCAAAGGACATTACATTGGGCATAATCACAATGCGACATTAGAACTTAACATATTGCAAAAAGCTTGCCAATGACTGAATTAATACACTGGCAATTTTCAAAATAAATTAAGCAATGAAGCATGGCACTCCAAAGGTTAAAACTGTCTGCTACCCTTACCATGGTCCAAACCTTTACTTTCTATCACTAATTACTTATGAAATGACAATATAGCTTAGTAGATCTTTGATATAACCGGAAACAATGGACCTTCACTTAATGAGCACCTCGCACATTCAGTAATTCGCATTATGAGCAAATATTTTGGTCCTGAAAATTCCCATATTTATTGCATGCCTGCCACTGCAGTTTGTCTCTAGCACTAGTTCCGCTAGCATCTTAACATCCCATTTGATCACACATTTTTCCAAACTTGTGTTGAAGCATATTAGTAGTGAATTTTTTGTGATAAGTTCAATCTTATATTGTGCATAGTTTTAAAATTGACCCTGAAGAAAAATTCCTAAGAGGAAAGCCATAAGAGACTAAAAATTACAGTAGAAATGAAAATTAAAAACATCGAAAATCGGGAACAAGGTGAGCATGGCTGATCTAGTGCACACATCAACTTCGATCGACATCAACGATTGGCCTTTTCTTCAAGAATATGGACAAGATTAAGGAGATAGATACTTCAAGCAAAGTGACAAGTATGTACGCAACAGTTATGTATTCTCAAAGATGTTGAAAGGTTGCTTCTCATTTAGATTAACAAAAAGCATTTGCAATGTGACACCATTAATGAGAATATAATTTGTGAGAAGGGGAAAGTGATTTTCGCCAGCCTCGTTAATAAAATGTCGGGATCATCAATGGCAATACAAGTATTTAAGGGGAGTCCCGTGTGGTTCGAGAAGTTAACAAGAAGAATAGTCATCCACGACATTATGAAGTGCTGAAGAAGCAAGCTGTGAGTCAATGGCAGCAAAGAACTTCATTGGTGACCACAAAAAGCTCATAGATTCACAGGTTTACCAGCCAAAACATGTTTTCAATTGTGACGAGATGGTTCTCTTCGGGAAGAAGATGCTGAAGCCAACCTAAGATCGTGATACATAACAGTAGATCAGAATGCATTGCCCCACCACAAGACAATCTCATGCTACTATTTTGTACAAATGTGAGCAGCCATTTGAAAATCAAAGTGCATCGATCATTTCGCATGATGAGCAAAAATATCTTTTTGAAATATTTGCTGAATAAGCAAAATTTCACATGACAATTGATGAGGAGAAGGGAATCCTTAGAATGACTGTGCACCTGATATTTCAGCCTGTGTTTAGCACTCATTTCACTAGCATCTTAGTGCCCCTAGTGATTATACAGTTTCAAAATTTAAATTCAGACATATTATTTGTGGTTTTTTTTGTTCAAAGTTTAATGATATTTTGTCCATAGTTTAGAAAATTTCCCAGAAAAGAAAGTAACAAAAAGAGCACCATAAAAAAAAATGAAAATAACCTTAGTAATGAAAAGTAAAATTATTTTAAACCAAGAATGAGTTTTGACGTTCCTGATCTAGCATAACAGCACATACAAACAGTTAACATCAATGGTTTGCCAAATATTCCAGAACAAGGACAAAATTAAGGAGATAGATGCTTCAAAGAGAGGGACAAGAATATATAATGCAACAATTACCAATTCACAATGATGTTGAAAGGTTGTTTCTCATATGGTAGAACAAAAAGCAATTTGGGTGACACTTATGACAAGAACATGAGAATGAGTGTGAGAAGGTGAAAATAATTTTCAGTAATCTCGTTTAGAAGATGCCAGGATCATCAATGGCCAAAGAAGCATCACCCTAACAAGGCAGTAGAAATACACACTACAAATTTATTTAATCATAATGCTTCATTGCATTTTCACAAAATTTTGAATCATCGGCAAAACCTAATGTCTCTAGACAGCTTTCTAGTAAAAAATAATTAGGAATGTATCATAAATAATAAACTAATTATTTTGACTTTTTTGTTTGTTACAAATGGAATTCATATCCCAATTGAATTATTTTGATTCGTTTTTGTTTTTACAAATCGAGTAGGTTGGTTTTTACGGGGTTAGAAGAAAAGATGACCCATGATCCTAACAATGTACATATATCTCAAGAAACTGCGGGAGATGCTGCAATAGTAACTTTTAACGGAGTCATCTGCATTGCATTGTAATGTACACATAATTTTCTTTGAATAAACCTTATTATCATTTTTTTACATTAATTTATATTGGAAAAATTTCTTCACTTTACGAATAATAGTCCACAATGTATTATGCTCATTAAGTGAGGTTCCATTGTATTGCTAATGGCATTTATGATCAGAAATACTTGCTCTATTTCAAAATGCTTGGCTAAGAATTGAGTAATTAATGATACTCAACCTGGCAAAGTCTGGCCAGTAGGAGGTCCGAGGAGGCTCTGGAAGCATCGGTGAAAACTTGAGGTGCCACTACAGTCACCATCTCCAAAACTCTTAGTAGGCTGAGAGCTAAATCGAAACAAGTGGCACATATTTTGAGTTCCCTGGATTCGATGAAAACCTGAGTATTAGTCTGCCCAGCTGCATTCTGGATCTATAAAGTAAGCAAATATATCAAATTGAGCAGTGCTACAAGCAAACAAGGACTAAATTTCATTGTCCATTTTGAAATCCAGTATGCACTCAGCACAGGATGATACTCATGATAAATCTGCTTTTAGAGCAATTTTTTGTAAAATGTTCTTAACCTCTACATCATTACCTCAAATCTATTCCATAAAAATACCCCAAGATATTTGAACAATTCCACTTTATTAGTAGGTGTCACCATTATGTGCCGCTGCTGTGCTGTTTTGCAGTTTTCAAGCAAGCTAACATTTATTGCTTACTGGTGATTCGTTCCACTAATAAAGAAAGTGATTACAGCTTTCAGATCACCAATCTTTGGAAAATCTCTTTGCTGAAAATTGGCAAAACTTAAATGTAAAAATAATAAAAATTGCCTCCCTCTCTTTCATGCTATCATCTACCCTTTTATATTTGGTTACCGCAAAGTTGCTAACTTATTCACATCATTGCTGGATATCAATGATACATCAATCTCCTTGGGACAGAACAAAGCAATCATGAATTTGACGGATCCGATATCATGAAGGTCGAAATATTTCTATTTTCCTCCTGGAAAACCCCACATGATTTTGTTCTCTGCACGAAATTCATCCGTAAAATTATCAAAAAATTATACATACACAAAAGAAATCTATGCCTGAGCCAATATTTGAATCATTATGCTTTGGCACCAACAACCTTAAGATTTTAAAAAAAAATATTTAAAAATTGCCACAGATTTTTGCTTTGATGCTTTTAAAATAATAAAATTCAACAGGGAAAATTTGATACATTTCAAACTACTTTTTAACTCCCAAACAAACTGGAGAAACAGGAGCTTAATTACCACATACCTCCTGAAGCATTCCTATAAATTCTGAGAAAGCCCAGTTCAACTGATTCAGAAGTGAGTTGATAAAGGCTGTGGCTAAAGGTTCATCACTCTTCAGCAGCTTCCCAACTTGCCTCTGGAAAACAGGAGAAGGACAGGGTTCTAGCACCCATCCCCCATTGAAAGTACCAGTTAGTATCATTTTCAGTTTTCAAATTTCTTCAAGCAAAACAGCATCAAAAGTGTTAATATTAATTAATAGAAAAGAGTATTAAAAAAATTCAATCCCTCGGACATATTCCTATATTACTGCTACAAAGTAGGATACTACATTAAGTGTTGGCTTGAAAAAACATTAACGTGTTTAATGCCTTATAAAGGCACTTCATGTATTAAATGCTTTAATGTAGGACAGAGAATTGTATGTCCATACAGACAACTTAAGTATGAGCTTAGCTAGACAAACCGCTTATTTTCATATGCGTACAGGAAATGTACCTACCTATCATTTATAAAACAAATACCACATTTAACATATGTCCCATTATTTATTAAGTGCAAGTGCCTAATTTTGAAAACCACCACCTCCTTTTACATGAATAATTTAGATTATGATGAAAAGTCAAATTCTTTGAGTAATGGTGTTCGACAAACTATGGAAACCGAACAAACCAATGATAGGCTCAACAACAAAACATTTTACCAAACAAATTGGGTGAGCACGAATTCTGTCATCTAATATTCAATGTGTACCACATAAATCTTAAGACTTTCTGTTGCAGCACCAACTATTGTTCCATATCTATTTGCTCATTTAATGTCAAAATTACCATCCCATTTTTCACAACAAGCATAAAGAAAAATGAATAAAATGCTGTTACATGGAAATAGATAGGAAAGGAAAACGGATAAGAACACATGAAATATGGTTGCATAAACCCCCACAGATTTCAGTTTAATTTATGCTTCTTTGATAGCTCAAGCGGTTAAGAGAATCACCCAGGTAAGTCAAAGATCCGTGGTTCAACTCCTGGTCATGGAAACTTTGGCACTTGTGATTTGCTCAATTCCACCTTCCCCACCCAGCAATGTCCCTCACCCCAGTGCCCCTCAATTGAATTTCTCCTCAATCTAGCAACTTTCGTCCTGACAAAAAACGCATTCTCGTTCCAATATTGTTTTTATTTACAGACCAAAGGCACAGTGATGGGAACAAGGATGGCACCATCATATGCCAACCTCTTCATGGGCCACCTTGAAGAGACTTTCCTTTCACAGCAACCCTTCCAGTCTCTTTTCTGGGTTTGCTAAACAGATGACATTTATATTCTCTGGACACACGGCTCTGAGTCTCTCAATAATTTCTTATCGGCCTTAAATTCTTCTTTCACTGTTACATTCACTTCTGCCATTTCAGATTCCACCATCACCTTTCTTGACACAGACATCTCACTTCACAATAACAAATTTACCACTTCAGTACATATTAAAGCCACTAACCATCAGCAATACCTAAACTAAACAAACTGTCATCCTTCCCACACCAAATGCTCGATTCCCAACTCTCTCTCTATCTTCGGACACTAGATTTACAACACCACAGCCACTCTCAACAAATATCTCCACAATCTACACCATGACACAGTTACCCAGAAAAGCTTCTACAGGATAAAATCCACCACTCCACCCGACCACACACACCACATTAAAACAACCCCACATCTGACGCAGGACTCAACCTTTGCACCACCTATTTCCCCAGATCCCACAGACTGAAAACACTTCTTACAGAACTTTTTCTTATTTTACATGACAATGACGTGACCTCAACCTTACCACCCCAATGCCCCTCTCTCACTTACAGATGAACTGCCAATCTCAAAAATCTTCTGAGATCCGCCAACCCTTTGGCACCCCCCCCTGACAAATTTCCTCATATTTCCCCTACTTGCAACCTCCCACAATGTAAAACATTGATGCTTATCAGATCTGCTCCCCTCTCTCCACATCCCTTCATTGCCCCCTCACCTCGTTCCCATGCTAATTGCCTCTTGAAAAACATTAACCATCTTTTGTCATGCAAACAATGCACTTCATTTTACATAGGTGAATGCATTACCCCCTTTTCCATTTGACTGAACAATCAACGCTATTCCAGTTATTCTGCCTCTCTCTTTTCTCTTCCTATCCCTTCACACGCAAATTCCCACAACCTTTCATTTGACCAGTATTTATATATGTATATAAGCACTACCTGTTTTTTAGCAATAATGAGGTGCATTCAAGTTCTAAGATCATCCAATTTTTTTTCCCAGGACTGAGAGTAGAGAGGGTATGTGGGCACTCTTTATGAGAACAAGACACAGATAAATGAAATGGTGTCTTTATTGTACAAGAGCAGCATGTGATCACTCATTTTCCCCACTTCCTGGGTTTGAAACCCACTGAAATCTGTATTCAATTAATTAAGAAATGTTATGATGGTGTTAAGGATGTGAGAACTGTGTGTTCATAGGTTCAACAGTTTAAAGAAAAGCAAACAAAATGAAAAAAAAAAAACAAAAAAGTCTCAGTTGTGGACCAACTGGCTTTTCCAGGGGGAAAAAGGGATCCTAATACTACAGAAGTATTCTTGGTGGATGTGGAATCTTGGCATTCAAACTACGAAAAAACAAATACATCTTCAGGGGGATTACACTGAGAGGTTATTTAAGTTTCAACTTCTTAGGGCAAGTACTTTGTCTGAAAAAACGAGGAGGCCTTAGAACTATGAGCGTACCATATACTAAATTGTAGCACCTTTGAACATACTGCAACTCTCATCACTCATATTAACTATTTCACCTTAGAGAGTTGAAATGCTTCGAAAGAGGTGCCATGCATAATAAAAACAATACCTATGGCTTAAGGACAGAGGACTCAATGGTGCCCAATGATGAGCCCAATGATGGAGCCATACTATACTGTAACACTTGCAATGTTTACAATAAAAAAACACACTAGGTAAAGCCACTAATAAATAATAGTTACCTATGGGAGGCCCAGAGAGTCCAGGTCCATCAGAAGAGTTTAAACGTGGTCCTAGACGATTTCGCAGGTGCGGAGAACGAGCATGTCGAAATGCAAAGCCATTTCCTTGCCAAATGCGTACAAGGATGAAATTGCTCTGGGCCCAGGCACGATTTTCATATGGCCTCAAAAGACTACGTACCAGCCCCTCTAAGCTATACAAATTATGAAAAATGCAAAATTTATGGGGTAAATTCAAACTGCAATATGTCTACAATGTACAACATTGAAGTCATGATTTTTTCTATTAAATCTAATGGTTGAAAAAAAATTACACATGTGCTAGCATATAAAAACTTGAAAAAGAAATGATGAACCCCATGAGGGAATCATGGTCATAGCACACAGGAAATTCAAACTATTTATGATACATGACCATCTATTCACCTGTTTGAAAATTTTCTACAGTTAATAAATATCAAATATTGAAAAACACATTAATGGTTATGCTAAGAGTTTAATACTGCTCAGAAAATTCATTTAGAAAAACAGCTATAATGGTAAAATAATGTTCATGCAAGGAGAGAGATGATTGGATTCTAACCTGGTTTCTGGCAACCTCTCCAAGGCTTTAAGTGCAGGAGGAGCACAGAAGAAGGCAGCCAATGCTTGAACAAAAGTGTCCTTGGAACTGGCATGGACAATTCTTGGGTCATAAAAGTGATCGCAAAGAAATAGTCCAACTTGGTATAGAAGTTCTCCATGATCTGAGGAATGTAAATATCATCACATATCAAACATACAAATTGTGTTCAATAAATTAAAAACCTCATTTATTCATAAACAAACATCAGTTAAAAAACTGTTAATTTCAATGGTAATGCCTGCAAAAATGTCTGGCACTCTTCTTGTAACCTCAAATTAAAGTTATATTACACAAAGACAATAAATCTCAATTTTATTTTTAATCAAAAACTGTTCAAGTGGACAGATGCACAAAATGTTCTCCTCTAAAATCAACCAATTACCTGTAAAAAAAACCCTGCCCCACACCTTCTAAGTGGCTTACAGGGTATTATGTAGATGTAGATTTTGTAGAAAACCAAAATGAAAATACCAAAAAATTTACCATTCACTCAGGAAAGGCAAAAATATTATTTCTGAGCCCAGCACATGCAAGACAGTTGATAGGAAACAGCTGATTTTCTTGCAAAGCAAGGTGCAAAAAGATTCATACAATATCCCTGCATATAATGAAAAAAGTTAAATGATTCACAGAGTGGCAGCAACAAGTTGCTGACTGCAGGTTTTTCAAAGATAAAATCTCATTTTTCATGGTTTTGTGCAACTATTTTAATACAAGGTTAATCCCAAAAGTAAGGTTCCCAATTTTTTAAAAATAGAAAATAACTTTATTTTCTATGATATATACATAATTTTAAAGATTTATTAATTATATCCCAAATTGGCATGCGTGCGCATTGATGTGACACACAGCCTAGGATTGGCAGCCGTTGAAAATGGAGCTCCCATTGCACGTTTCCGCTAAGTGTGAAGTTCACGCAGTTATTTGGTTTTTGAATGCATGAGGGCTTGAACCACTTGAAATTCATTGCCAATTGATGGAAGGTATGGACAATCGTGCATGGATGTCAAAAACGTTTGCAAGTGGTGTAGGGAGTTAACATCCAGTCGTATTGAAATTCACGATGAACAAAGGAGCGGGACCGTCAATTTCTGACGAGACTGTCATGAAGGTTGAGGAAACCATGCGTAATGATTGGTGGATCACACTGGATAAACTCTGCATTTTGGTTCCTGATGTTTCTTGAAGCACCATCCACAGGATTTTAACAGAAAAGTTGCAATATCGGAAGGTGTGCGCAAGATGGATGCCGCGAATGCTGACTGAAAACCACAAACGGCAACGAGTTGATCCTTGACTTGACTTTGGTTGGAACACTGGCCACCATCCACCCTATAGTCCGGACTTGGCCCCTAGCGACTTTCACCTGCTCCTTAAGTTGAATGAACATTTGGCTGGAAGGCAATTCAGCTCTGATGAAGAGGTGAACGATGAAATTCAACGTTTCCTCAAGGACATGGTGGTGAGCTGGTATGACATGGGCATACAGAAACTGTCACAGAGTTTACAAAAATGCATCGACTGAAATGGCGATTATGTAGAAAAATAGATAATTTATCAATCTTTAAAATGATGTATATATCATAGAAATCTACTTTATTAATATGTGGGTCTCTCCAACAGAGAGAATTCTACGATACAAGGCGATGCTCTACATATATACCCATCCCCAAAGTAAATCACCCCTACCAACCAGAGAATTTGCACCCAATAAATAATTGGACAACATAATTGACATATGGGTGCAGTATGAGAAGGCACATGAACAGTTTGAAAGAAAAAGAAACTAAAAAACAGCTTGATTCCGAGGAAATAAATCCAGATCAAGTGCATCACAATAAGTGTTATCAACATTGATGAGGTTGTGAGAGGGGAATAATGAGAATATATTTTGATGCGAGTCATGTTAAATCTAAAAAGAACTTTTCAGACAGTCAATAATTAACTACTATTAATTAGAAAACTGGAATGCTCTGAGATAGTGGGTGTAGTTTTGAAATGTTTTCAAAATTACCTAAGTAAATAGTGCCAAAGGATAAAAATGAATTTATTTCCGGCAGACGGAAATACAATATTAAGGATTCCGAAAGGAAATGTCCGAGAAAGGTTCTGAGGATCATTTGTACTGCCTCGCAAATGCTATAACGGTGATGGGCTGCTGAATAATAAAAAGTATTGAAACTTTTTTTATCAAATCAAAAACTACAATGAATCAAAAATAATTGTATTTTCTTCACATAATTTGAAGTTGGGCAATTGTTTGCAGCAGTCGAATGGCAAGGTAGCTCAGATATTCATGAACCCAGTTTTCCTCAATTACTCAGGAACATACATATTATCCTATTTGAAAATTGGAAAGATTAGGTGAAAAAAGAACCTTTTTAATAGAGATATTAAAGATAGCTTTCAACACCCATAAGTTCATAGATATACATTTACTTGTCAAGGAAAATGACAAGAGTTTATCTGAATTAATCATTAAAATGAACAAAAACATGAATATGGAATGACAATAAGTAATACATTGAGGTACAGAACTTCAATAACAGCCAGAAGTCAATATTTAAGTAGTAATATGCTGCACAAAAAATAATGAAGGAAGAAAAGAAGGAACTCCACAAACGTATTTGAAAAATCTGAATGCAGTTAAAGAAAAGTGAAATAGCATTTGCTTTGTGATTTCTACTTAAATTTTTTCAATTCTAGAACACTAAGATTACACTGGATTTTGAATTTGTATTTGCCAAACTAACTCACTATATAACCTGAAATAACAATATAAAAGACCTCTACAAGGTTCTTGAGATTACAGCAGCTATTATAATTATAATATGTAATACCATCTCACTGACCTCAATGACTATGCTACAATAATTATTCACTATGATGGTACAACTATAAACATACCTTGAACATCTTCTATTGGTGCAGTAGGGTGGAAGTATGAGCGCAATGCAGTGCATAGGCCAACCAATGCATCAAGGTAGTAGTCAGGAACAAAGGCAAACAAACGTTTTCGGTCTTCTGCATCAGAGGCCTCAGCCACAGCACGAGTGGATGAAGTTGGACGGGAATACTGGCAGGAGGCGCTATGATTCGGGGCAGATGCTTCTTGAAGAGTGCGCAACACAGACCGCAACATCCATGCAACTTGAAATTGCTTGTCTTTGGAGAAAATGCAGGATTTAACCCAAGCAAGGTCACAAGCTTGTGATTTAAGCTTGCGTTCAAAAACTTCTACTGACCGTATCAATTCTTTCTCAACTTGCAATTCGTCCATTATATCCTGCTCATTTGTGTATTTCTCTGAAAGGAAAAACATGAGTGATCAATAAAACCAAAGTGCTCATAGCACAAATATTTACAATAAAAGAGTGAAAATGATGGAAATCAACGAGGCTTAAAATTATTTCCCAATATAAGTACAGTAAACCCTCGCCAATTCAGACTCCTGTTTAATCTGGATGGAGTTCAGCGGTGTACTGTATATGGCTTTTAAAGTGGTGGCCAAAAGCAGTATTGTTGTTCTCTACCAAAATTGTACACATGAGCCTGCAAGTTTCTACATGAAATATAATTCATTTGTTCATCTTGCCAGACGTTTTGCATATGTGGCACATTTGAAAGAGGTAGCTAATTCTTTCCATTCAATTTTGTATATCTCCATATACCTAGATATTTACTGATTATGGGATCTTGAGAAAGAAAAATTAAAGTAACTTCTGATAATAGCACCAAAGAAGTTGCACTAAAAGAAAATACTACCTGAAGCATCGAACAATGTGAAGTTTCTTGAGGAATGGATGTGGAGGTTTCTTTTGGGAGTTTGTTATTACTTTATACACTATCTAATCTGAAAAAGAAAAAGATTGATGGCCATCTATTTGCTCTTAGGTTTGAATCAAATATCCACAAAATGGAAAGGTAGGTTTGGGAAAGTATATTACTGGAAGTTGGAAGATAGCAAAAGGCTATCCAAAGGTGGCATGTGCATTAAAGATCAAGTGAAGTAGAAACATGTGACACACATCCAAAGAGTGCCATGAAAAACTTTCCAAATACTTGCATACGAGAACTTCAATACAGGCAGTGGAATCTATGGCTGTTCAGGAAATATATTATTTACAAAAAAGGAGAATCACGAGTACTGATAATGATGCCATTGAGCCATTAACGGAACATTTGCACATAAAGATAACTGAAAATGATTTCCAATTCTTTAGACCTAGGACACAGCTGACATAGGTCGGTCCTTAATAGGTTTAACCAAAAATAAGCAAGCTTTACTAAGTGATTCCATGGTTCTTGAACAAAAAATCTATAAAGAAAGGATGCTTATACTTCTCTATGCTAATGCTGATCATAGGTATATACTGAAGAGTGTAGCCAGAGAATAATATAGACAACCCCAAACACTGATGAGGGCAGTGAATGTCCTCTCTCTAACAAACAATAATTTGGCAAATGCTTGGTTTGTTACATTTATCATTACTGGTTCTATTACAATTTCTTCTCCTAAGTTACAAAATACTGAATCAATGCTTTGGGAATTCCTAACAAAAGTGATTTTCATAATAATTAGCATAAAGTAAAAATCCTAAATCATTCATTTCCATTAAATAGTATAACACAAAATATGAAAATACATTCTCTAGCAGTGATAGTCATCAGCCAGTGGCTGATTAACTCTATTAACAACATTCATCCATTGAAGATTCACTAAAATCAAATGAAATTTATGTAGCTATGACAAACTGTGGCGTTGCAACACCACAGAAAACTAGCTGTAATATTCTTAAATATTTCAGCAACAGAAACAATTATGAAAGTGAATATATTTCGATGGTTGATGGTAAAATTTCAGTGTACTGGAAAACAGCAGCAATCATATGTTGCATAATTTCAACTGAACATTACTAAGGGAAACTAGTGCCATTTTTCAGAAGTTAAACTCTCCTTTCCTTAAATAAAAACTTATTAACTAGTTATCATGATTTTTTGAAATAAATTTGAAAATAGAGATAATCAAATTAAACACTCATAACCATTGGTTTTTTCAAAGAATCTTAAAACTGAAGACAGAATTTCAAGAGAAAATGGGAAAATATTTTATTAAAATAAATTTAGTTTACATTTTAATGAGCTCTTCTTATACTTTGGGACTCTAATGCATCATATGGAGTCATTAAAAGTCTAGTGGTAATCAACAGCGTACAAAATCCGACAGGGGAAATTCTCCATAGGGTTATGTGAACCAAAACCAAGATAATCCATATTTCACCTAGTTTAGACATCCTCTGACCCCATGCAGTCCAGATTAGTGAGGGTTTACTGTATACATATAAATAAAATGAAAAATAATGTTACTAAGATTTGGCAAAAAAAAATGTTGCCTCACAGAAAATAAGTAGCAGTTGCTAAGTATACACAATTGTTCGTCAATCATTGTTTCTATAGCATTAATTATAATAATTGCTGGAAAATGTTAGGACCCTTACAGTTGAAAATAATCATTTTTATATTCAGCTTAATCGGACACAAAATAGTCTTTCTTCACACCTCGTACATGACATACAAGCATGTACAAGAAACATGTAAGATATTAGCCCATGGGTGTTAAAAGAAGTTCTCATGGATCAACCAAGCTGAAGACCATAACATACCTCACACAAATGGCATTCTAAAATATTAACGGAATTGTAATGGTACAAAACTCGGGTTATTCACACACAAGTCTTATGTAGTAAACATCACTTAAATATTATTAGCCGAACTAACTTATGCAACTCAACTGGCATGCATACATTGTCAAGAGGGGAGATGTTGAAGTTGTTGCACTATCAAGTATGCTTCGACCTAATACAGATGAAATAACCTTCAGCTTCTGATTAATTGTGAACACCTGGTATTTACACAAATGGTCATTCAGACTTGGTCATTAACGCAAATGATGCTAGTCCTGGATATAAAATTTACACCATGAAAAACCCTTTATAAGCTCAATTTTTTGGAAGGTGAAAGCTAATAAGGAAGACAATGATTTGGAGGAGACCACTGTTTTCAATTTTTAATCTTCTGCCACTTTTCATATCATGTGCATGGTGCATCGCTGATGGTGGAAGAGATTTTTTGAAGAAATCTTAGCTATTGCAAAATAAATCAAGTTATTGCTAACACACGTTAATCTCAATAGAAAGGAGACCTCAAGTTTGTTTTGGCATCTACTCTGTCAATCTTCAGGTTGATCCCTCTGATTTCAAATTTCGTAACTGTGGCCTGGCAAATTTAGCTTTGGACTTGCTTACTAATATTCAATTTGAACCGAAACACTAATTTTTCTCTGTGGCAGGGTGGTCAAAAAATCGAAGGAGATATCTAAATGGAGAAAAGAATTAAAATACATGAGATCTGTATGAAGTAGCCAGAATCAATTCCACCTACAATTTTTACCCTTGAACCTAGTCCCAAAAATAATAATAATCAACCTTTTAACACCAAGATGATCCATCAGAGCATTTATCAGAATGGCCATATTTGAAATTCAAAGTATTTAGACACATATATTCTACTGTTTCAGGCTTCACTTCGTGGAAGTATTTAATATCCATACCGAAAAAAGGAAAGAAATATTTGTACTTGTATTGAAAGAAATATATTGTACAAATATTTCTTTCCTTTTTTCGGTATGGATATTTAGACACAGCACACTATATGCAGATTTTGTCAGAAAAAACATGACCAGTTATTTTTGGATAAAAAGTTAAGGTAATTCTTAAAGGGCAAATTAAAACAGTACCCACAGCAGTTTGATATTGTGCAAATCAGTTTATCCAAAAGAATAGTTTTTCAGAATAATCCTTTGATGGCCTTCTTGATAATCCCCGATTTTACATACTACACACTATGTACAAGTATCACATATACCAACACATTATTTTTCCAATAAGACATTTTCAGACCAATATACCATTCACTCATTAGCAAAAAACCCATAGACTAGTCCAGTATTCTAAAAACTCTCATACTAAAACCAAAATTAAGACTAAAATATTAAGTTTGTGAGAATGCTTGTAACGCCACAGATTGTTTCATCATAACTGACTAGAAATCTTAGGTATATTTTACAATGAAATCCACTGATAACCAGCTTCTTTATTGGAAAAAAACATGATGATGCTGCACTATAATAAACAGATTAAAATACTTTTTTTGTGGCTTTACGGTGCATGCAATGGATACTCATGGTACTGCACAGATTGCAATGTATAGCAGCCACATTGCTTTTCTAATGATTACACTTGATTTTCACCTTAAATTCTAATTAAATCAATGAAAAAGGAATACAATATAAGAGAGTTATAAGCAAAAGAGAATGGAATACTTATTAACTCATTCGTAAGCGACAAGCCTCCAGACGTGCATTTGCCATCTTAAGAGATGTGGCATATTCATGCATATTTTCATGGATACTAGAGATCCTGCACAGTTGTCTATGCGCTTCCAATTGGTAAAGCAGAACAGTGCTATTGAAGAGATCCAGAAGAGAGGTGACTTTATCAACAGGACCAACCCCAAGATTTTCCTCTTTTTCCTCTGTATCATCCATTTCCAGTAAACCAATTCTAATTCTTCTGGGACGCCCACCTGAAGCAAAAAAAAAAATACAAACTGTGTTAACTCCTTGAGAATAAATTATGTGTGGCTGAGATAATCCATTGAAACTTCTAGGCATTGAAGCAACTCATACAACGAACAGTTGTAACCGAAGAAAAATTATAGAATGGCAAATTAGTATAAACAGAAAAATATAATGTAACAAAAAAACAGCTCTCAGTTCATACAAACTTTTTTAAATGAAATTCAATCATCAAAAGCCTAATATTTTTTATTAATACTACACCCATTTTGACAAGGTGATTCAAACTGTTCAAGAGATAAAATGAAAATAGAACTTCATGTTCCACATTTACTTATTCAAAAAAGCAATTTCATGAGCAGGGTGCAATAACTTCTTTGAGCCAGCTTCATTTTGGAAAAAAATATACTCATAGTAAATACATTTTAACATTGCCTGAAGTAAAGGAGTTTCAAGTGTGCATTTCAAGTACATAATGAAGTGAAACATTACTGAAAGATCATTCTCACATCAAACTCCTGTAGCATCATTCTCACCAGGAATATTTGACTATTTTCTCAATTTGAATAACAAATTCCTGGTTTAAAACAAAATTGAACCTTTTCTGAGGTTCTTCCAGAATTTTTAGCAAAATACTGAAATTCCTATCTTTTTTCTAAGCGGCCATCCCAGTCTCGAGGAAAAAATGGTCTGCAATTTTAGGGGCTTTTAAGGAATAAGATTTTATGAGAAAATACCATACATACGAAGTCATAGGTATTGTGCGTCTTGCATTATTGTGCATCTTGCACCATAGTCCACGAGGTTAAAGCCAAGTTTTAAACATTAGGGTGTTTACTATGTGTTATACCAGTTAATGTGAATGATTTTTACACTTTGAAATTTTTTGCATTTTAATGTGCATTACTGATGACTCCATTACAAGTTACTGTCAAGGCATATCCCAAAGTTTCTTTGAATTTAATATAATGGTCCTCAATAATAGATTACGGTTGGGTAATTCTGATCATAATTATTTCAACCATTCTGGATATTTCATCACAGGATACAGCAATGAGTGATTAAAATGCATCATCCCATGTCATTAATTGCAACGCATTAAATAAAATACATCCATCAAAATATTTACTAGCCAAAAAAGAAAATAATTCAAAATTAACAAAACAATCAGGACAGCAGGCAAAATGTATACAAGGATTAGTAGAGGATAGTCAATATCACAACTGAGACAAATTATTATTACAATGCCATTCCTTTCTGTTAGGTAGACAAAAATGAACAAACACTAAATTCTTTTTCATAAACTTTACATTTACTTAGGTATGCCTGATAGGCCACCATTTATTTATTTATTATTTCATCTTTTTATTTTACAATGATAAGACATGTCACAAAAAAAACAAAAAATGCATACATACATTTAGAGAAATGGTTCGATTGTTTTTGCCATTAAACTAATTCAGTGTGCGCATAAATAGGACTCATGAATGTCTGCCCAGCACAAATTTATAGCAAGAGTATAGGTAGAATTAGGTTAAGTTTATTTTTCTCTTTATTTTTTTATTTCGATTTAAAAAATGCCATTATCTTGTGCCCCAAAAGAGTATGCCCCTTTAATTCAATGCAACTCACTTGGGTCAATGCCAGACATAGGCCTGACAGGAGTTAAAAATCCACGCAACATTCCTGGCATGGTCGACTGCAGATCAAGAGGATTATCACTAGCTACCTCAGAACTTGGGAGCACACCCTCTGAAATGGCTCCCCTCTCAACTCCTAGGGCACGAAGGCGTCTTTGAAAGAGATTGACTAGAGATGACATGCGTGATGAAGCCCCAGAGGATGAAGCAGCCAAAGATAGAGAGGACTGAGATGATAATACCTGCAAAAGGAATAAAAAATTAAGTCCAAGAAAAAACCCAGACAATGGTAATCAACCCAAAGGTTGGTAATGATTGGTAAGGATAGAGCTCAACCTGAACAAAGTATTAATGCATAGGAAACCGATAAATTCAGGGATTTGGAACTGTTTCCTTCCCTGTATTACCTGTAGTTTCCCAAAAACTCTGGATCAGAAAATCACACTATTAGGTTTTCAGATTGGAATTTTTTTTTAATGATTCACCAAAGATTTGAACCCAGAATCTACAGTTAGTAATTCAACACTGTCCACCGGTCTACCCCATCCCTTCATGGAGAATACAATACATGTGACCCAATGAATTGTATAGACATTTCAAATACAATGAAAGGTAGTTTCTTACCAGAATATGCAAATGAGAATTGCAATGAATTTCAATATTTAAATATTAGAATTTGGTGAGTTTTACTTTTAACTGGTAAAGCACTTTTGTTAAATCATCTTTCTACTGATTTCCAACCAGGTCTAATAGCATTGATAGTAAAAAGTGTTATTTCCATCATAATTGTACACTAATTACATGCAAAAATCTGAATTTGATCATGCAGCAGGTGGAATAGCAATTTAATTTATTAACTGGCATTAATCCGCCATCCACACTATCACCCTTTTATTTTCACAAATTGTAATTTAAACTACCAGTTTGTTTTACAGTGTAACATTTATTAAATGGTATTTCTATTAGATAAAAGAAAAAAAAACAAAAATTCTCCTTAACTTTCCAAATAATAGTATTTGAAACTTAATTTATCCAATGAACTTGTTTTAATGCAAATAAATCTCAAGTTACTTTGTAATATTAATGCAATAAATATTCTGTTAATGCTCAACAGTGTTAATGAATATTTTTATAGTAAAATGTATTTTCCTCAAAAGCATAAAAAAAAACAATACATGTATAGCATGCAGACCTTTAGAACATTTCATTTATTTTCCTACTGCTAAAAATGGAAAATCTGATTTAGGATAATTAAATATCAAAACATGCTGTATCAAAGCTTTCGGAATTCAATATTTGTCATTATGGATTTAGGTACAAGGCTGGTCCTTCATTGCAGTTAATGTTTCACACTATGAATATCCAACAAATCATTTTTGTCAATCTACGCAAAAACAAATGCTATTTCTACTTATAATGATAAAAAATATAAATTTCATCACTCTCACTTCTTGTGGGACATCAGCTCTAATCAGTTCCTCCCGGAATTGCTTAATCAAATGGGATGGGACACCACCCAATCTGTCAGAGCCAAACAGATCAATTGAGCCATTATAAAAGTATTTGCTATGCATAAAAAACTTGTCTAATGGCCTTGGGACATCTGGGTTTATATCATCACTTTCTTGACTTATTTCTTCATTCCACAGCATTTGAAAAACAGAGACTAGGCGTTGGAAGAGACAAAGCGATGTTGTCACAGGAGCCACCAGCAATGGAAGTGCTATATGCAAGTGCTATATGTAAGAAAGTAATTGAAGAAGAAATTTAGACTAGGCATAAACCAGCTGACCTCATTACAAACTCTATTCCACATAAAATTATATATAATTGATGAAAGAGGCAATTACGAGAATCAAGGTCTGGATAAGCAAACAGCAAATAGCATTACTTCCCAGATGGCAAGCAATGCCTTTAAATTCTTTATTCATCACTAAAATCTAGACATTTTGAGTTGGTAAAAAGCAAGCCTTTTTTTCAAATATGCAATACTATGAAAAATTAAAATAAGAAAGCCTACATTTCCAAGATGAAAAGCTTTCATGCACAATTAGGGCTGTACTATGCCAAAACATGAAATAAAGTAAAAAATTGAAATTTTTGTAATCAAAGCATAATTTATTCCTCCGTGATTAAAGAAAAATGAACACTTCCAATGCTCTAAAAAAACATTACAGAATTCATAGATTCCACTCAGAAGGTTGTAGCAGAAAAAATTAAATCCAGAAGACCCAATTCCAAAATAATCAACCCAATACTCTGCCCCTGGACTACCATGTCCTACTATCATTTATCATGGAAAATATTTTCAAACAACATATATGAATTGTACTTAAGAACACATTGGGAACGTGTTTCTATAGCATGAAAAATACATCCCATTAATAATATTCCATAACTTATGGTAAAAAATAAATTTAAAAACTAATTTAATACTGTGCAAATACATTTTCGATTGTATACTAAAAAGTTCAGCACACAAAAAACTGGACAAAATCTCACATTAACAGTCTTTCAGAGACCTTACCAACAACATTCAAAACTAGAACCAAGACTAAAATACAACCAAGAAGGAATGGTATATTTCACGAAATCCACTCAAGCCAGATATAAAAACACGTACATTTGGCTATTTGGAAAGGAAGTTAGTTTCTTGGTTTTGTTGGGGAGGCGACCAACAGCTAAGGTCATTTGCGCCATTAGGGATGGGTGGGAAAGGAAGGGTGGAGAGAAACCCGGCATCAGCATTAGCCTACTCTTTTCGAAAGGCACCAAAGGGTCTGCAGTTTAACGTCCCATCAGACGGACGTCGTACTCAAAGTGCTCTCCACAAAGCACCTCAAGTAGGGATCGGGATACCACTGAAAAATATTTGTTGTCTCCAGGATTTGAACCCAGGCCTTCACACCAAGCCTGTATGTTAGCCTCTGCTCTATCCCAATCTCCTTGGTTTCTTAAGCGCCTTCGATCACTAATTCAAATCTCTCTCCCCTTTCTTTACTTTTGCCCTTTTCACATCTTCTTCCTTACATCACTATTTATTTTTGCAACTCACAAACGTCTGAAATATTGGTTTAAGCAGTTTTTAGTGGATAAAAATTCTGTAGTTCAGATGAACGAAGATGTTTCACAGAGGAACTTGATGAAATACAAGTTTGCCTTTTAGCCTGAATTTGTTGTGATATAAATGTGCTCCAAGATAATGGCAAGGTCTCTACGGTGTTCTTACAATATTTGACGTCACTCAAGATAAACATTGGCATAAGACATTACTCAGATTTGACAGGATTGTCTTTAACCTTCTTGAAATAATCTCTTGAGAAGTTTTAAGCATGAAAGGTCAACATTTATTGTGGAACTGCACCGTTAGCCTTTTATTTATCAAAAGAAACAAATGTATCTTTGAAGTCAGTTGCTTGGTTGTATCACAAAAATACTAATTCTCAATATCTAGTACACATTTCATGCTTGGAAACATTCCAAAACTAAAATGCTACATTCATCAGCTCTTTATTTTCAATCCTGTTCATTCTCTCATTAACACACCAATGTGCTCAAACTTATAAAGCCTTGGTTTCACTGAATTCCATAAATGCAACAATGATGCTCTCACGAAACAGCCATACAAAATGTCTGACTGCTGCCTCCTTAAGATCTAAAGTTTTAGTTTGTCATCATTACAGGGTCTGCGACAAAAATGAGTAGAATGATTTTTTTTCCTACTGATGCCCATGGTTGGCGTGGGACACTTTTGGTGGGAAAGATGGTGGGATCTCCCATGGCATTTCATTTTCCGTAGTATCCCACGCATTTCACAATCCGTAGTATCCCACGCTACTTGCCTCCCACCACCCACTGAACACAGCATTCCAATCTCCCATTACTATGTGGTTTCCCCCAAATATATTCAACTTTTTTTTGGGACAGACCCTATATAGACAGAAAAACGTCTTTATTTGGCCAAAATTGAGCTCATAAGATCCCTTCTTCAATTTAAACCTTATATAATATACCCTAATATACAGTTAACTCTGGAGATTGCAACACCATGATAAACCCTTAATGAGGGTAGAAGTGGACCCTGCTACATTCTGCATTAATCATAACATTAGGCTAATTTATCTCCACTTAATATTTTGTAAATTTTCCTGCTGAATTTTTTCATAAACAGACCACAGGTCATTGTAGCCATCAGAAGCTACCCTTTTTAGTCTGGATACAAAGAAAAATATTGATGCTGATTGATGGTGATAACATAATTCCATCACTGGTTTTCCATGAGTAATTTAAGAATTGTTCTTTCAGTGGATCATATCAACCACCGCACAGGCCTGGGTTCAAATCCTGGAGAAAACAAATATTTTTCAGTGGTATCCCGATCCCTATTTGAGGTGCTTTGTGGAGAGCAGCACTTTGAGTGAGTACGATGCTCGTCGGATGGGACGTTAAACTGCAGACCCCTTGGTGCCTTTCAACAAGAGTAGGCTAATGTCGATGCCAGGTTTCTCTCCACCCTTCATCCTTTCCTGCTCATCCCTAATGGGCCAAATGACCTTAGCTGTCTGTCGCCTCCCCAAAAAAAACAAACAAACATCACATACATAAACTGTATAACTGCACCTGAAGATTTTATGCTGAAACCTGGTGATGCAATCATTATTATTCAGGATAAAACAATACAAAACTGATTTTAATGTAATTTACACTAAATCATGGCCAATCCTAAGGATCTTATCCAGTGCAGAGTAATAATGCTGTCACTATAAATATTCTAGATCTACTTCCCAAAAGGTCAGCACGACACACTGTGCAGTGTGGCAACATAACTTCCTTTTTTCAATGCAAGTTTGCAATGAAAAAAGGAAGTTATGCTGCCACACCCTGTATAAAGTGAAAATGATGATGTTCTGACAAAATAAGTCATAAATACTGGCACAGATTTTTAAAAAACCAATGCAGTACAGCCCTGCATTCCAAATAAATATTGATAGTAATACCTCTTACACAAGACATCTCAAACTGTTACAAAAGGAAGCACATGGGATTATCCAAAATGCAGCTCAAAAGTACAATATTTCTTGCTACAAAATAGAAGACAAATTAAATATAGAAATCAAGTTACCAATTAATTGAATTTACTGCCCAACTGTTTAACCTTTACTACAGAAAATAATCCTCATCAATCATAATACTAATCAGATTTAAGTATATTCACACATCAAATAAAGTATGTTAATTCAAAGCCTCCCTTCTCAATTATCAGTCCTACCTTTCCTAAATAACATCCAAATTATTTAAGATAGATTTATTTCAAACTATAATTTCATTACTTTGGTAAGTGTAAGGGACAAAGTATGGGCTCCAAGCTTCAAACTTCTTGAGGAGCACACAATGACATATGACTAGCCTACATCCATTTTTATGCAACTTTGAGGATTGATAATATCCAACTAAATCACTGATCACATACCCGAGTAGTAGCAAAAATTTCATCCAGGTACTTATGGAATCTTTTCAGAAATATATGCCGAGAGGATGGTTGGTTTGCTGTCCCATCATCATTTGCCAGGAGCAATTTTAGGAATTCAATTTGTTTCTTCTCCAAAGCTAGAGGGGAATAATCAATTAGTGAAAACTTAGCACTCTAAGAGTTGACAAGAATTGAAATCATGATGTTTGAAATATGCCTATAATTGAAAGTAAATTACATGAAATACAATTAGAATTGCCATGGAAATTACATGATTGAATCATCTGTATGTGACGATTAATAATTCATAATTGAGAAAAGACACACACATTGTACATGCATAAATTATACCAAAAAACAAACCTTTAACAGATTTTTCAATTCTTTGTATAGATCTCATGTACTGTGAACGTAATTTTTCTTCAGCTGGAAGTAAGGAACTTTTGGTAGATCCCTCCTTTTTTTCAGGCAGCTTTGACTGAGGTGTGCGGTCAAACCATGGTTCCTTCACTATCTCCATCAAAGCCTCATCATCTAATGGCTTTATATTTATAAAACTAAAAAACCTGAAATAACAAAAAGGTTGAGAATAGTTTAATACCCAAATGGATTTACAGCTACTTCACAAATGGAGTCATGCACTTTGCTTCTAAGTAAGATTTAATTCTTCATGATAATTACTTTCCATTTAGCCATCTCGTGCAAAATGAAAAAGAATCTCCACAGGTGATGCAGGATACAACTACACCAAAGATCTTTCATAAGCATAACAGAGTTATTACATAATTGAGAATAATTCCACGAGGCATAGCATATGGCCTATGACTGATCAACATTTCCATTTATCACTAATAAAAATCTGCATGTTATTGAAATGAAAAAGTGAATCAAATAGGTGAAAAATGGCAAATCAATAAAAGGTACTAACCACAAAATTCACAGAATGACACTCACCATATAACTTTTACTTGACTGGATGTTTCTACAAGCTGTTAATAGCCATTTTTGTGCAAAAAATGCATTTTGTAGTTTCTGTCTTGCATTTAACTTTAACAGCAATTGTTTCCCTAATTTACGCTTACAAGTTATTCTCCTATGAACCTACCTATAAGTCAAGTGCTGTTTCATGTTGTTGACTGGGAATCATTTATTCCAGTCGAAAAGAACGAAATGTAGACAGACAATATGAGACACAATGAGAAATCACTACACAGTTTCAAAAAACAGCATTCAATACAAAAATTAAAAAATTTCAGTATTAGATCAGGGCAATCACAGCAGAATTTGTTTCAACAAATGAAATTTCAGTATTTGGTCATTCCACAAAAAAGTTTTACTTAAAATTTAAATTATTCACAATTTCATTCAAGTTAAATTAAAATTAAACCACTTTCATTCCACATTTACGCATAAAAAGTGGGAAAATAAAATATTTAACACAAACATTGTTTAAATACATGGATCAAATACATATGTGGACGCTAATAATACCACTCACCCAATACGAGAGAAAAAGACATGAAGAAGAAGATGCCTGCGCGTCTGCTGGTGCCTTGCGAGCCCCAACAAAAGATTTAAACTCCTGTGCTGGTCTTTGAAAAGTTTAAAGAAATTATTCTTTGGAAGTGATCCCAAAGCATTTTTTGCTTGTTGAGGAGATGGTGTAGTTCTAAATGAGCACAAGAGTGATAAGGCCACATTTTCCATCATTGGAGTTATTTCATGCTCCTGCAGGAATAAAGAAAAAGACAATTGTTTCAAAGCAGATAAAGTATTAAGTATGCATATGATTTCACATTTAAGAAACATTTGGATGAAAATGAAGTAAGACCTTACTATAGAGGCAAACTAAATGTCACATCTTGCATGAATAAACACATTTTACAATTAACTCAATGCTACTTCACAATATAAGTAGTAGTGGTATGATCTAATTTGTGGGAATTGAACATATAGCGAAATGATACCTCCCTTCAATACCTCCACATTCCAAAACCAAAATGGCTACACAGGAATTGACACCATCCCTACCGACACCATTTAATTCTTGACCAAACCCACTCCATCTAGTTTAATAATCAATTCAATAGTACATTCCTAATAACAACACAGTCTATTTCCAGCGTGAAATTTAAATTATATAACATGGATAGGGTACACGAGTGCTTTAGTTGCAACCATTACAACAAATATCATTTGACAATGAAATCTTAATTTAATCAAGTACTTTCTCATTTACCTCACATGGAAACTTAATGTAAGGTATTATCTATAATATTTTAATGATCTAAGCAACAGAGTAAACAAAATGTTTCCCTTGTAGAGTGAGGGCATCCACAAATGGATATTGAATGTGAATAATTTTCAAAATTTTCAAGCTTGGTATAGACTTTAAACATGCATTCAGTTCACTCTAAGTTAAGTTTAATCATTCGTGCAGAAATTATTATAAACATAAACCTCATTTGGAAAAATGTATTTCTGAAGAGCAATACTGATGATAAGTAACTAATACATTTTTCAAGAATTAGACTAACCTCAAGAAAGATCCAAAATAAGTCCAATAATTTTGAAAGGTGATAATGAGGTCCTGTATCTTCTAAACCACCAATGAGATCCTCCATGAATGGCACAAGAACTGCTTGAACCACAAACGCAGAAGAGAGCAAAGGTCCAAGCCTATCCATAACTAGAGAAGCAGCCCATAAGAGTGAGGCATTGAGGGGTTTCTCTGTAACCTTTAAACTACTAGAGTCTTTTCCACTTATCACAGATTTCTGAAAGAAATGCAAAATATTAGAAATGAGTGATATAGTTCAACACATGTACCTGCATTTGAAGTGTAGAATATCAGTGTCAGAAATTGTCTTAATGAAATACAGCAAATAAAAAGTATATTCCAAATAACAGCCAAGTAAATGATGAAATATAATTGAAAAAAGGCAGTAGACCTTGAGAGAAGCCTGGTTTGAAAAGTCCAAACACCTGATAATTCTTAAAATTCCTGCAATTAATATAGTTTGAACTAACGTTATAAGCCTAAAAAAGGCTACTTTGTCCCAACACTCATTCACCAATGTATACAAATATTGGGGCACTTTTGTGTAGCCTGCGAGTTTGAACTTGGCGAACTAAGGTGGTGCTGTCATACTAAATGAAAAAATGGCCAGAATTTGAACAAGGGAACATTTGCAGGATAAATTAGTTGGTTTGGATCTGTAATATAATGAATCAACAGGTATTTCTTGGAACAAAATTTTGAAATGTCTTTTTAAAATGTAAGTACCATGGATGAAGTTTAAGGTACACATTATAATGAATTTCCTGAAACAATAATCACTTTCTAAAATTTGGAGAATTGCATTAGATCCTTTTGAATTGAGAAAACTCTCAACCTTTGCCTTTAATACCATTTGACGTCAAAATCCAAAAGACCTACTTGCATCTCCTCCTGGTCAGGTGGTGGCAAAAGACGGATAATGCGGGATAACCATTGCAGAAGGACATGCCCACGAGCAAGCTTCTTCTTTGGAGGTTGTTGTATGGGTTTGAATCCTGGAACCGGATGTCTAAAAGGTGTAGCTCCAAAATTGGCAACCAAACTTTCAGACAAACCCATGCTCACTGCAGGAAAGTATGCTGCACCCCGCCCCATGGGTACATCAGAAAAGGCTGCACCCATAGAGTGACCATTCCTGCAATACCAAAAATTTTATGGTTCACACAAAGAGGACCTGTGATAATCTAGGCCATATGAAAGAGCAAGAATAAAACTTCAAATTGCATCATAAGCACCTTGTGAAGCTAATGAATTATCAAAATCTTCTGGTCAACAGAGAGAAAAGGAGAACATGAACTCCACAAATTTTAGCCACAGTCTTTTTATCACAAAGAACTCATATGGTACAATACAGGTTACTTGTGATAATTCATTCTCATACTGGTTGGACAATGTTAAAAGTCTAAGGTTCAAAATTACAAATGTGATGCATTATATTCTGCTTTTATGAACTGTAGAGGTGAGGTACTTTAATGCTATAACTACACCATCTAAATGATATCAGATATTAAGATGTGAGAGCTGAACATTACATGGAACCCATTTCTAAACCATTCAAGTCCTGAAAGAAGAGTTCTAAATGTTTTTTAAACATTCTAATCAATTATTATTGTTAGAAGTAGACACAATAAGAGGCAGAAGAAATCAAATATTATTTAAACACAACAGTTGAAGTAGGATAAACTTGAAGGTTTGGTTATAATAATAATAATTCATTCATTTTTCCAGAAATTTGGTGCATATTCACACATACAAAAATATAGGACTTGTCAGATATAAACTTGACAATTTAAAAGAAAATAAAATATATACACTACTATATTTACATTTTATTTTGTGAAGTCAGAAATGATGTGTAGTGACAATTTCAGATATTCATTTACAGATTAGAACATATTATTTTTTGATAGGTTGAACTGCTTTTTCTTGAAAACAGATACTTTTGTTTCATAATTGATTTCAGGGTGAAGTTCAATAAATAACTTTAAGCCCATTGCTTTGGGTCCATGAGCAGTATTGTGTTCTAACAAGTGGCCTGTTTAGGTCATTGCAGGTCCTTGTATAGTGACTATGATAATTGTGGTTGGATCTGTACTAAGAAATATTACCCTTTGCATGCAAGATGACATTAAATATATATAAGCAGGGTACTGGTAATAAGCCAAGTCTTTTGAAGAGAGGTTTACATGGTGCATCACAAGGAGAATTGCTCATAACACATATAATCCTTTTTTGGATTTTGAAGATTATGCCCACATAGGGAGAGGAACCCCAGAAGAGGATACTTAAAGTAACACAAGAATAATATTCAACAGTAAATGGATAGGACTTCTAAATTGATCGAATATCTAATATTTCTAATGAGGAAGCATAGGGAAATAGGGAACTTAACTTTCTACGTTATTTGAAATGTATTCCTCCCAAGACAATTATATGCAGGATAACTCCCAGGAATTGGGTAATGGAATTTTGGGAAATGCCTACACCTGCTGCATCTACTAAGATTGTAGTGGAAACTTTGTTTTTATTAGTGAAATAAATCAGGCTGGACTTGTTTAAATTTGGTTTTAGGAAGTTAAGAAGACACCACTCATTGAAAATCTGAGCTACACAGTTGCTCTTTTCGTCTAACTGTCCACTGAGGAAGGTGACACAATAATATTGCATCCACAGCATACAATAATGGATATATTTCCTTAACAGATTTAAGCTTATCTGGTGGATCATCAATATATCAAAAATAAAATAGGGGCAAGGAACCCTGAGGAACACCCAGTGTTACTTCTCTGCCAGGCGAAACAAATTTGGAGCCATTTCTTGAGAGCTCCACATGCTGATGCCGTTCACTTAAATATGATTCAATCCATTTGTAGGATGTACCTCTCAGATCATAATGTATCAGTTTATACAAGAGTAGCTGATGATTCATGCAGTCAAAAGCTTATGTGAAATCAAAAAATCATTCTCAAGTTTTAGTTCTATTAACCAAACCTAAGAGTATTTGAATCACCATGAGATATATAAGGCTGTTGTAGTGGACCTTGTTTTTCTAATTCCATGTTAAGATGTGGAGAACAAGTTACCTGTATATGTTTCAAGGTATGATAATAGACAATGATAGAAAACTATTTCAAATATATACCCCAGCTGGTTTAACAGGAATATTGATCTATAAGAATTCATGGCCATTTTGCAATGTTTTCCTTTGTATATTGGCACTATTTTGGCTGATTTTTTAGGAATCCATTGATTAAGAATAACAGCTGATCTTTAATTTTATTAAATGACCTTTTCATGACTAACCCTAGGATGCTGTCTCATCCAGGACTAAATCTGTAAGGGAATTTATTGGTAATGTTGGTCAGTTCCATAGCTGAACATGGGAATATATATAATGAATTGCATGTATTAGGAATATAAGAATAATTAGCTGATTTGACTGAAAATTCCACCATATGGCGAACACAAATTCATTCAAATGGAAATAGATATATGGAAAAAGGGATAGGTACACACATATAGGAGGAACACAGGAGAGGTGGGGAAGGCGGAATCCAGCAGATCACAAGTGTAAAAATATTTCCTTGACAGGGACTTGAACACCAGATAGATATATATATGCGGGTCGCGGTGGTCTAGCGGGTAGAGCATTGGACTACTGACCGGAGGGTCCCGGGTTGATTCCCGGGCAAGGCACTTTGGGTACCTGCAGCTCCACCCAAGCTGGTTGATTTTTCGGGTACCAGATCTTCCTGGGAAACCATAACCGGCACAGGGAAAAGAACTGGCCCCCATACCCTGATGTGTGAATATTCACACGCCGTCGGGCTTAGTACATGGGTGAGCTCTACCATCACCTACTAAACCGACCTTCGGGTTGATTACTGTGTTTATGGTTTTTTTATATATATATATATTATCTAATATACATTCAAACACGAAATCCCACCATATGGTGAACAAATACACATTCATATGTAAATGGATATGAAGAAAGGGGATAGGAACACACATGAAGGACACACACAGGAGAGGTGGGAAGTTTACTTTCACTTTATGTTGTTGTATGATTGCCATACTCTACTGTCCTTTCCTCTTGTTTGTGTGTTGTCTATTTCTCCTTTGATGGGTGTAACAGCTCCCTAACGCCATCTCTTGGCCAAAGTAATTGGAGCACTTGGGTGCTTTAAAGCATCGCAGATCTCAGCATGAATTAGGTTTTCTCGATAGCTCAAGTGGTTAGAGCAGCCACCCAGCAAGTGGAGAGATCCGGTGTTCAAGTCCCGGTCGAGGAAATATTTTTTCGATCATGATCTGCTTGATTCTGCTTTCCCCACCTCTCCGGTGTTTATCCTTCATGCGTGTTCCTATCCCCTTTCTTTATAATCTAATATATATTAATAAGGGGGTCGCGGTAGAGCGTTGGACCACTGACTGGATGGTCCCGGGTTCGATTCCTGGGCAAGGCACTCTGGGCACCTGCAGCTCCACCCAAGCTATGTGATTTTTTGTATACCAGTTCTTCCTGGGAAACCATAACTAGCACAGGGAAAGGAACTGGCCCCCCTACTCTGATGTGTGGATTTCACATGCCCTCGAGCTTAGTACTGGGTGAACTCTACCATCACCTACCAAACCAACCTTCGGGTTGAATACTGTGTTTATGGTTTTTTTATATAAAGAAATCAAGGGAAGCTTGAAAAGTAATTAATCTAGATTCACCACTCTTACTCAGATAAAGGCCATATTAAAACCACAGCTACAAAACATTCATGCCAAACCTTACCTGTAGAACTCCACAGTCCCACAGTTGGAAGATGATGGCTGGAGATCAAGTGTGCAGCCAATGATATCACCATCAAGCCAAGGTTCTCCATAGGGACCAGTATGTACATTCCACTTTCTTAGCCTCTTTCCATCATAAGCAAAGGAGTCTGCAGTGTCGCCTGCAAAAATAAAGCTGAATTAATAAAGAATAGAATATTTTTCAGGAAGCTTCTCTGATGGAGAAATCAATTTGTAACAAGAAGAAATTCTCATTTGGGTAGACATTAACTAGGCATCTACAATCCATGTGGCTGAGGCAGAAGTGATGGATATATTTCAGAGTGGCCACTGTGCCTTGCATGATGACTAATCCTGGGAGGGAGTAAAACTTCAAAGAGTGGAACTTGGAACTGGTTGCTGAATGGAAAGAGACCACAATTTATAGAAGGCTTCGTATTATGCCCAAAGAATGAACCAATATCCCTCTTAGAAAAGTATGCTGTTGTAATTGTGGTAATACTTACCCACACCGCTTTCTTGGGAAAATCTGCAGTTAGCAGTAGCCCACCCCAACTGCATAACTCCTTTCGAACCCAGCTGCACTTCATACTGCCACTTGCCTAGCATCAATAAAAGTAAAGGAAAATTTACTAGTAAAGTGCACAGGCGTGATGTCATCAGAGTGAACATTTAAGTACATCATGAATTTTGCTTAATACATGTTCACTTGCCCAATACATAAAAGGTGTGTTCAATAAATAAGGATAATTTGGGTTATTCAGAAAGAATTTCATTTAATCATCTATATCAATGTTATCCCCTTTGAGATAGTCTCCATTAGATATTACACACATATGGCAGCACTTTTTCCAATCCTCGAAACACTTCTGGAACTCGATCTTTGTTATAGCTTTTAGCTCTCTCAGCGATGCATTTTAAATCTCACCTATGCTTGTAAAACCACAACCCTATAAGGCTCTCTTTATTTTTGGAGACAGAATTAGTCACAAGGGCCAAGTCTGGCATAAATGGAGAGTGGGATATTATAAAAGTGTTGTTTTTTGGCAAAAATTCATGAACAAGCAGTAAAGTGAGAGCAGGTGCATCATTGTGATAGTGCAAAAGTCATGAATTGTTTCTCCACAACTTTGGGATTTTCTTTCATATTGCATCACATAAACAGAGTTGTACTTGTTATTATACTCCAAATTGATCGTAAGAACTTGTAGCAAGAACAAATGGTTCACTATGCCATGCATTATGCACTATGCAAAATTAAAAAATTTCATTAAAAAAATATATTCTATGGCATGCAAAAGGGATTTGAGAGAGAATGATTGTGACAAATGATGGCACAAAGACGTGAATAAATCTGTCCAAGAAAAACAAGATGTACAGAAGTAGATGAATGCAGCTAAAGTGAGAAAGTGCAGATGGTATCATAAGATACGTATGTAAACAGAGAAAAAAATGAATGAAAAAGTAGTATGAAAGAAGGTAAATTAAAAATAAGAGTAGAAAGTAAAAAAGTAAAAAGTAAAGTTAGTAAGTAAGAAGGAAAAGCTTAGAAAATGAAGAATTGTCTTATGGAAATTAGTAGTTTTAGAAATGGATAAATATGAAAAATCAACGAAAAATCAAAGGACATCCCCCCTAGTCTCCCAATTTAGCACCCTCAGACTTCCATCTGTTCCTAAACTTGAAGAAATTTGTTTCTGGGAAGCACTTCGCATCCAATGAAGAAGTTGAGAGGGCTGTAGATGGATATTTCCACAGCCTTCCAGACTCTAACTTCCAGGAAGGATTACTGATGTTGAAGAAATGCTGGACCAAGTGTGTTGAAGTCAAGGGAGATTATGAAGAAAAATAATTTTTTTTTAAACTGAAAAACACACTCCTCCATTGTCAGGCCGAGAACTTTTCACCTTACCCTCGTAATTCCTCTCAACTCACTAGCACTAGTCCCTCATGTTACTATATATTTGATTTCCATCATCCAGATAAATCAATGTTGTTCCTATTATCATACAATACCAATCATAGTCATTATGTGTGACAATACTCCTTGCCCAGGTAACATTGAAATATGAGAGAATTAAACAATCAAATCCAGATCCATGAATACAATATAATAGAAATTATGGAAAATTGGGGAAGGCTTTAAAGAACAAAATGTTTTTCAAAAATTACACACATTTTTGCCAACCTAATATCCCAATTCTAGTATAAAAAACAATAAAAGGATAACTTTAAAGTATTATCTTTACACATACCTTGATAGAGGCAAACATTTGCCCTGATGGAACTGAAGTTGCTATGAGATATTAGATTAAGATGTTCTCTGTCCATAACAAAGAGGCCTACATGGGTGGACATGTCAAATCTCACCACGCTTGGGCCTAGCCGGCCCTCTCTGTCATCAACATCAAGAGGCCCACAGTCATCAACCAAACCAACAGCTCCTTCTTCTTGGCCATGATAAATGGCTGCTTCAAGGGCTTCATCCAATCCATCACTCAAACTGAGGAAGCGAAATGATGAGCGGCTAAAGAAATTAAAAAAGAAACATAACTTCATTGAAGAAAACTGCACACATGGGAAAATGAAAAAAAAATACTTTCAAAGAAGGTTAATTTAACCACCCAAAGACCTAAAATTGCAAATAGCACTCTTCAAATTTATAGGTAAGCTAAGTAAAATAAAAGAAGACACTTGTGCCACAGGAAAATGGCTATATTTGATTTTTTTAAAACACTAGAAGTTCCTGGCTTGATGTGCGCAAGGAAGGAATTTATATTAACAAAGAGATGTTATCACTTTTCCACAAAATTATGCCAATTCCAAAATATATATGGTCATTATGTCAAAATAGTTCCAATAATTATTTCTAAAAAATAATAATTTTGTTTAAAGTGCCAACATCACTTTTTTTATTGCTATTTTTATTGGTATTTTACTGGAAAGGTTAGGTTTTGGATGGACATGGCCTAAACAAATGTACAAAAATACATCTACCCGCTTCTCCTAGCATTAAACAAAACCTGATATTGAGCACTACAGTAAGTCCCTCATCAATTCTATACACTTCTTTCCTCCCTTCATTCTATCCAATATGCCAATCCTATTCCTTCCCCTCCCTCTTTTGCCCAGTGTTCTCCCTTCTGTCACAGTCTTCAACATCCCATCCCCAATCAAAATTCCCTTAATCAATTTTTCCCACCTTCTTTAGATTTCTTCCTCTCGCCTCACCTACTATGCCTAGTACTTCCTCACTTGCTTTCCTTTCCATCAACTTAACCTTTTCCATCCCCCTTCATTTCAAAGACCTCCAATCTGCTTCAATAACCATGTTTCTGTGATGTACAAAACCATACCCCAAACCCAAGTTTTAATGATCCTTTTCTCAGTATCCTTATTCAACGTCCCTGTCATCAATTCCCTCCTCCTTGTGAAAGCTTCTTTGCCTTATGCAATTCTTCACCTTATGTCCCTACTACTTTGACCATTATGGTCCAAAACATTTCAGAAATAACTCCCACCTGCTCCATTTTTTTCCCTCCTATTTAATAATTAGCTTAGCTTTTCTATTCCTTGAAATCAGCATAACATTTGTTTTATGTACATTTATTTTCATCCCATACCTATTACATTGACTTTCCAATTCACTCAGCAGAGTTTGCAACCCCTTGGCTGACTAATAAACTAAAGGTTGGTTATCTTCAAATCTGATTTTTTGAGTTCCACATTGACTTTTATTTCTACATTAAGTTCTTCCCATAACTCTTTTACCATTTCCTCCAAATATATATTGAGAAGCACAGTTGATAATAGACCCTCATCTTACTTCTCTTCCTGACACTGCCCACCTGAACTCACCATCCACCACTCACCCTGAGCAGTCCATGACATGTACAGGTTGTGGAATCATTCCAAATATCTCTATAGCACATTTGCCAAGTTTGAAACAAAATTTCACACACGCACTGTTCCTCTAGCTCCTTCACTGCTGCCTTTGCATGCGGCATTGAATAGTTTAAAACAAGTACCGCTGCTGCTGCGTAATGACTCGATGTATACAAACACAACACCTCTCGTTTTAGTCATCAGATGTGTTGCTAGATGGCCCACTGTCTCTCGTTTCGATCTGTTGAACGGTATGTGCAGAATAAAATGTCTCAGTCTTTTTTTCATCCCCCTTGTACAGTTCTTTAATACAATGCAAATTCTTTCCTTCTATCTCTCTTGAATATTTACTGGTTCAACTAATATTTAACCTGCCTAATCTTAGATTGTTTGCAATGATTTTCCTCTTTTACTTCCTGACAGTGCTTTCACCTTCCTGTTCACAGCACCAATTTCACCCTTGTCTGTAAAATTTCCATATCATAAAATTAAAATTAGCAGATTCCCTTGTGTTCTTAGAATCATAAATTTTACTGAATGAAAAGCTACACTTTTCAACTAAATAACTACCAGTCATTTTGTTTATAAGATTAAATAAGATTAAAATCAAAGTAATGACAGATATGACTTCCGATGGGTATTAAATGTGAGAAAAATCTGATAATAGACTAGCTGCTAACCTGGTAGTATTTTCATGACATTTTATTAATTCAATCAAAATATTGAATATCACAGTTCAAGTAGGCTGACAAAATTGATATTTCCTGGACAAAATGTGCTCTATTGCTTAAAGTTACCAAAGTCTTATTATTATTACCAGGGGAACATTTAACAAACTCAGCGAAGCAGAAAATCTAAATGGCAATCAAAACTTAACCTTTCCAACTCATCATCTATTTCATCTTCTGGGGGGGGGGGGGGTGTTTGAAAACCAACAAGAAATTCCAACCGGTAACTATGGAGTCACATGGTACATTCATGAATAACTTGATATTTTGATGTACATGAACCACCCACTGCAATGTCAGTCTGCCAGATGGAGGTTTTCCAATAAGTCAGACATCACTTCTTAGTTACATAAGAGATTAATTAATGAGAGCTAATTATAACCCCAACACAATTTATTAAAATTCCATCAATTATACTAGTCGCTTTTTCATTTTATTAAAGAATAATTTTAATTTAATCTTTTAACAGCCTGAAAAGATTCACTATTCATTAGATATTTTTGGTTTATTTCAGCAGATAGACCTAAACTAAATCTGAAATTGAAACTGCTAAAATACAAGGACTTGATAATGATACAAAACTTAATTGGGAGACCCACATAAGCTTGATCTGTAATAAACTGAGTAAAGCTGTCTACATCTTATGAAAGCTCAAATTTCTCATTTCAAATGAGTATCATTTAACACTTTACCATGTCTTCTTTCAATGTCATCTAAATTACAGTGTTGAGTTATGGAGTCATCCCTCACATGTTAAAAAAATTTTTCTACTACAAAAGAGATTACAACTATTCAATCTCTTGCTAATATACCAACATGTGATTTCTGCAGGCCGTTTTTTATTAGAAATGGAACCATGACTGTATTCAGTATATATATCTTTAAGGCTCCGAGTTCTTGTGAAATATAATCTAGAAACTTACCAATGATATCACATCCATAACTCTGCCTTCAGGGGTAAAGCGAACTTGAATATTAATTATTATTGTTATTTGTCATTGACTAACAACTCATTTCATAATGAGAGCATACGACTGTATAACTATCTGCCTACTTAATTGAAATTGGACTGTATCCAGAGTTTCAAGAAGAGGGTATATACCTGGTTACTAGCTAACCCACTATACTCATTTGATGAATTCTTTAGTGACGATCTTAGTCACATTTAAGAACTTATGTTTTGAAATTAAGTAATATTTATATTGATGACATGTAATATGGTTGTACCATTTTCAGAATCAATAAAACATTATTACTATTAGGCAAGTTACAGTTTCAACTTTGATTTAAGAACCAAAACTTCCTTCCTTGTGGAAAGTGATATGGGTTCAAAAATCCCAGAAACATTTTTATCTCATACACTGAATATACAGGGAGCTATCCACAATGAATACTTTTCTGAAAGGGCAGCAAGGTAAAGTTGAGGGGAGAGACAAGTGATATAACACAGTTACAACATCCAAAGGAGTACCTAAGATTTTTCCTATGATCTGGGTAAAAAATGATCAAAAACTATCAATCAGAAACAGAATATTAAAAATTAAGGAAAATTTAAATTTTTTCAGTTGACCCCCAACCTACAAAGTCTGACCCCCCACATATATACCCAAGAACCTCTGACCTTCAAAATTAATTTCAGAGAGGAGTGTGTGATAGCAGTATTGGCCTAGGCACACTGTCAAGGATGACACAATGTATCCTTAATGTCACAGTTTTACACAGCATGAAGGCTTAGGGAAGACATTTAGGAATTGGAAAATCACAAGGCCATTTTATTCCTGACACACTATACTTGATGTCTTCAACCTCAGTATTACACTCCGACTTCTCCCATATTCCTTTCCATAATCTGCAACCCCTGCCATATCTCCTCCTCTCAAATGCCATTTGATCCCTCCCACAGCTACTCCTAGCATATCTTGCTTTATCCATCCCTACTATGAACATACACTCACTCTCCAAAATGTGAACTAATTCCTTCGGTTAACTTTCATCACCAAGGGATTGGGCATGCATTTCATACAACAACTGCTATCTAATACTATCCTATAAATCAAGTGTTGTGAATTGAATAAATTGACCTTATAGAAATTGTACATCTACATGACACCACACCAGGCATTAGAGCATGGCGGAGAGAACATTCACACCAGGTATACACAGAACACCAAGAGTTACTGTGATCTAACATATATCAAAGATGTAGTTTTGCAAAACTTGTTATATTATGCAACAAACTCATGGATGCAAGAATATAACCATTCCATCAAGGATCATCTTGAATGTATTTTAATAAACAATGGATTCCATAACATGTTTTTCTAAGCACAAATTCTTTATCCTGTGTCTGAACAGAAAGAACCATGAGGATTCAACTCTTTAACAGGAAACTTATAACATTATTATTAAATTAAAATTATGTTTACTTCATATTATATAAATGTTCTGTGCTTGTGTGTTTAATGGGCTACCTAAAATAAGATAATGACTCCATATTCTAGGTCCACAGCTACTTTATATTCTACAGCTACAAATTCCACAAGATCTGGTCTCCCAGCCAGGTTATTGTATGCCCAGGGTGTAAACCTTTATCCTCAAGATCTATGCATATAAGCATAATAAGAGAAAGGTGCTAGTAAGAAAAAATCAAGCATTCATGAATACAGTTATGTCCTTTTTTATTCCTTCATATGGAAAAAGTGGTACTTCTGGAAAAACAATTAAAGATGAGTTCCTAACTAATATGCATGTTGTTTAACCTTTTCTAAATCTAGAATGTTAGTTCAATGTGGAACAGGAGTGAAGCACATTTTGGGCAAGGCATGAAGAGGAGTAGCCTACGAGAGATGAAAAGTGATTTCATTATGAATACATGTCTCAGAAGTCAACAAACCTGTTTAATAGTTTTCATACAAATTCAAACCTATCTCTAATCAGCAGAATAACAATAATTATTATTATGAAGTCTACCTATGAAGTTGTAAATTGGATGGACATGAAACAAACACCATTACATTTCTAAACCTCTCTGAATAAGAAACGACCTGAACCCCACACTAATACTTTTCTTCAATTCTGCATACTTCCTACCTCCTTTCATTCCATCCAACATACCTATTTTTTTTCCTTCCCCTGAATATATGGGTCGCGGTAGTCCAGGGGGTAGAGCATTGGACTACTGATCGGAAGACCCGGGTTCGATTCCTGGCCAATCCACTCAGGGCACCTGCAGCTCCACCCAAGCTAAGTGATTTTTCGGGTACCAGATCTTCATGGGATACCATAACCAGCACAGGAAGAGGAACTGGCCCCCCTTCCCTGATGTATGAATTGAATGCCATTGGGCTTGGTACTGGGTGAACTCTACTATCACCTACCAAACTGACCTTAGGGTTGATTACTGTGTTTATGGTATCTCAATACAACAGTCTGCCTTCTAACAATCTCCCCAGAATGTCTAGTACTACTAGTTTGTTTTCCTTTCCTTCCATTTTACCTTTTCCTTTCTTTGCTACAACCACACCTCAAAACTGACATCTATCATCTTGATTCAAAAGTTTTCTGCACAGCACAAATCCATTCATATAAAAATTTCCACTACCATTTTCTTAACATCATCACTCCATCACTTTCATCAACACCCTCTTTATCATGGAAGCTTCTCCACCTCAAGGAATTCTTCTTCTTATATTCCTGAAACTTTGACCATTTTGGTCCTAATACTAATTTGAAAAATAGGAAATTGAGAATTTTTTTCATGTTATTACCATAAATATATACCCAACAGTCTGCTGATTGAATATCTCTTTTGATTGCTCATTATTATTAACCAGATAAAAAAATGAGCTTAACAAAAAAGCTGTGGAGGAAGGCCATCATACAAAGAGAGAGAATATATGCTAGTTAGTATTATACAACCAAAGACTACAATGACACTATGGTCAAGGGTTATCATACTATCCTCCCTATCAAGTGCCACCCTAATTCAGAAGTCTAGACAAGCTGCCACCAATATCAACAATTGGTGTGTGGAAAATCATCTGACCGTGAATGCAAAGAAAACTCAAATGGTTTATTTCTCACATAAAAAACAAATGGAGAGCCTGTTGTTACAAATTAATAAGAAATCAATTGAGCAAGTGCAAAATTGTAGGTTTCTTGGGATATATTTAAATATGAATCTTTCATGGGAACAACAAATTGATGCTCTATGTAAAAAACTTAGCAGTATATGTTACCTCCTCAGGCAACTGCAATATACTACCAGCAGAAGTGTTCTTCTAAATCTTTACTATGGTGAGTTTTACTCCCACATTTTGTACAGCATTGCTCTCTGGGGATCTTCAAACTACGCCATGGAAATCTTTAAATTACAGAAAAGAGCAGTAAGGGTTATCTTGGGCAAGAGCTATGATACACCTTCCAGGCCATTATTCAGGTCATTACATTTACTCCCTGTACCCTGCATTTATATTTTATCAGCATTGTTATAGGTCAAAACTAATATACATAACTTCTCAGTAAATTCTGATCTCCATAGACACAGTACAAGAACTAGGAGTCATTTACACTACAGATCCATTCGAACAAGCACAACAAAATTAGGACTCCATGAAATGGGAATCAGACTATACAATAAGCTACCTGAAACCCTGAAATGCATAACCAATATAAAAATTTTTAAGGCTAAACTAAAAGAATTATTATTTTTTAAAATGTATCATTCTCTGAATGAATATCTTGGGGACGAAGTATGAATTATGATAAGTTGTACCTCTTATTGAAGAATACTTTTATCACTCTCAATACATCCCTAGGTGTGAATGAATTGGAATGTATCTGGGTAATAATTATATAATGTATATATATGGTTATGTTCTTTTTTTCTATAATGATGTCATTACATAACTGCTAAAATTGTATGTACAATAATATGTCATACAATTGTATAAAGAATGATATTCTATGCCTATGTACCTGTCTCAAATTTGCCTAATTTCTCCATGAATGCAGATACCCTGACGTGCCTTATATCTTGTACAAGCTTTTGTAACTTGATCCTTAGGCAAATAAAAATATTATATTATTATATATAAATCTGTCAATAAATTAATATTAGAAAAGAATTAAAGAAAATTACAAGTCATAAGAGAAATAGTTTCATTTTTAATTGGAAAAGTTTGGCTGCATGTTTTCTGTTTTTTTTTGCATGAGCAGATAAAAATTAAAAATGAATGTATCTGTACACTTTAGAGGTATTAATTATTCAAAACCAACTCGGACCAATTTCCATAGTTTCTGCTAATCAAATTACATGACATAGTAGAAATTCACATGTTTCAACATTATTTGATTAATTTATACCGTTAAATTCGTGGAGAGTAAATATAGCATTAAGATACGTAGGTGGAGATTAAGGTATATTATTATATATAAAATTGAGTGTTCTTCGGTAATGGCTTTCGTCTATTTTTCCAAGAGCAATTATATATTAACACACTTTTTAATCAGCTGATAAAACAGGGAAAAATGTTATCTAATGTGCAATGATAAGGATTCTGAACTCTGAAGATATGTGTTAGCCAATATCTTTTTGCCACATTTTTACAAGTCATCAATATTATTAGTATAAATAGTGCATTCTTGGAAAGATTTATTAAATAAACTATTACTTACAAAGGAAACTTTAATCGAGATAAAATGATATTCAATACCTGATAAGTTCATATACATAAACGGAGTACATTGGACGAGAATATGCTGAGTATTGGCATTGATTACCTAACGAAAAATTGTAGTTATTCGATATTTAGATTCAATCAGGCATAATTAATTTGTGTTTAAAGGTGCCAATGTAAAATTTCAGAAGTGACACAAATGTTATTATTAACAACGATGTGCCATGGGCATCTGTAAGACATATTATCCCTTTAAGCAAAATACCATTAATCAAGGAAATATCACTACTTCACCGAAGTAAAATTCATTGAGACGTGCTATTTATAAAAATCCAAATTGACATTCATACAATCAATCATCGGTGCTGAAATTGATATGCTAATCCCATCAATCCATTGATGAGAACATATAGCATACATGGTGACGCTATAATTTAATAATGACGATGATGCAAATAATGTGTAATATGACCTATCGTGAGTGACTATTAATGGAAAAATATATTAGAAAACATTTAGTAATATGCTATAATACATTAAGAGTATCGAGGATCTCTATAGTAACGATCGGAAGATATATTTTTTCATTTCCCAGAATAAACAGATAACTCTTGTGACGATAAAATTCGAAAGTCAAGGTAAGCTAAAGAGTATGTCGGCATTTTTCATTAAGTTTCACGAAACAAATATTTACTGTTCCAAGCCGGAAGAAGACGCTGTTGTAGATGGTCGAAGGTGTTCCGCTTTCAGTTCTTCTCCAAAAATGTACTCCAAAATTTTAGTTGTTTCCATGGCACGATCCGAGGAGCATTCAAACTACCATTTTAAGTATATACACCTGAAATTTAATGTGTATCGAAGATTACCCTAATCAAATTATCAATGCTTTTATTATATATATTATGTATGACACACTTAAATACAACGTAAAACTGAGGAAAATTTTAAATAAACAGTGCAACACGGACGCCTTTTGCTAAAGAAAATAGCTAAATGATGGGCGAAATAATTGTTTCTACGATCGTTATTAGAACAGCATAAATCTCATGAAACCAAGTACACCAACCTTTTAATGCTTTTCGAGTTGGAGTAAACACGACTCAAGAAGTTTAAATGGTAATTTAACTATGAGTCAAAGAACACGAGAATTTTCGACCATTGCATGTGAAAGACGTCTAAAGTTACCCGCATTGGGAAATGCGAATTAAAAAAAAGTGACTAGCGGATTGCGCAAGACATTTGTTTTCGCTTTTCAATTCTTGGCATTTAAATCTGGTCGTCATGGTGATTTCCTCAGACTCCAAAAATATCAATAACTCATTTTATTTTCTATTGAGAAAATTCATGAAATGCTTTCTTTTTGAGACAATATTTATTAAGCATAAATTACCTACATAATTGTTGGCTTGTTTAAAGCTTTAGAATGCAAGCACATATGAGTATGGAGCACAGTGTACATAAAGAATAAATAGTAAAAAATTTGATATTGAGCACAGGTTTTAAGTGATAATACTGAAAAATGGAAGCAAATTCGAGTTCCGAGATCACTTATTCATTGACAAATCAAACACTTCGCGACTTTCAATACTTTTCTCACAATTTTCTTTAAAATAGTTCCAGAATGAATTTATTTTCCATTCACTCAACAAATCAAAGTTCTCAAGTTCCAATCATTCTTCCAGGAGTCTCTCGCTTCCATAAAAATGGCCCACAAGAAGAACTAAACACCTGTGTCCATGCATGCATATACAATAAACTTGGAAAACTCCATTACTCAATGATTATTAATATTCTTCATATACCTTGAGCTAGTGCAGCGATAAAACTTTCCTTATAAAACTATGACTCGTTGGACATGTAAAGCTAATCCATCATCATGGTTCCTTAAAGCACAGGAAGAGAATAATGATGCAAGACTTCATGAAAGACAATGACTGCTCCTTAAGGCAATAATTATACATGGAAGCATATGCTTTTTTTGCACCATATCAACCCCTCAAACTGGGAGTTGTGCAAATGCATCCTTATCTAAGCCCTAAGGGCTTTCCCTGTATTTGTTTTAGCAAATATACCATTTGAATATACTATTAAACATTGATCAGAAGGAATTACTTCCTTATTTTTCTTCAGTGATGTTCATTTATATAATATCAAATAATAAATTAACCGTTTATTTTACGGGTGAACATAAAACTCCTGCGCATAACATAAAGACTCATTGGTTATTGGTAATTATAGTCCACAATTCGCCATTTGAGCATAAAAATAAAGATATAATCCAAATGCAAGATATGCCACTGCCACCTTTTCGACACTGCCCATTTCATATTATCTCCAATCAACAGCTGCACATTCATTTTAACACAGTACAACTCCTTTCCCCATGGAAATGGCCAGACTTGTAAATGCACGTGATCAGTCTTTAACACCACAGTGAATTTTACCACCAATACATGAGGAGTAATGGAAGTCCAAAGCCTATTTTTCTTAGCTATGTATAGGCTTAAAATTTATACTCCCATCAGTTTTGCTCAGGTTTATCAACCCTCCTAGTCAATTCAGGTGAATGGTGAGGAGGTAGGACGGGCTTTTTCAGGATAGCAGGCTTAGCCTTAACCTGAGGTTTCACACCAGGTGGTTGAAAAGGAGGGGCATTTACAGGTGGACGTGACCCAGAGGGAGAAACACTGATTTTCGATGGGAATTTTGGAGTAACAGGACTACGACTGGAGGCAGTTTCTGATGGTGTTTTAAGACCTATTGGATCTGAAGAATTTGATTGTTGAGTTCGAGAAATGGCTCGTGTTCCCGCATCAACACCATCAGCAGGGCTGGTTGAAGTTGTTGCTTTCTTTCTTGACTGAGCATCTGAGCCACCTTTTTTCTTCAGGGTGCACTGATTTTGCTTGGCAAACCGCTCTGCTGCTGTCATATCAGGACTTTCCGGACCAGGACTTGAGGATCCTCCACCTTCAGCAGGAACTTCAGCAGTAGTGCTCGAGGTTGGGATTATCATTGCCCCAACGTCACCACCACCACTTCCACTACTGCTGCTGTCATCACCTCCCTCGTCATCTTCATCCTCTCCCTCAGCATCCCGATCAGCACAAGTGTCCCCCTCAGCTCGTCGAGCTGCCATCTTCTTCCTCCTGCGCCTCCTTCCCACTCCATACTCCTGCTCCACTTTGCCAGCACCTGTGCCCGTAGGGGGAAGATCCATTACAAGGTCAGGGGTGTGCTTTTGTCTCAGCTCCCAAAACTCGACGCTGGAACGGAACAGGCTAGACGGAGCTGGGGATATGTTCGTGGAAGATGGAGCCGACTGCTGACCCGCCTCAAGGTGGCTCTGAGAGGCTGCTCGCCTTTGCCATGCTTCTCGGTTGCGTCCAAAGACACCACCTCCGCCTCCTCCAACCTCCCCAACACTCTGGCTCTTCCAGGTTGTCGAAGCCCGGTGAAAGTTCGAACCCTTTTGCATGATACCATCTCCTTCACTTGCAGTGCTGACAGGGGTATCAGGTCTAGAGGAGCATTCCTCCTCTGTTGTATCTCCAGCAACACTACTGTCATCCGTTATTCCTCCTTGCTTATCTTCCCCATTTTCATGAGAATCGCCCATCCAGGAATGACTGCTTGATGAAACTGGTCCTTCACTTGCACTTCGCTGGTGAGTTGGAAGTATCATCTGCTCACCCTGAAATAGAACAAGATCGGAAATTAGATGCTCCACTCAGCTATTAGCTTTTTTCATCCCATATACTTACATCATCAGTAAAATAAAAGTGCTTAATCAATTTACTTTGCAGCATGTTTAAAAGTAATTTTATGTTTACAATAAGTTCCAATGAAAATCACAATGAGAAATTAAGCCCTATATCCTTTTCATGGGTAATTTAAAATTTTAAAAATTACTTTTAATGGCTTCCATTATGAGAACAATATGCCTATTGATAGCTTACCAAAATTCCTTCATGAAGTAACAAATATATTCAAATGAGATTGTGAAGTTGAAGTGAAATAGGGTCAGGGCTCATGACACCTATCTCATAAAATGTGAATAAGAAATGAAAAATGGGTTTTAGTGATATATAGCTTTGGTGTTCATGTTGATGTTATGTCAGAGGTGATGTTATACAATTAACGCATAACAGAAAGATAGTTTCAGGACAAGAAAAATCCTTGTCCAATGTGCTATTTAAACCCATGACTTTTACACAAGTGGATTGCCCACAGGATTACATATGCAGGCAGGAAATACTGGCAAAAAAAGACACTTCGATTATGTAAGAGGACAGCATACTCTAACACCCTCCTTGAACAAATAGACTCTTTTTAGCACAATGATCTTGGGGTTATTTTGAATTTTTAGTTACTATCTGATTTGAAAAGACTTTCGTTGGATACTTTTTAGATAGCCAATATGACTGCTGTGAAGTATGGTTATGTTTCCTTGACAAGGCTAAAATAATGTGAACTATAGCACACTTTCAATATTGCATTAAGTACTATATTAACAAAGACCTTTTAATTTAAAGAATTCAATGACTTATCCCCATAATTAGTATTGCTGTCAGAGTTTGCTGACATGAAATAATATGCGCTGGAATATCACGTGAGTATGGAAGTTGATTCAGTAGAACTTTTGGCAGGGTCTGATTTTTTAATGAATAAATTGGAAAATGTGAAGCAAAGCATATTGAAGAAATGCAAAAAAACAGCTTTACAACAAAAAGAAACACAAAAAAGGTAACTGGAACATAACATTTATCACATCAATGGAAAGAAGCAATGGTTTAATTCAGATTGAATAAATATAAAAGAAAAAACCATAAAATGAAATCACATAATCCCAAAAAAACTCATAAAAAAATTAAGAATTCATTTTCACAAGTTGACACAAATACAGGTATTTAAGATTTAAGAAAGTGATGGAATATTATTATTCAAACAGGTTTTACCTATACAATAATAAATTTTACTAAATTGAACCTCCTCAGTGATTTATTACCAAAAATTAAATATTGTTGTTTGTTTGCCAATGTTCATTTATGTATCTCTATAAATAAAATATATGTATGTTGTGGTGGAATTTCTCACCTTGCTTTCAGGATTTCAGCAGAGGCTGCAAATCATGTTATTTACAGAACCTAATAAGTTTACCTTTCTTTTGATTTGTCATTTAAGCTGATTATGATTTAAGTATTTTAATGAATTACATGGCATAGAAGCATAATTAAAATAATGAATAATGCCATAATATCTTCTCTGTACATCTGCATGATTTTTAGAAAGAAGATGTCTTAACTTCAAACCGAATGTCTATCTTTTTCAAGTTTCATTTTCTTGGTAGGCGATTATGACTTAAAGCCACCTACAACATTTGGCCAAGGTAAAATGGATATTTATAACTTTCAATCAATGGGTAGGTATCAACAGCCTTTTCCTTTTTTATATGAACTGCCCAAAATCCTGTTTGAAGCAAACCAAAACATGTACTCCTTTAGGGTTCTCTTCAATTCTTCAATTACAAGTACAATCCACACCAATTAAGTTATACTCAACTGGTGAATTGCGTCAACTAAAATGTTATCTATGGAGTTTTTTAAATGATTTTGGCACTAAAAGTGGTTCAGATCATTCATAAGGAATTTATCAGCCTCCAGTGATATTACTTAATGTCAAATACATCAATGTTGGCCCTGTCCTATACATCAATAGGAACAAAACTGTTTAACAATCTGCCTAACCATTTAATAAATAAAACAAGAATTTCACTATTCAAGAAGAATCTAATTGCATACCTGGTTGATAAGTGCTTTTATAGTGTTAAATGAATGTGTAAAAATGTTAATGTATATGTCAAATGATTATGTAAAACTTATGGGCACATTAGTTTCCTGTCATAATTGTATTTGTATTTCTATTTGGGAATAATGTGATCTATATCCCATTGACGTGTCCTATATGCCTGCCATGTATTCTCAATAAGGTACACTGTGCTTGCTGGAAAAATTAATATATATTATAAGAATACCCAATCATGTAGTTCAACTGTGGTATTATTTTATCAATTCAAATTATCAATGCAATGGTACTAAATCAATTTTGGGTGTCAAAATCAAATCAATGAACAATGCACTTCCTAAGACCCTCATGTGTGAATAGCACCCAGGAGACTTCTATGAAATCCTACATAAAATGCATACAAAATCTTAGCCCTAGGGGAAGTATGTTTTTCAATGATAGCAAGGGTTATTTGAAAAAATATACCTATTTCAAGCATGTAAATGGCATTCTAGTATTTAACTCTTTTCAATGGATGATCGTTCCTGTTCTTATCAACCCCTTCTTCTTTATTAAACCACAAGGTCGACAGCCATGTACATATTTAGGGAGATTCCTAAGATATGGTGTAAAGTCTGTTCAAATCTGTGGTAGCACCACTGAATCCCTTTTATGAAACTATGATGTAATATCACTAAATACAGTGCAGTGGGTACATAGTGTATCTGTCAAAGCTCTACCACAGAAAAATATTCTAAAAAAACAATAACTTTTCAATGCTAAAAAACTTAACGTAATGATGAAACAAAAATTATTACAAAAAAAAGGAGAAAAGCAAGGAACAAATAAAATGTTTAAGGTGAACATAAAAAATTATAAAAAACAAAATTTTATTTGCATATCATAATCAATTGCATCTAAATGTCAACAAAGTACATTCGCTCAATATGATCCACCTTTACTGTCGTAAGCTCTTGAAATGAAACACACCAAAAATAATGAAGTCTTTAAAATATATACTATCTACAGAACACTCAGAAAATGTTCTTATTGATCCATACAATGGAATTCACTGGATTTGTAATGCCATATTCACTGTTGTAAGGACACTTGGTTCTTGGGGTGGAGTACTTCTACATTATCTAAACAGCTGATTGTTTCAAATTTAAAATATCACTGCCATGTAAAAATCACAGGGATCAAAGACTACCAAATGAAGTCGTTTTTGTAATGTGCTAGCACTTAACCCATTCAATAATCATAATAATAATAATAATACAAAATTCTTACCATAATGTACAAGAATGTTTTCCATTAGTGCGAGAGTGATTCACTTCAAACACTTACCACTTCTATAATCTCAAAAATGGAATTACATGGTTTTGAAGGCTATTTTATTCAAGCCTAGTATTTGGTAGCTGATCCTTTAAGGATCTCTGCTGACTAACAATACTCACGTATGTGTATGAAGTATTAACTTATCTTGAATATGAGTGCTATAAAAATACAAATATGTCTATAACAACATTTACACAATTACTTGACTTTTCACGAAAGGTAAAGTTCTGCACAACGAACAACAGACATCTTTTTTTCACAGCATACACACACAAAATACTTGATGTGATGATCAAGTTGCTTTCATATTACTTGATTTAACAAGTAATTTCTTCCAGTTAAAATTTTCACTGTGAGGATTAGCAAAATTACAAGTTAGAATCCAGCTCATAAGATGAAAACACATTTACAAAAATCTTTTAAACAACAATAAATTCACTGATAACCTACTGATATTAAGTAGGTAATACTTAATAAAAAGAATAACCTTATCATGAATGAAGAAAATGCATCAATAAACCGACAATGCCTCGATTAAAATAGATACAACAATTTCTCATACATGATGATTAAAACTCATTACCGTAAAAACATCATTATTTTTAACAATAATGTGTTCAGCATGATCATTATCAAAATACCTATAAAGACAAAATATGAATTACAAAATAGATGAAACAGCTAAGGAAGAGAACATTAAAAATAATAATTGTAGTAACAATGTTTATTAAACACAAACTTTGGTGTTTAGACATTACTCAAACTTCAAGGACAGCAATAAAAAACAAGGATTGAGAGAATTAAGCCATATACCAAAGCATGCTTCCAATAGACACACAAGCACATTCATTAGGATACAAAACGACTTGTAATAACACAAAGTAAGATAAGGGATGCAATGAGCATTACTGGTGTATTAATTCGAGCAGCTCATGCAAAAGTATACGAAAAGTACAAAAAATAGCCAGTTTCTACTTTCAAATGGTTTGCTTAGTCATTCAGCAATACTTTCTTTGATTAAATAAATACCTTAAACTAAATTATTTCAGCAAAACCTTTGTTTTTTAAATTTGTGAAAGTATTAGGAAAATAATACAGAAAAAACTAATCTGTCCCTTACCTAGTTTTGGCAGATTGCATAGACCATTATTAATATCCAACATAAAAACAAACTTCTACACACCAACAAAGCCATACCAATCAGTGAATTGCACAACACAATGTTTACATCTAGCAAGTACACTGACAGGAATATAGGTGTGGAAAACTGGACCTGCAACCACACTGCAACTGTTCTTTTTTTACAATAGCATGCTTCCCAAAATATAATCAATTTATGATTAAAAAAAGACCTCAAATGCAGTTTATCATCTTTTTATGAGCCAGTCATTTTAAACATTGAATTTAGAATCAGTACTAAAATCATTGAATTTAGAACTACATGCAGTGAGTAAACAATTCATTAAATCAAAATTAGTTGAGCAAAGACTTTCATTAACTAAAATAAAAGCTCTACTTGATGCAACAAAAATTTATCACTTCAGGCATTCATTTTAAAATATTTTAGCCATTATCATCCTGAAATAAGCCACACAGTGAATTGAGGGGAAAAACAAATATTTATGGCAAATTGACAATGTGAAATAAAATAATATGAGGTGATATTTCTACATTTGAACAGTCTAGTGAAAACTCTGCAGTGCGGTTGCAACTAGCACATGGGTTGACAACAGACCCAAGGAGAAAAAGAGGGTAGGTCCCAAGGAAGCGGATGAACATTTTGAGGCATTTTGAGGCTATACTGTCGTCTCCAGTACCTCTGGGGGCAGCTCGGCGAGAACTGCTTCCACAACTGCACTCATGGAAGGAGAGCGAATGGGAGGAGTGGCCTCGGGCATAATCTCTGCTTTCGACTCGGGAAAGAAGACAGATGATGTAGTGGAGGAGGAAGTTGGGGGTCCAGGCGTCATTGTCTGTATCACTCTCTGCACTTGAGTGGGAGATGGTTCCGGCGATGACTGGTTCAACTTGCAAGGAGATCCAGAGTCTTGGACAATCGGCTCAGGGGCAGCTGGAGGATTTGGTGGCATTCCATTGACAGGAACAGAGCCAGCAGCAGAAGAAGATGAGGCAGATGCCGTTGATGAGAGAGGCGTCGTCGAGTGGCCTGATAGTAGGGAATCATTGGAGCTGGATGCCCTTCGACGCATTGATTCTTCTGATGATGACTTGAGTAATTCAAGTCGGTCCCTATCTTCATCCCTATGAGAAGCAGGAGAGGTATAAAATTTTAGCTATCATGTAAAATATTCACTGAAGAAAGAAAGCATGATTATATAATAATATCTGGACTTTGAACTAAAAATAGGCACCATTCCTAATTCATATCGATTAATTAAGTCGATGGATTGCTTCCAAGGTTGAAGTCAATATAAATGTGCAACTTATAGCCAGTAATGAAGCTGATATATTATAGACAGGACACAATGCCTTATATCAAAATAATTATAATGGAAAAGAAATTATTTTTTTGCCAAAGGATCTGGCAACATACAAGATTTTGTAATGAGATATGCATTCAAAACACTAAAAAACTTCCATTGAAAATCTTCTCGTAAACTTAAACCAGTATTCAGCACCTACTTTTTCACTTAGAGCTGAAAATGACAAAGAGGAGATGAACCTCTGACATGTCTGGTTGAGAAATATAACTATTTATAATAACATTAAATGAGCTTTCCCGAAATAGAAATCTCGAAAGCCTATTTTAAGTCCCTCTTCACACAAAAAAGTTTTGATTCATAGACAACCATTCTATTTGTTAAAATATTGATCCACTGACTGGTAATACACCAAATGGTTCCAGCTCTCTACTTGATAATGCTATGGATTCAATCCACCCTAAATTAATAACTTTACTGCTACGCCCATTTTTATCCAGTTTACTGTCCAAATGTTCAAGTTTCTCTTCTTTCAATTGATACCTCCCATTTTATTATCAATATCACAATATTATTCCAAGAGAATCTCATATGTTTTCATTTTCTAATAGCTCTTCCATGTATATTTCAGATGAATATTACAGAATTGGTATATGTTAAATTAAAATAGACAAATGAACAGAAAAATATGATTAAAACAGGGAGAGTGTAGTGGACTGAGAATTATATAAGGCCAGATGAAGCAATGCATTGCAAGTGAAATGTATAGCTCCAATTTCATACGGGCGAATCATAATCTCTAAAACTTGCTCATTTTACAATGCAACAATTTTAGAGTGTAAAATTCATTAGCCTTGATTGGGTTTGAACTCCATTTGTTGCATTGTAATGCACATTTTGCAGATAACTCCATTAAAAGTTACTGTTGCAGCATCTCCTGCAGTTTCTTGGAATTGTCCATTTTCTTTAATCTAAGTAGAAAAAATGGACATTAAGGGTTTCTCTTGAAAAAGTATTTTGTGCACATATAATATCTTGACACAATTTATCAGGCGATCAAAAATATTTTATATCTTTCTCAGATGGCAAATTTTCTTTCTATAATTCAATGAAAATACCACTCTCATCTTTTAACATCCTACACTCCATTTTCACCTTGTTCACCCCAATGGTGTTCCTTTCAAATGCTTTCCCCCATTTTTCTGGACTTGCTTATAATTTTTCTCTTGTCTCTTTGCACACAATGATGTTATCCACAAACAATGCTTCATGATGCTTGGCTCTTAACCATTCCTTGGGAGCACATCCATAATCTGATCAAATAAATATGGGTTGAAAGCTGAGCTCTGATACAGCCAAAGTCCTCTTGAAGACTCCACACCAATATAAAATATTTTTTTCTGGTACACTCTCTCATCTCAAGTTTCTCCATACTTTTTGCCAATGGACAGATTAATATGTGCATTTTCAAGATCTACATATAAAATGTATTGCTTTCTTTTCACTTATTAGTCCAATAATTGCCTCAAAACAAATAGTGCCCCTGTCAACCCTTTCCATGGCATGAAGCTGACCTGCTTCTCCCCAATAATTGTCTCCTGCTGCAATCTTCTTTCCACTATTCTTTCCCAGAGTTTCATGGATGCCAAATCAGTTTTACATCTCTATAATTAGTCAATCTTGCACATCTACAAGATTTGCAAATACTCAACAGAGAAAACGAGTTCATTTTTCACATCTAAGTTATGAGTGTCACTGACTAATGGAAATCTTTCAATATGCAGGTCCTTGGCTCTTGGTGCTTTACTTACACATTTCAAAGATGAATTAAAACACAAATGCATATCCTGTTCATTTTTTTATTCCTAAAGATGACTAAGGTTTTCTTTTTCTAGAGATTTGAATTTTTTTCAATAATACTGATTTAAAATATACTTACTTAATTTTTAATAGTATGTACTTGTCTGGAACTAAACCCTCTCTTCCATTTACGCTACCCCGCCACCAATCTCCTGAGACCTGGTTAAAAAGTATTATATTTTCTCCCTTTTTGAGACTCAATTCTCGGTCAGATCGAGCCAAGAAGTCAAACTGTGCAGTAGCCTCAAGGGTTTCAGTTTCTGAAAGGAGAAAAAAATGAGTAATAATTAACTATAAATATATAATTTATTTACTAGATGGAAGTTACTACCTAAAGTGACCAATAAAGTTTATAAAAGATATTTAAATCCAATCTCTGACAAAGAATCCAATCCAAAAGAATTTTATACCAAATTTTATACCTGTATCAAATGCAGCTAATGAAAACAGACAAAATAATTTGAGCCACCATGTTGACATAATATCTATTTTTAAATACTCATTCAGAAAAATTTCACGTGCATATTTATGATCAAAAATATACTAAAATTCATCACTCACCATCTTCAGATGGATAAACTTCAGAATCCAAGTCTTCTTGAACATGATCTGAGGGTGAATCCCCAACATCACTGGGGGAAAAAATAATTTCACTCAATATAAGAACATTCACGTAAATAGGACGTCATAAATTTCTCTGGATACATTATCTATAACCACGTGGACCAAGTATAACTATTAGGACAACAATTAAAAAAATCTTGCTGGAATGAAATTAATGACTGAAACCAGCATTACTTTGTTTGCACTCATATTAGGGAAAGAAAAATTTGAAAAGCCCAAGCAACTTCCTAACCTTTAATCCAGACTTGGAATGTCATTTTAACAAATGATATACTTTAAATACCAATTAAAAATTCTTAAGTTCAAAAATGTTATTTTCTGAAAGCTAATAAATCATTTACACAAAGTGGGTTAATTTAATGGGGTGATTTAATAAATTTAAATGAAATAGTCATGATGATAGACAAAAATACAGGTTGTTTAATTCACGATTGATTGCTATTACATCTTCTGAGAAGAGCCTAATGTAATCAACTCCATAATTTTCTATTAGAACGGTTAATTTTAAAAAAGAAGAAAATTCAGCTGCTGGCACAAAAATAACATATAGTATTTCCCAGCTCATACGGCACATAGTATGCACCCTGATTTTTCAGCTTAAAATTTACAAAAACAATTTGGATCTGAAAGAAGAGATCAAAGTATTTTGATGTTAACACTTAATACAAAGAAAATAGAATTGCTGCATTAAAAAATTAGCAGCTACTTGCTTTTTTTTAACTTCGTGAGTCATGCATTATTTCTGTTTTTATTTTGATATTATCGGAATTTGTATTTAAGCAACCATTTTCTAAGCCTTTACAACACTCTCATACTACCTAGGTTGAAAGACTGTTAGCCTAATGCGAATTAAGTTTCATTATAGCACCACAAATGAAATGAAACGTAAGCTTTTGGTATCATTTCAATTTCTCTAAGGTCAACAGAGGTTCATTAATTCTGTACTAGTTAGATTATATATATGCTATAAACTTAAAGCACTAAAATGTATACATTTATGATTTATTCAGGAATTTTTTAGGAAGAACTTTCAACAAAATATTTTAATGCTGTTTTGCTTACTACTGAATCAAAAGAATAGTACTATCGAAATTTGTAATCAAGGCAACCATTTTATATGCATGATTTGGGAAAAAATACTCGAAGCAATGGTTTTTTCTGGTGAATCGGTTTGTGCTTAAAGGTCAAAAATACTCATAATTATACCCTGGCCCATAAGATGAAGGCTGATTTAGGAGTCCATTTTGGGGTAAAAAGAGTGCATCTTATGAGCCTGAAAATATGACAGTTACTCAGGTAGGGTTATTTTGGCATGGGTATACCATCTGATATACTCGTCAAAACATGCAAGCTGATAGATAATTCAAGAAACTCTGCAGACTTTAATCAGTAATACTGGTAAAATGGGTACTTACTTATCATCAGGTTCTTTGCTGATGAATTTCTCATACACAACACCTCCATCATCAGGGAAAATATCCTCATTGAAAAGAATAATATTCTTAATGAGGTCATTTACTTGATTTTGATATTGAACCTGATCACGGTCTTCTGGGACAGGAACCAAGGTAGGCCCAAAACAGATGGCAAGATTGTAAGGGTCCATCATGTTTTCATCACTAAACTCAGAGAGACTGAAAGAAAATCACAAATACATGCATTAGTAAAAAATCAGCAGATAAGCGTCAAATTGCAATCCACCAGAACACTGGCTTTACTCAGTTCATAGCAAATTAGGAAAATATTATTCATTGTATCACTTGACAACTAATCATTTGCCCAATATTTTAAGATTATAAAAATCAAAACAGGTGCCACAAATAATACAACTTGTGATATCATTAACCTGTCCCCACCTAATTAAACAGTAACGTAAACCTTTCTTTGAACAACATGAAGAGCATAAAAATGCCTCCCCTTCTTATCTCCTAGCACGAAGGCCAGGCAACAGGCTTGGGTTAAGACGATAATAAGAATATGTAAATATTCTCTATTTTCCAAGACTTCTCTAGTATTGATAGGATTTGAGCTCTTACGGCTAGTCATATTGAATAAATGAAAAACTCCAATAGCCGTAAACAGTTAACCTTTCTAAATAAAGTACAAAGGTGATTAGTTGGCTAACGCCCTTCACTACATAACCTTTCTTTTCAAACTCCTCTACTGTCAAATCATTCTATTGGCTCCCACCCTTGCAACCCACCTTCCCCCCCCACACCTTACACTAGGTATACTTAGGATTGCCCTTACCTTCTCACTTCGACTTGTGTTGTTGTGACGATTCACCTTCAGTACACTGAAGAGGGCTACTTTGTAGCTGAAATACACAAAAACGTATTCACCTTTCTTTTACCTTTTACCCCATTCTTGACTTGTGGCGTTAGCCAACTAATCACCTTTGTTCTTTATTTAGAAAGGTTAACTGTTTACGGCTATTGGAGTTTTTCATTTATTCAACACTTCCTTAACAACCTATCTATATTTCATACCTATGCTCAACACTTGAAACCAACCATCTGGCAATGAAGTCATTGAATTATTTATTAGCATTGTATTGCAGAGTTACCAGTACATTCTGAGTAAAAATTATGAAACAATTTTGCATAATTTCAAACTTTTAAAGATCAAATTTAAAAATTACAAATTTGAAAGATATTTTGATTTCAATTGGTAAACAAGTAGTAGAACTGGGTATTCATTAAAAAATTAAAATTATAATTTATTTGCAATAAAGCCAATTTCAATAGCATTTACTCAATGCAGGACCTTTTCTCATATAACCTTTGAAATTGTATATTCTTCTACATGTACCACCTTCTAGGGCCTTCTATTATTACTTACATTTACAAATCAAATATTAATAGAAATTTGAAAAATACTTACTGGTTTAGGAATGCAAAGATGTACCTCAAGACGACAACCACTGACCTTGGGAGACTCTGGATCAATTCCCTCATTTTCAATACAAACTCGTTTTTGGATTCAAGCTCTGTAATTGAGAGATATGAAAGATACATTAGTGCAATAAAATGCCACATTTTGGGAAAAAAAATCAGTTTTTCCAACTGCAATCCATTATTTCAAACTCCAACAACTCTATTCAGTATCCTCTATTATATCTCTGGTCCTGCTGATCTATCTTCCCATCCTATATTCTACTCCTCCCTTCGACACCCCTACATTATTACAACTTTCATTTATTTAGAAACATAATTACCAAAATTGAACTTTTGGAAATGGAACAGGGCCAAGGATAATAATATTAAAAGTTTATGTGATGAAAAACTAAAGAGAAGAATCAACAAGTAACTACTTTATTGCTTCAATAGGAAAAATCAAGTGATGCCTAAGATAATCTGATGTATTTGCATTGCAATCTTTGTTTTAAAACTCAGCACATGAAGCCATTTTTAATTCCCTGTACGTGAACTGTGACATTAGCAATTAACAATCACAAACAACAAATTACTAACAACATCCACTTACGTGCTAATTCCATGAAATGTTCGAAGTAAATGATGGGAAATAGAGGTTCTCTCAGTTCACGAAGATATAACTTGAGCACTCCGGCAACTGAATTGATATCTGATGCATCAGTCATATCTGCCAGTGGATCTTCACCTCGTTCAAATGATTCTCTAAAATTATTAATCTCCACTTGAGACCCAGATACCCTAAAAATTCCTTGATGGTGCAGTCCTGATCAGGAGAAATTGAGATAAATATGTAAGCTTGATAATAAATATGAAAAAGATTAATAGAAATGAGTCCTGAAACAAAGGAGAAAAGAGTGTATACTCAGTGAAAAATATACAACCACCTCTTAAAATATTAAAAGAAAAAAATATTAATTCGCAACTTAGCTACCAAATAAATTGTAGCTATGATTTGATGTGCAAAATATAATTTTAAAACCCAATTTGAACACTCAAATTTCAGAACCAAAAATGAAAACAGACATTGGGTAAATGATACAAAATCCAATAGGAGTCCTCCATCAATATAGTAATTCAAATAACTGTGAAGACCTTTGTTATAAAAATGCTCTAAAAATACACTAAATAAATGCCATATTAACATAACTAAAAATCTTTGGAGCATATAAGTATGGAAGTGACTTAGGGGAATTCATGACTTAGTACACACAGGCCAAAGAGCTAAGGCAAACTTACATATATATATGGCATGTAAAATACTGTACTTGACTCAACTGAAAGCTGACATTTCTATGTTGAAAAACATTTAATTTGATTTAAAAAACTATCGCTTGGTAAATATAGAAATATTTTTCATTTGCACTATTTTAATGAGACCCTGTGAGCCTTTCCCTCTCTACTAAGTATCTCTGTAATATGAATCAAAATGAAATTCTGATATTAAGCCAACCCACCCCCTCCCTCCCAAGACAAAAAACATAAAAAACAAATTTTATCGACATTAGTAATTTCAGATCTGAACCCATTTATCTAAATAACTTTGATTTGAAAAAAAAACTACTTTGCCAAATGTGTAAAAACCATTCATATTTATGCTCCCAAAAATAATAATCCTCTTCTTAAACTCAATTTGGAGTCCTTGGCGAGGCCAGCTACTATTAGAACATAATGTTATGGGTTATTATTACATGAAATAATCTCAGTAATTGAATACCATAAAGATTGATGACCCTGATACAGCTCTTGACCACAAGAGGTATTTCCATATCCGTGGCCTCCAGGTATTCCTCCAGGCTGCCTCCAAACAATTTGGGTTGGCCCATGCGTAGCTGAAGCCGTCCGATGCGCTTCCGTCTCTGCTGCCCCCCACCTCCTCCTCCCACAACCCCTGGACGTCCCACAATGGCCGCCGATCCTCCTGGTCCCAGGACACTTCGAGGCAGCACAAGGACGCCTGAGGCGGGCACTGAGGGGGGTATTGTGGAAGAGGGGGCTGAGTTAGATAGAGTCGAATGATTGGAGCTGCCGCCAGCCATGGGGGATATGCCTGGCAGTGTGGGAGAATTCCTCCCACCGATTGGTCCTCCACATGATGAAGACGGGAGCAGGACATTCTGGATGTGGTCATGCTTGGCATGCAGGCGGGCAATGCGACTGGTTCCAAGGAGGTATTCCCGGAATTTCTGCAAAAAATAAGACAAGACCCAAACATTTAGATGATGATGGATGAAGGAATGATGATCTCTTTTTGCAACAAAAAAATTAAATCATGATGATGATGTGCCAACAGATGCCCGCAATGTTTATTATGGTGCTAAAAGAGGATTTCTCTGATTCCACAATGCACCAACGTTTAAAACCTATTGTGAATAGGAAGGAAGTCAAAAATAAAATTTATGACCCCAATTTTATGAAAGTTCAAACGTGATGACCTTATCATGTGCATAAAAAACTCTATCTACATATCCATTGTGACAATATTAATTCAACATGAAACACTGATTTTCCAAAAACATCTCTCACAAATGAAAAAATGTTAACCCTTTCACTGCTAAATAAAACAGTTTCTGGCGTAACTTGGTGGAAAATCTTCAAACTGACTTTTAATAATCAAACCACTTTACTTTTCCACATTAACTTTTTAATTTTTACAACCCAGGTTTCGTTATAGCATAACATCACCAGGTTTCGTTATATCATAACATCATCACCTGATGATGTTATGCTATAACGAAAGCTGGGTTGTAAAAATTAAAAAGTTAATGTGGAAAAGTAAAGTGGTTTGAATATTAAAAGTCAGCCTTTCACTGCTGTAAACATACCTTGTACGTTTGCACAGTAGGTTGCTGTGAATGCATCTTTTTCAACTTTTCTGTGGAGTGCTATCATACTTTGAAATTTTACTAAAATTATATTAGTCAAAATAAATTAATAAAAATTTAGCATTTAATAGACAGTGAATCTATATTCTTATTATTAAATAAATATTTTTATCATTAAAATAATTGTGTAATTTTGGGAATAATAAAGGTTATGGAGACACAATAGTCTCTCTTTTTGCCACATTTGAGGAGCAGGTTTCCAGAGTGTGAGCCACAGCAAAAGGGTTAAACTGAAATGAATATAATTTTTCTTTCTTGCATTCCTTGCCAGCCTCTCTAATTTTTACCCTAACCCTAACATTTTAGGTTAAATTTATTGAACTATTCAGCACAGTAATCAAAAAGGGTAGTTCTGAAATTAATTTTTACCCACCATTTGTGCATTAAATATGCAAAAAAAACAACCCTTCATTTACAGAAGTGAACCAAATAGCATGAAGCAATGCTTTGAGTACATGGCAACTTACGGAGATGTAGAATTCCTCGGTCTCATGACGATCCGCCCTCAGCTTGACAGACATTGTTTCAGGAGGTTTGTTGCCACTACCACCAGCTGATCCGCCTGATCCCGTCTGTGAAATGGCAGATGAGGAGGACGATGAAGGTGTCTGCATGGCCCCTGAACTCCCTTGACCCCTGGAACCAGTGCATGGAGTTGGAGCGGCAGATGAGCCGGAGGAGGCTTGAACTGAGGAAACAAGTGATGAAGACGATGACGAAGAAGATGATGATGTAGACGAAGATGACGAAGAGGGTGGGACAAGGACTGGGGGGTGATGGGACTGAGTGGACTCATTAATGGAAATGGTTGCTGTGGAGGACGACAGGTGAGGTCCCGTTGCTGCAGAGTTCTGCAGGAAAAAGTGGGAACAGTCATAGTCTTTTGCACTTAGCATATCCAGCAGTGTGCGTTCCGCTGTTTCCAGTGTTTTCCAAACTTCTTCTGATTCTGTCTTCAGTGAAGTTAATCGTGATCTTAGCTGACCTAACCTAGCTTCAAGCTCCTCGCGGAGAACTTTTTGCAGCTCTGGTGCACCTTCAACACCAACAACAATCTGTTTATAAAGAAAAAGTCATTATGTTAGCAGAGGCCTCAATGGAATCAACTCTTTTTTTTAATTCATCACTGATTTCAAAGGCAACTTGATGAAAATGATTGTTCACATCTATGAAAATGAAATCCATACCCATGAGATTTCTTAAATCATTCTTCATTGCCGTTAATAATAAATTTCCTATTTAACCACACATTGAATGGATGGTATGATAAATAATAATTGTCCATCAGAAGTAGATAAATGTGTATGGTATTTATTGTTTTCATTTGATATACGAAATGCATTATTAAAATTTTATTTCAAGTTCTGAGTATTATTTCAAATTTTACTATCAATATTTATTTTTCAGGAATAAATCAGTATTGTAGCATGAGTTTTGCACCTCTAAATGCTTGAAATAACCTGACATTTTTCAAACTCCTTGAAATTGGCACCTGGGAGAAATTGCCATCCTCACTGCGCCTTTTCGGACCTATTTAGTGAATTTAATATCAACTGCACACTCGGCTTTCAGGTGATTTTTTTTAACTTCAAAACAATGTCAGTGTAAAAGGCACCATGGTATACGAGGGCTGTCTAGAAAATAACCTTCGTTAAGCTATAAAAAATACACTGGAATTGACACCGATAATTATTATTTTCATTTCATAACAACATATCTCTAATATTTTTATACATATTTACCAAACAGGTTTTAAGATTTGTCACATCTCTGAACTAGTTTACGAATTCCTTCAGCATAAATTCTGCCACCTGAGATCACAGTCAACTGATGATAACACTTTGAAATTTCTCGCTGAGACTAGGACAAAAAATTTGGGAGCCTAGTTTTTCAGTCATTTCTTAATGTAACGAAGTCGTAGAAATCTGTGGAAAACTTTCTTAACATTTCTGATATCATAAAGTCCCTGTTTTCACAAACTTTCTGGTCAATACTCTGATGCAGTTCATTGTTCACCAAAAACGGGTGGTCACCTCTCTTATCATCACGGACATTAGTGTCCACTCTTAAAAGAACAATGACACTGATGCACAACTTTCTAAGCCATCACATTTGGTCTGCATAGAGTACAAAATTCCTGATGAATGTCAGTAGCTTTGAAATCTTTTATCAGAAAAACCTTATCACTGAATGAACTTCACGTTTGGCAGGAATTTGATTGTATTGTTCATTTGACTTGCTATTTTGAACAAGCATCAAGTGGCGTGGCCTTCAAACCACAGCTGCTCAAGACGTACTAACATTCTGTACCCGTCAATATAGCAACCATTTGGATCCCTCCACCACTTCTCACATTACACGAAAATAGCTGTTACTTTTTGAACAGCCCACATACATTAAGTTCTATTCCAACTAGTTCCTCAAAACCTCCAAGGGGAATCATTTTAGGGCAATTACATTTTTATGATAGGAATTCTCTTAATACCTCATTTGTCAAGGAATTTAAGCATAAATTCTCAGATAATTAACAAGCCCTTCTCAGATTTCTCAGTGGAAGCTAGCGCTCCTCCTCACACACACATATTTAGGTCCATAAGACGATACATCAGATACTATATATCTCTGACTGTTCCACAAGGCTCACCTCCTCAGTGGCTCCCGCCATCGCAGCCGCTGCTGCACTGCTTCCACCGCCAGGTGTAGGGGGTGGCATGGTGGGTCCAACAGTGCTGCTCCCTCGTGGTTGATGTTGGAACTCAAACTTCTTGGGAATCATGAAGGCGGCATGGTGAGCCTCGAGAAACCTCCTTTTATCCCTTCGAGAGTCAAGACTTGAAACACATGACCCAATGGAATCCAAACCATTTTTGGCCCCCTGTCCACACCACTCTCCAGCAGAGATGTGCATGAGCATCGCCCTTGATATGCATGAATGGAATCCAAAGTCCATGCACTGGAAACCAGGATAAAATGGAAATGCTTTCAAATTTTATAAAGTTCGTCACAGTTTACAGTTATACTTATGCCACATACATTGCTAATTAAATTTATTAAATGCCTTGTGGTAGCAGTTATTAGGGGATGCATGTCCAAACATTTCCACAAATTGGGAGTTGGGGAGAATGGGACAAAATGAGAAACCAGGTCTTATTCCCATGCTCATTAATGCCATCATGATTTTCTATTCAATACCTTTGCATTACAGTTTGATATGCCTAAAGTGTTAAAATAAAATGCACACCCTTAAAGTACACTTAGGTATTCTGAAATACTGGAATTGAATTTTCCCAACAGAATCACTCTTATGTCTCCTTGAAATCCACACCGCAAACAATCATACCCTGAATAAATTCTTCATTCCTTTCTTTTAATGTTTTATTTCTCATCTAATTACTTATTTGTCATAATCTGATCGTGATTCTTGGTCTTTTCTGCACATACAGTTGTTAAGTTAAATCAAAAATGGGTCCTATGGTAATCATATTTTCCTGCTTCATTCTTTTTCTTCATCATTCTTTTCCAGGACAGGTAATGAAATTAGCTTAATGAAGTCTTAATCACGAAAATACTTTCTTTTGATGTGAAACAGCCTATCAATCTCTTCTGTCTCCTCATCAATATCTTCCTTCAACCAACAACTAATTTCTGTGAAGATGATTATTTAGTCTGGCTGCCTGTTTTGTCCCTTTTCCTGCATGGAATTTTCTATCTTAATATTAATTTGGTCTACACACAAACTATCGTCTCATCCCCGATTGCCATTTTCTCTCTTTTTCCTAGAAAAAATATTTGACTTCCTTCTGTGGCACTTTTATCTGCTTCTGAAATTTCTTCATACCGTTCCAGTACTCTTTCTTGCTAGTTTTTCTTACATTTAGTTCCTTCTTCAATTTATATAGTTTAATATATGCCCAAGTTATTAGCACTAATTCATCAATACTTACTACATGCACAAAAGTGGAATTGCAATAATCATGGAGAATGCCATAAAATTAATTTAATAAACACCATGGATGCATTTATCCCTTGATAAACATTATTCTATCAATTATTCATTTCATTGTATTGATGGCTGAAAAGAGTTTCCAGCATATCTTAGATCTGATTTCATACAACTGTCAACACACAATAAATTCTTCATATGTTTCATCATTGTAAAAATTAAACAAATATGTCAGGCATAAATGGCATTTTGAAACTGAATACATCAGTGCCTGTATTAATTGAAGATCAAATATGAGCAGTTATACATAGAGTCAACAGCACCAAAGAGAAGTACTTACATCTATGAGGTCTGAGAGGTCATCAACAAAATACTTGTGCACAGTAGTATTTGCTGATTCTAAGCAGAGCACGTAGTCATTTCTAGCCTTAACAGCTTTTAGTCGTGCATCATTATATTTGCTTTTACGCTGCAAAAATTAAGTACTTTATTAGTGAGTAGAAAAAAATACATGTTCTTTACAACATTCAGAATATATGCAATAAAATCAGCAACATAATCAAGGAAGATTGACAAGTTTTCATGACATATATCATTGAAAAAAATACATATACATATATTTTTAATTCGACATTGAATAAACAAGTAATTAATGCAGTAAAATCAACAGAAATTTTAACACATTCATAGCCATTACAATTAAATCAATTAGACAGAGCATTCTGGTAAATAAATAACTCAACATTTGCAACTCAACAGAAAATTAAATTATGCAACAGAAGTTCATTTCAAATTTATACCATAATAATAATTCACTTAAACTTCTTTATCAAATCAGTAATAAACAGTTTTTAATTCCAAAAGTGTTAACTTTGAATTCTAAATTTTATTAAGAGATGATAAATTTAAAAGTTTTAAAATATTTGATTCATTTCAGCATTCATTAAAAGTTTTAATGGCAAGACATATTAAAAATCAACAGCTCAAGAAAAAAATAGCAAAATTCAATTAAAACCATCAAGTAATCATTCATCTACATACACACAATATGCTTGCAAACCACCACAAGGCCATATGGCAAGGGGTGTTAGGACACCAGCCTTTTATGTTTAAATATGCATTTCAAATTGAATATAAATATATACTTGCACAAACATAAACACATTCAGTTAATATAAACAACTGAAGCTAAGAAAACTTTAAGAAAAAAATGACATGTGACACTGGAATTGAATTTTAGCAAATGATGTTAGCATCAATATTTCTTGACACTCATGAAACTCTTGAACTGATGTGAGCAATATGAAGGAGAGAATTGAACAAGAATAGAAATAAAATACATAAACCACAAGAGCCCACTCTCTCAGGAATGATATCAAAAGGCAATAGGCATCATTTCTAATAATACTAAATACCTGATGATTTACGATACCTGAATTAGCATGCATGCAGGTCTCATGTACATACATACCATGGGTATTGAGACTAATTGTGAAAACCATGAAAATATCAAGCACAGTTATTACAAATGAAAAAATTGCACCAGAAATACACTTGTAAAAATACCATTCATTCATCATTACCACACATTTACTGTATATGTCATACAAAGTGAAATTTGGTCTTGAGTTTTATGACTCTTAATTTTGCAATATCTTTCTATCATATAATATTTAGTGAGCTATGATTGAAAATTGATAGACAATAAAATGTGCATAAATGTGACTAGTTAAAACATTAGAAAACAATCATTCTTTTGTACACACTGAAGTTTATCTGTAGATGAATCAAAATTAAGCAATGCACAGAAACTTTGAAAAAATTGAATCATTTGGAGGAGAGAACAATCAAATCAAATGACAGTGATGCTCACAATAAAAGGAAACAAAAGCAAACAAAATAATATCTATGGATGCATATGCCAAGCAAGGATAGGAAGTCGCTTTATTTTGTTTAATAGCACATCCATTTAATTGTTCATGAGCACTTACTTTTACCACCTCCTTTTCAATGAGCCGATACTTTTTTGAGCGAGCCAGCTTCTCCTTGGATGGTGCGGCTGATTCCATTTTTAGTCGTTGACTTGTGGCAATTCGAAGTTTGGAGTGTGCTTGCCTGCACTCGGCAGCATATGCATGGCATGTTTTCATGGACGTGTGAAGTTCATGCAGCACCCTGAAGATTTCTTCATGGGTCTCAAACCCTATGTCTCGACACTAGATTAAAAGTATGAACATTATGATACGGGTTTACATAAGGGAGGACTGGACACATATTCCAGAAGGACAAAAGGGAAGAAATAACATTGATGTTACACCACATTAAGAGAAATATTCATTTGTCAAAATATAATAAGTGACTTAATTGATGATAGATAGATAGATAAAGGACTTCATTTGGGTGATTTAATTGATGATAGGGGAGAACATACGATCAGGATGAATTCCTTTTTGGTGCTTTAAAAACTTATGGTGTAATTTTTAAAGTAACACCAAGACATAAAACAATAGTTAAAAATCAATATTAGGAAGAGGCAACAGACAATTTCATAGATGCGTAAAAATTTATATAAAATAAAACACTAAGTTTACCCAATATCTCAGTAATAGAAATATCTACTAACCTAGCTATATCTACTAATATCAATTAGCAACATCAAGTAATGTTAATAAAAAATTCTACTAATATTAGCAAGATCTCCTGACATTTGGATTAGTCAAAATTCACATTGATTGCTTTCCGCAGACTTCACTTCAATAGATGAGATCCCATAATATGATTGTGAGTTTAAACTAAAAGACTGCTTCACAAGAGAAGCTGTAAAACATAAAATTCTAAACCATAGATGACCCCTTTTTGGATACCCAAGGTAGGAACTGTACTCATATTGCCATTATATTAAATGTACTGCTGAAAAAATTAAATGGAAAGAGATTTGTTTCTGAAAGAGAATATTATGAATGTAGGTAGCATTAACCATCCAATTACCACGGCTTAATTGGTAGTAAACAACTACTCATTCTAAATCTACACAACTCACCTTGCGGTATATGCGTTGCACATCTTCCATCACTTGAGACAGGCGAGCCGTTAGGTGATTGGAATATACTTCACTCAGGGTGGCATGGTCACGGCTTAGGTCTCTTGTCTGCGTCAATAACTGTTGCCAACATGAATAACTTGAAAATAGTGGCCATTGCTCCCGCCTGAAATTTTTAATTTAAAAAATGTGTTAGTACATAAAAAATGCTCACGTTACAAAAAAGCATTTTCAACATTTGCCGTTTAAAGCTATTTTTTAAAAAAAATATGTTTTCTTCTTGAAAAAGAAATAAATAGTGATCTTCATTAGAATACGATGGCAATGATATCTTATTTCCATATTTATGCAGTGGTTAAAATTTCATAGAATTATGTATCTTCTTTATTTCTGAGAATGCGACAGTAATATCATCACCAGGAAGGGATAGGAATAAAATAAAATGATACTCATTCTTGTGAACAGTGAGACCTTCAAAGTTTGAGCAAGCTTTTTCCTCTTTTCCCAGTGTCGCTAAAATATTTCAACACTGATGGTGCTCTTTGAGATATTTCTGCAAACGAGACTGCAAATTTAAATTCTTTTACCTGCAAGTTGACATCATGCAAAACGGTCCTTTATCACACTGTTTTCATGTCACTTAGCCTTCAAATCAACAAGTTCAACCCCTGAGAAAACACCTGTAATATGTTCTTGGTTGAGGTTTTTTTTATCAATCACAGAACTGAGGGGGAAAATGGGGTAAGGGGAGATTATTGACTGTGTTCTGAAATCAACAGGTGATTGTAGGATACCTTCAGTTACTGATTTCATCTCCTGTCCAGTTCAAATCTCAAAAATGCTTTTTTCATTTCAATTGTTTCGCGGAGAATGACATTGCAAAGATTCGTCTTTGCGATTTTACGCGATATGACAACGTTCTAACTGGGTAATCTTTGGTAGACTGCAATCTTGCTCAGTACATCGTTGTCGTTTAATATACGACCTCTGACCTGCCCAGGGAAAATTGATTCATGCTTTTTTGTTCTAGAGGTCACTCAAGTTTATTTGATGGTTCGGTTGAAAAATTGTTCATAAGAAGTCAATCACCCGAACTTGATCAAGTTTTTGGTCATTATCAATCGATATTGATGCTCCGCGAAACATCGAAAATGTATTTTCGACAGCAAAATGTGATAGATGATAGTTTTCTAAATTATGTTTGTCGTCACGAATTGTATCGCCGTTAAGGTCTTTTTGATTTCTTGATTAACGGGAGTGTGCTTCATCGACATTGGAAACAATCTCACTAAAACTTCCTCGTCTTCGGAGAAAAATTTGATGCAATCCTCATAACGATAATACACTGTTTATATGTCGTCCGTCTAATCATGTTTGTGTGCATTTAACAACCGGGAAACTGAGATTCTTTAACAAACAACTTGATGAACAAATCGAATATTTTTGAAAGAAATGCCAAATGTTCTTGGCATTCATCAAAAAGCAACGTCCCATAGCTGTGGCTAACTTAAGCAAAATGCAGTTTTAGGTAGTCAATTTTCTTAGCAAGAAATTGTGAGTTTTCTATTAAATTCCTAGAACTCTTTCCACAGCGAAAATGTTTTCATAGTCGCTTCAAGCAATTACCTTCGAGGCAATATTGGCAAATTTGAACTACAAATGGTAAAAACATGAGTACACCAAAATAAAATTAATTGAGAATTAAAAATGGCTTTTTACATTTATCAGAGAAATTGCAGCAGTACCTTTTTATGCAACAAAAGTGGCGTCTTTCATTTATGTTAAACTGAGCGAAGCGTAACTTGGTGGAACTCTTTCATGTTGACAATTAAAAAAGAAACTTTGCTGTTCCGTAGAACAAAACTTTCATTTGCGACTGGTAACAAAACGGTCGCAAATAAAGTTTAATAACGTGGAACGGCAAAGGTGGTCTTCAAATCCCCCTGAGGAAATTTATTTCCCTTCCCTCTCCCCCCTAAACCCATGGATCAACCACTTAAAAGCAAGTTGGAAGGTGATGCTACCATTAAGCACTCTCGTTATTCGTGTGATTCTTTTTGAGGAAGATTTTGTGCCCCTCCCCCAACAATCAATAATCCTCATGTGATGCTCCGCGACAACTGCTTGATCTTCACAGATTATTGCGCCAACACGACTTCTATCATTCCTGCTTGATTTTCCAGAACCAAAAATAAACGGTTTTGCAGATTATGCATTTGGAAATATTTCCCCGCCTGCTAATAATTAATTACACCACATTTCAATTTTGACACAAGTTACAGATTTTACAATTTATTACAAGTTTCTTTTACACTTGAAGAAGGTGAATGATACGAAATAAGGTAAAATTTACTTGAAATCATATGATACTTGATCTTTCGAAAATACGCACGCTACAGTCAGTATTTATAACCCCATAATGACGATTTATTTCAAAGATACGAACTATACAAGGGGAGTTTAAAAAAATTCAACGTCAAGTAACACCCTTCAGTATTTCATATAATGAGGGTCATAAATAAATATCCATCGCGATGTATCATATCGCAACAGTAATTTCATTTAAACATGCTAAGACGAAATATGCCTTGCTTTATTTTTAACATTTAGGAATTTTTACTTACTTTTGCCTCTGCTCCTTGTGCCTTAGTTGCAGTGTCCGCGCCAATTTGTCAAGGTTCTTGCTGTAATCCAACTCCACCTCAGCTCGTCTTCGAAAATAGTCCTGTAGTTCTCCCACGATAGCAACTTGCGTCTCCATGCGCAAATCCAGACATCGCACTTGCTCCGTGAGCTGGGCACGGATATCTGTAAAAGGAAGGTATACAAAAATATTACTTCCACTTCTGAAAAGCTTTAATAACAAAATGAAAAGCATAAGTCAATCCTATCAATGTCATAAGTAAATCAATATCAATGCTCGCAATTTAGATCAATGTTTACGGCAACCACAATTAATTTTCACGGAAGAATAAATTTATCACACAATCAGTCACGATATAACTATTATTACGTTACAGAGAGTAGTCTAACGGTTAAGGTTAGTTTTGATAGATTCAGGGACAAAACCGTGGTACAATAATCCCAGCCTAACGCGAAACTAACTAACTATAACAACCAGTCACGATATAACTATTATTACGTTACAGAGAGTAATCTAACGGTTAAAGTTAGTTTTGATGGATTCAGGGACGAAACAATGGTACAATAATCCCAGCCTAACGCGAAACTAACTAACTATAACAACCTGCATTACAATAAACTATTAAACCCAAACATTTCCCCATTCCGTCCATCATGGCTAAACTCTGCTCTGCCACGCTTACCGAACATTCTCCCCTCCATCATCCTCCAGCATTCCACTACGAGGCAACGTGCCCTGCATCCACTTTTTCTACCTTCATTGTGTTTCTCACAACGACCTGCCTACATCACCTACCATGCCCAGAATTTCTTCGTTTGTTTTTTTTCCGTCCATTACGCTTTTTCATCCTCCTCCACAGCTATACGTCCATATTTTTGAGCAAACGTCCTCATTTTCCGTGTCAAAATTACCGTCCGCGCACAATTTGAAAATTTCATATAATTGTCCCGTATTTTTTACAAATTGCAGCAGCATTATTATAGTTCTTGTAATTCTACTCATATATTTATTATTATCAAAATAGGGACAATAATCCAAACATAAACATACGTAGGATCCCTTGAATGCGTAACTCTTCTTCTGTAGTGAGTTTTTCTAGTTTTATGAAAATAATGTACGATATAATAATTCACGTCGAATATAATACATCCAATACTATTTTATTACTTTCAATTTATTGTTTCAAATATCTATTTAAAAATGGAAACTGATTTGCATGCTGGTTATAGCACTTTTTATGTACTTCAATTAAATGCAACATAGATTTTCTGGTCCTAATGTCTTTTTAGTGACCCAATTTCAGCAGATGAAAATATGGCAATCTTACCTCCGTACCAATATTTCAAAAACTTCCAATTCTACGCTCATTCTTTTGCCTCAATGACCAAGTTTCCGACCCGAACAATTCTACGCCCCACATTAATGTTTTCAATTTTTTCCGCCCCATGCTATCTATCCCCCGGCAAATCCTCCCGAGTGGGATAAAGGGGAACAGACTATGAACAGATGTTCAAGGGTCACATGGGCCCTTTACTCGAATCCGACACCGGTTTAGGGGGCGAAGCCAATGATACACTTCTCCCGACCCCCTGCTGAGCCGAGCTTCCGCGTCTGAACTGCGTGCGAGGGTCCTGGTGAACTTGAAGGACCCCCTAAACTCTCCCCCGCCCCCCCGAAATGCTACTTTGAAGCCCTAGAGAAGATCCGCCATACCTCGTTATGGGGTTTTCATTTTCCGTGCAAGTGATAATGGCCACCATATTCGCCTATCTCTGGTTTTAGGATTCATCGGGGCAATGGCGTGGGATCAGTGGGGGCTTTACGTCACTCACATCTGCACCAATAAAGTTTGTGCTTCCCTTCCCCGCACATCACCGCGGGACGTAAAAATCCCTCCGCCCTCTCCTCCCATCCGATTATTTCTTCGATAAACATCCATAAAAGGTCATTTTTGAAATTCATGCTTTCAATTTATGTTAAATTTAGCGGACAGACGGGTTGAATTCATTCGCTTCATCTCACAATCTGTCCATATTTTACATTTTAAGGGGTGGTGGGACATGGCACATTGAGCAGTGGGAATGAGTCGCTTCGATACAGACGATGATAGGAGTCTGTGGAGCAGGTATCGAAGGCTGGTTGGAAATGGGAGAGGGATGGTTGATAGGTTTGGTAATTTGAGGGTTGGTAGCGGGGTGGAAGATCATGGCTGGTGAGAAGGGCCGACAGAGCGATAGGTTAGTGGTGTGGAAGGAGAGGGGAGGTAGTCATGCCGGTAGGTTGAGCATAAAAGAGGCAAGACAGCTTGGGGATCAGAAAGGGGCATTTAAGACAGTAGGGTGGGGCTGAGGGAAACATTTTTTTGCTAAAACATTGGGAGGGGACCGATGTCTCATGGAATCGTTTTGTTGGAATGGCGAATTCAGAGAGCGGGTCATATCTAAGAACTTCGACTGGAACCTGTGGAAACGATAACTCAACAACGAATAACTTCAAGCGCGTGGATTATGCCCGCAATGTGTTTATGTACGGAGACCACCACGAAGAAAACGAAACGTTCGATTTTAAATGTTCGCCATCTGACAGCGTTAATAGCGTTAACATATGTGCAAACAGTCTGAGAGGACATTTTTGTCACGCTTTCGGGGAAAGCTTTCGAAGAATACACATCTATTCGGGGTTTCATCCGCATAGAATGATTGTAAAACAAGTTTCGCCGGTGTTCCAGTAGGATCTTTAATGTGTAATGCGAAAATGGTTCTTTTATTCCAGCTTATATACACGCACGGGTCCAGAAGGGCCTTGTTTTTTTCCTTGGAAATCTCTTCTTCGATTGTTAACCGTCAATAAGTTGGAAATGTAGTTCTCTAACTTTCAAAAAGTAAGAAAACGTTGACAATGGCCAACCGTTTGGGGATAGAATACGAACGAGTCACTGAGTACCCGAGTTTACATGAGCCGGAAATAAAAGAACGAATTGGCTCCACCTGAAAGAGCAAGCTGGAAGGCCGGCGAAACTGCTGCGTTAAGACATTGTGCGCCCCGGATGCAATAATGAAACCCCGGATAGAATCAATCTATTCATCAGTCCTAGAGGAATCTTGAAAATATTTTGTAAAATTAAAATAATGAAAAATGGAATATATCGAAGCATCGACACACCTGTGTATACCTAATTCAATAACAAATGTCATAAAGCGTCTCCAATCATCTTTACAAAATGAATTAATTCAAGAGTGAATTCAAACTTAATATCTACAACACATCCGCAACCATTTTGGCAGGGAAATCAGTAACCTTTTAAGGAATCGTTTGTTAAAAATCAATGTGTGGGAGGTGATTAGCGTTGACGCTAACATTACCGTCGGATGAGCAGCAAAAACAATTAAGAAGGTATTCATAAATAACCAGGAAAAATGCAACTTAGGATAAGAGCAATTAAGAGACATGTTTCCTTAAACTTAAGAGTTCAGATTAATAGAGATCCAACGTCTAAAAAAAATAAAATTATTGCGTGGTGAATATTAGCAGAATGAGGACGAAAAGACTGTCACAAAGAAACGAGAGAATAAGGTGTCCGATGAAATACACCAGTCACAGGATATACCTTTCCCTTATACGTAACTAGCCCTGAAATGGGAATCTAGATCAATCTGGAGAAACACCACATTCTCCACCCCTTGAGCTCTCAAGTCTGAGAACTGCAATCCATGGGGCCCCGCTTGATAATCGGAAAAGTAACGACGGGAAAACTCGGAGAAATCTTCCGAACACAGAGTCATTTTCTTTGCGGTCTTCCCCGGTCCACTCTAGGGCGAACATTAAGGGGGAAAAAACTGACCGAAGGGATGGAAAAACTTTTCAGCAAGGGGGAATGCACTGAAGGGCGGGGAGATTAGACTGATGGATAGCTATCAAGGAGTCTTTTTAAGGGCTCAGAGGTCGGAGCGTTGAAAAATGAGGATAGAGTGAGTGCACAATTGGGGGAGGAAGCGATGAAGGCTAATTTATTTTGGGGGAGTATTCAAGGAGGGTTGCGAGACTAATACAAGTAGCACAAGAGGGGAGCAGGACAAGGTTTAGCGAATATTTACACGATTGCAGGGTCGGCAGGTCGATAAAGGAATGACAAAAGAAGCCTCTGCTGACAATAATAAACTGCAATACTCAAAAGTACCATCAAGGTTCGCAGATGTAAACGAAGGTGGATTAGAATAAAAACTGACACCAGATGGTGTAGATGCGAGGAAGGCGAGACGACGTAGAGTAGGATGCACACCTTTCCGGCTTCCATAAGCAATGTGACTGAACTAACCACATCTCTTCCCATGAAATCGAGCCATGAACTAACAGCTTTGTAAGCGCAATAAAACTCCTATAACTGGTCCTTAACGAGGACAACGGTATATTTCAAGAAATTAGAGGTATTACTCGCTTCAACCAGTTAATGAACATTTTCATTACTTATGTTTGACAGCAGGTATTCCATGAGTTTACTTCGACACCTATAAGTCTTCGTTGGCCTAGAGTGCTGGTAAAATCCCTATTCGCACTTGTACTCGATTTCCATTCATTTTAACGTAGCTTTTTTTGGAAAGAAACACAATAGAAATTAAAATGGTAAGAATTCTGCTGTTTCTGAGAGATTAATACAGAGATTATGCTTGAATCCGGGGAAATAGTTACCAAAAAGGTGTACCTTATAATGTTAAAGCAGTTAAAGCAGTCAAATAAAGACGCAGAATTACCAGGTAGTCGTTAATTTAAAGAACTTTCCTTTTTTAAAGACCGCGACATTTTCCCTAGCCTCGCGTATTCGTTATTTATGATGCTCGATATTCGTCTTTCCACGCCGCCTACGTTTCCGGAGATGGAGCTCAATAGACTAATTTCTACAAAATTTTTCAATTAATCTTCATCATAAGTCCGCATACAGACAAAAAACAACTAGCATGTAAGTTTCGCGACCGGGAAGTGCTCTCTGTTAGTTATGGCGTATCCTCGCTTTTCGGTTATCCACGATAAATTTTGAAGCGAATATCACCCGTCGTATAATATTGTATCCGAAAACGTCCCCAGAATCTTTCAAGGACAAAAATAAACGTCTAATTCTCACTTTTGGCAACGGGCATAAAATATTTGAATTTTCCAAGGAATAATCCTTTTTATCCTTCTTCCAAAGTTAAGCCTACTTTGTCAATTAGATACAAAAGTTTTAGGATTTAAAATTATTTAATATTTAATACAAAAGTAAGCGTTTTGTTTAAATTCACATGATTCACAAGATTCGATTGAGAGGGCGTCATTGTCGATACTAAACATCGGCTTTGTCCTCCCAATCTTCTAGTTTAAATCCTGCATTGCACGAGGAAAGCAAAAAGAGGGCACCTTGACTTATTCCACTGTTAGTCCGCCAATAGGGATAAGCCCCCGATTAAACAAAATACGAAATCAGGCTTCCTCCTCTACACTTCATCTATTCCGCAATTGTTCCCTTTTCTTTTTTATTCGGTGGAGGGTTCCCTAACGGAAGTTTCATAACCCCGAGGATTAAGTTCAGTATGTAACTGTAGGGCTCAGGTTCAATCATCATTCAACCCAATCACCTGCACCTCTGGACAACCCCAACTTCAATCAAGCTGTGTGAATTTTCGCGGTAAGAACTGGAGGTGTGACTACCATGGATTGTGAATTTTACACACCCATACGCGCCGTGGATTTTTTGATTCGAGGAGAGCTCCACCCTAGCCCATCAAACCAAACATCCGGTTTATTACTGCGTTTTGGCTGGTTTCCAAACACAACTTGCCAAATTCCCTTTAAGTGACTTGCACGAGGTTGGTCATCCAATTATATCTTTCCCGAGTTGCAATAAACAGCGAAAAGGTTTTTCAAAATGACGAAAACGTTCTAAGCGGTAGTGGTCCTATTGACAAAAACAATGCGTGAGACGACGACAATAATGAGCTAGAGTGGTCCAACCGGTGGAGAGACTGGAGGAATATATTACGCTATAGCACTCTCCCTTCGATATTTTACTTCCATAAGAATAGTTGACAGTATTGGCATTTTAATTCTCAACATAACTCTCATTTATGCATAGGGAAATACTTATAAAAGATATAAATAAACCCTAACATATAGCTAATACATTACTTTTGTACCTTTTCCGTCCATTTTCAAATAAAATTTGAACGCAATGAATACGTCTTCCGCTTCCTCGCCTCACGCGAAGAAAATTAAGACGAGTACTTGTAGACGAAAGAGAATTATATAACAAAATGGATTATATAGAACAAGTGAAGAAATTATTTTCCCGCCGTGCCACTAGCGTAGAGACGAAAAAAGGTGTTCTCTTAGAATGAAAACAAAAAACAAACCGCCACGTCATTATTTTCCACGATTCCGATATCACTAACGTTTGGAGACGCCTTCGAAGGGAATCAACGCCCAACATCCCTTCACCACAAAGCGCGGCAACCCTTGCGGGATGTAGCTCGACAATTCTTCCTTCGACCCCACAATCCCTCGCCCCGGGGACCATGGTCCCAGGTAATGAATGAAACAAGAGGGTGGCCCCACCGCCCGGGAGGGTGTGGGCGGCCGGGAGAGGGGGTGTATTTAGGGGGAGGGGGAGTGGGAATACTTGTAGACGTAGGGGCGGGGTGGGAAAATAAGGGAGGCGAACGACGGGAAGAGGGCAGAGGAGGTGGGGGGGTTGGGGAAGGCGAAGGCATAATCCCCAAGGACGGGGGCGGCGGCGGTGGGAATTGCTCCTGAAAGAATCCCTCTCCCCTCCAGCATCCCAACAACGGCTTCGAGATGCGGGGACGTTTGTATCGACCACTCGATAGCCTTGCACGGCAGAATTGATTGCCGACGGAGGGCGAGGGGGAGGGGTTGCAGAAGGGAGGGGAGGGGTGTGAGTGGGAAGGGAATCCTGCGCCGTGAGTGGAGGAAAAATTGCCCACGGCACGAATATACATAAAACTCACACGTAAGGCAATGGATTGTATGAATGAGTCGGGAAGGATCCGGACCTGTTCCCTTTGGAAAAAAATAAGAACTCCTCTATCAAAAATTTCAAAACTGGTAGGAGATCCCACGCTCCAAAGCCTCTGGCGTTGGGCGTTGACTGGAGGTAATGTGATATGGATTTAAAATTATCGGACATCTCTTCCTATTCACGGTAAGCCAAACTACTAACGCGTGGGAGCCATTATTATGACTAGAATGTGTACGCGTGAGACGGTGACTAAGCGTAACTACAAGAAATAAATGAAGAACATATCCGTAAAGCGATCAGTTTATCTCTTGGAAATAACTGAATTATCATGAGATGTAGTTTTTGGGTGGAGATTAAGTACCCTTGTTGTGTATAAAGGGAGTTAAACATTAAAAGAAAACAGACTTCAACTTCAATTATTAACATTATGCTTAGGAAGTAGGAAACATATCATCCAACTGAGTTAATTAGAATGTAAAACAAGGTAAGTGAACCCACACTACAATAAACCTTTCATTTCCGCAAAAATTGTAACCTACCGTCATTCCGTCCACATTCCCTCACTCTTTCTCGCTTGCCCAACATTTTTCCCTTTATCACAATCTTCAACATTCCATCCTCAATTAAAATGCTCTGAATCCATCTTTCCTGCATCATTTGAATGTCTGTAAAACATTCTTTCACCTCCCTGACCATGCCTATTACTAATATCCTATGATAAAGCGTATTTTTAATGCGTAACATTTAATTTTTTTTTGGGTTTGGACAAACATGGCGCGCACATTAAGGTCAAGGCGAATGATTTTTACTCTCTGAAATGGTTGCAATATGATATCAGGAAGTAAAATAATCCAAGCTTGTGTCAAGGCTGAGAGTTACAGAGATAACCCCTGAGAAAATTAGAACAGAATAATTGCAAGCAAACGCAACTACGCATGCTTACGTGCCCTGGCGAGTAAAATACTCGGGCGCTAATGGGAGATTACCGCTCTCAAATTCCAGGTGACATACTCGGGAGCTTTACTACTGAGTACTTTTGGTGCCCCGGATCTATCTGGAAAATAAGCGCCTCATTGCCTTGCATCATGTAACCAATACGTAATTCCGTGCGCCATAGAGCTACCTGTAGATACTAAATGTACCACGTGAGACTTATCCTGCACAACTATCAATACAAAATTTTGCATGAAAATCACATAAAACAATCACATGACGAATTAAAACCATATAACATGCTATGAATATAATCACAAATGAATAAAAAATGAGAAAACAGTCAATGCGCCTTAGTTTCGTAAATCAGTTTCCGCACGCCGCATTCACAAAATGAAAACCCGTATGAACTGGACGGATATCGTTATACAATCACGTGAGGAGGACAAACAGATATCCGAACCCATTCAGGGTGCTCAAGAGGACAAGTTGAGGAGCAATCTTGGGGAAAAGGGAGGGATTTGGTAGCGACGACAAACAAGGGGTCGTCCTCACCGCCGCCCACGGGGGTTACGGCACTCCCCCCTCTCCCCTCCCGCCACTCTCCCTATTCCTCTCTCCCACCCGCCGCCGATGGGCGAATTTACACAGGCGACGCCGACGCCAATCGCACGCTGCAAGCCGAACGGAAGGGAAAGAGAGGGGACGGAGATGGAAAAAAACAACGGGCGAGCGATCGGGCGTCGATCTCCACCCACTTAACGCCAGACACCGTTCGCCATCGAAAGAGTTTTATGACGAGACCCTCGGGGCGAGAGGAAATTGTGTTTGTTCACGGTTGGCCCTCCACAAAGCCGCGATCCCTTCCCCCCTCCCGCAGAGCCCGCCCCTCCTTCCCTTTCCCTATCCTACCCTCGAGGTACCACCCTAGCTAGCTACGCCAGGGTCGGGAGACAGCCTCCACCCACACGCTCGGCCCTTTCCCAACCCTCCTGCCGAACACCACCTTCTCCCCCCCCCGAAGCATCCTCCACGCCCACGCGTCCCAGACGCTCCCCCGCCCCTATCCCTCCACCTCCCATTTCACCGCCAGACCCTTGACATGGCTGGAGAAGAGGAGAGAGCCGGGAACATACGAGAGGAAGGAATGGAGGTGGCGAGGGAAACGAGGTTGGGGGAGGCGGAAAGGAGGGAGGACGAGGGGGAGAAAGAGAAGCGGAATATAAGTTCAAACGCAATAAAATAAGGATGGGAATGGTGTATGAGGTCGTCGCAGAGCTACGGTATGCTTTCGTCTCGATGGGCCACGGGAAAGGCGTGAGCCCACAAAGGAATGAGTCAAGCGTCGAAATCACTTTCTCCGCTGTTTCCTACTGAGCGCAATAATGAGGAGTCGCGAGCGATTCAAGGGTTCGCCCGATGACGGTGCAATGAGAGAGCGTGGCGTGCCGCAGCAACACAATCCTCGAACCCCATCCGTCGACCCCCATCGGCAACCCCCTTTGGGCACTTGAGAAACAGTCGATTCGGACAGAAGAGCGGGAAAACCGACGGCGGGAGTCTTACGTACTCATCATTTTCGAACGCGAAAATTTACCACTCAACATTTCCTATTCAGGGATTGGTGAATAGAAATCAGATAGTTGAGGGAGGGCGATAACTGGAGGAAATTTCCATTTTCGGATAATAGAAGGAGCAAGATTCGAACTAGAGAGCTGGAAATAAATTGGGCATCCCTTTGGCGCCATAAGTTATTTTTTAAGTCACATTGAGGAAAAATGTCGAGTGTTTCCTTACGAAAGGGATGACAGAGGATCATCGTTAAACGCATAACTTTCCGCTGACATTGGCATAAATTTTAGCCTTATTCGAACGGTAATTTCCATTGATCAATGGGTGGACAGAGAGTGAATGTTAACGCAGTGATGAACAACAGTTTATGCGCGTAATTTGAGGTATGAAGTGTTCAAATGAAAATTAAGTAGAGAAAGACGTAAAAATAAGGATATAGCAAATTAAAGTAGACTAATATGCTGCAAGATTGTTCACTAGAATCATGTTTAGCGTGGTTTTACATCAGATTTAATGCATCTGGGCCTCGGAGATGCCTTATTACGTATCCCTTGCCGACTGCAGCACCCATGACTTATTTTTATATATTTGCACACAAAATAATGAGGCTGGAGCGACTGACTACGCGACCAGTGACTAGGGATTCGAAAGACTAGACGGTTTCTCCGAATATACAGTACAACGAGATGAGTATTCTAATAAACCCTTTATCATTAATATCAACCAGAATAAATTTAAATTTTACCAAAGGCTTACAAATACTTCTCAGTGAACTTCCTTGATCCAATCATGCGTGGGGTATAGCCTATCTCCGGCACTACGGACCCTAGAGAATCTCACCAATATATACAATGTTCAATGCGATTAAACGTCACGGATCAGTCTGCCAATCGGAATATTCCAAAGTACATGCATAAAAGCACCAAAAAAATATATTTGGAAGGAGTGGAAAACATTTCTGGAGAAGTTGGGAGGAAACGACCGATACGAATTCACAGTGACACGCGACCCTGGAGGCGCGCTCGATTCCGAACTACCGAGCATGTAAGACTTGAATGGTGCACGCCAACTCACACTCAGTCAGACGCAATTGATGTCCCCATAAAAAAGGGAACACCCTCTAAGGGGATTGGGACAAGTGGATTTATTCATTGCCTCAACACGAATATAAAACGGAGATATCATTGCAGGATGATGCGCACGTCTAAACAAACTCCACCCCTCCTTTGAATTCCCTTCAAAAGAAAAAGGGGGGAAGAGACTTTTTTTAAGGTAATCCCCACGATTCGATCCATCGACGTAAGGCTCGTCGAGCCCAGCCATTAGCTCACGCAACCGTGACGGATTAGGGGGGGGCGGCTAGCGAAGTCACAGGACAAACAAACGCGTGGGGTTTAAACAAAAAATGGATGACCCTCCACCATTTTCCCACACCGTGGAAAATATACGATAAAACTCCGGTTGGCAGCGCCGAAGGGGGGCCGGAGTCAGACGTTCGGATTGTAGGGGGAGGTGGTGGGGGCAGGGAGATGTGATTGATGACGCGGCAGAGTTGGCCCTCCCCTTTGGTAAGGGTCGCGAAGGCGGCACAGGGCCGTCTCCTCCGCCTTGGACCAGGGATACCACCTCAAGTTCATTCATGACCTGGAAGGAGGGAGACGCAAATATCGCCATAAATCGGGTTCCCCGAGACACTCCCATGAGACTACCATGAAAATAATTTTGTTCCAGAGAAAAACCCAGGTACAATTCAACAAATTAATAGTTCCAGCTAGGTCCGGTTAAAAGTTAAATTTCCCCGGCTCGTAATATATTTTTTGATGGCAGATATTTTTTTTTAACTCCCACAGATAAAACCGCATACCGGTCTCGATAAGGCATTCATTTAGAAGGAAATGAGCCATTTAATCTTATGGCTCTTACGAGCAGCTATTATTAAAATTATCAGCTGCTATCAAAACATTATGTATACATAATAATTTGATGTAAATTTGTACGGCTTGAACCTCGACCTCACCCTCCTCACCCACCCACATATCCCCGGTTTCCCGGAGGGTCGCGCCACCAGCGTTCATAGAACACCCACGGCATAGACGTTTTCAAGGCGCCGCCAGAACTTGGGAGTACCGAAAATGTTCTCTCTTTCCAACAAATTAAAAAATAATCCAGAATTTTGTTTTCGACACATTTCTTGGGACTTTTGGGATCCGAATAATAATTATTTTATGTGGCCGTAATGATCCGATCAGGTAACTCTTTACCGTTTATCAATCGGAAAATAAAAAGTCAGTCCACTGCACGCTGAACACACGAGGGCGACATTTTGAATTAGTTGTTCGATAAATAGGAAATAAAATGAATACATTTAAAAACAGCGTTGCCTAGTTATAGTTTATGTACGCGTGGCTAATTTGATAGACAAGTAAAAAATTCACGACACCGATCAATTCCGGAATCTTGGGATTTTCGGTAACCCAAAATTGTACTGACAGAACTACATTGGCTCACGATGATGGGTACAAACTCCCAGCATCCCGGGCTTAAAGCAAACCCGCAAAACAGGTCCGTTCTCCTGAGATCTGATACGTAATCCAAAAAACCCATGACCGAGCTCAGAGGTATTTTTTTCTCCTCTTGATCCAAAAGCGTGGCATGTATGTTGGAGGCATTAGGATAGGAGCACCAAAGAGTCACGAAGAAACCAAGCAAGATTAGCCCTATCAGAACAACCGCGTTTGCTGGTGATACCGAGGGAATTATTGTGACCCCAATTACTTTGACAGAATAAACCACTGGGAAAGGGAAGAGTTACCGTCACCAACAGGTTCACGAGTATGTGAACTAAACACTTATATTTATGTAACATGAATATTTGTACATAATAGGCTATTACCATAAAAAAAACCCCAACACACGCCCTTGTGAAGGTTTGCGGAGTATAGTGTACATTTGGACGGTTACGTCGATGATCTACTTACCCTCTTGACAAAAATTCGGAAAAACTTCGCACGGGTGGTATCCTCGTATGTAGGGGTCGGAGGCGTCTGCGAAGAAGGGGATGGAGTTGGAAGGGAATGCACATTCATGCATGGCACCCTCGGAGAGAGGAGGAGGCGGGGCAAGGGAAGAGGGAAAAAGGAAGGCGATGGGGTCCGTTTTGGGGCTGGATGGGGGAAATCTCAACCACGGTGAGAGGGCAACAACGAACGGAGAAAGGAGAAGTAGGGAACTCAAGTCTCTGAATCACGTCCGAAGAGTTACAGGAAGGGGAGCATCGCACGTTCCCTGTATTCCAAACTTGAGCGTGCTATTCCAGAGGGTTGAACGTTCGGCTCCTAACCGGAGGTCCGTCGTTCGAGACCTGGTGACTCTGAATACCCCCAACTTAAACCCTGGGTGATTTTTCGGGGAATTTCTTATGGGCAACCTCTGGCGGCACAAAGAAAGAAATTGGTTCCACAACCTTGATAACTGCAACATAAGCTACGGCTTATTTTTAGTACAGTGTGAACTCAAGCCTTAACAAACTTCGTGGTTATTACTATTAATTTTAAAAATCTTTCTTAACACCTTAACAAAGTAAACTAGATTATCAATTCGCCATTACTTTCTAACTAGCAGTAATTGGCTAATTCTATGAAGGCCAAACGTCAATTTCTCTAGCCAAAATGTTTCTAATATATTCATTCATTCTCTTGGTTTGGTTTCTTCGCAAATTATTTTCCAGAAAGAACGCTTTCTCGCCCATACCGTACTCGTAACGCTGCGAGAATACCGTACTCGTACTTCCGAGTTCCCCTGAATATAAGCTTCGGAAGGGGGATTTGCTCCCGAGTCGCCGTTTATTTTTCACCAAAATCGACCCTTTCCCGTAGTGGGAAATAAAAAGTATTATTTATTCATTTCTCCCATCCCAAGATGTGGAACGACGTCCACATCCCTGGAAACCTAAGAGGAGTGTGGCAAACGATGACTTCTAAGGCAGACAAGGGTATGCACACATGAAATCCAAAAGGTTTACCACACAAAATGCAGAAAAATAAAAAAAGTCCAGCATACAAAATTCATTAAAATAAAAAGTTAACTAAAAAATGCAGAAAACTAAAAAAGTTAATCATACAAAGTGCAGAAAAATAAAAAAGTTCATCATACAAATTACAGGAAACTAAGATAATGACGGCAACCAGGAAAAGCACAATAAAATCGACCAATGGAGAGCTCAAATAGTGTTCCCAAAAAACAGTGTGGGACGAAGGTAGGCAGACGATACGTGTGCGATACTCGAAAATGCGTATCGAATGAGATGCGCAAGTGGAGCAATGAAAAAGTCGTGATGCACCGACTTCGAGCTGTAGATACGTATATGTTTAATTTACAGGAATCAATTTAACACACGTATCTCATGCATCGCAACGTCGCATGAAATACATCGATTTCTTAACGCATATTAATCATCCCTATTAGGAGTACAATAAGATGTTAGGACTGCGCTGCTTGGTGACTTGAAGTCGCATCAGTATCACACATCGGGGTGGACACAATTTGACATCGTACGTCTCTTTCATCTGATAGAATCTCGCATCTTTTTATGGAAGTGCATTAGGACACCATTTAAGCAGCGTCGGAGGCGAGAAGGTTCTTTTCGGGGAACAGTCATTACTGCGTTTTTATGGTCTGCGACGTCCTCCGTTAAGTGCTCTCGGAGCTGACCAACAGGACAGGGTTCTCCGCTTTTATCCTCTCATCACAGCGGGATTTCTCTCCCGCAACACGGGGAGGGAAAAACGCGGGAGATGCACGCCATGGGACGTCGGATGACGCGATAAGCCCGCCAAAAATAACACTGCGGAGAAAACGTGTCGCCGGTGGAATTCCTCCCACCGTCTTCGCCTCTCCTCTATCTTCGTGGAAATTTCGCATTACGATCTTCGCCCGATAGGTATCCGCGCCTCCTTCCCACCCATCCCCCCTCGTGCGTCGCGTCCTTGGGAGCGGGAGAGGAGGGTGCCAGGAGTCATGGGACACCGCAAGAAAGCGCCACCCATGAGGTTCTGCCCTCCCCCCCTTCCCGTCGCAAGGAATGAAGGGCGCTGAAAATGGTTAATCCTCAAAATTCGTTTATTTTTGGGGAAATGTGACAATCAGTTTGCATGCGAAGAATATACGTCAGTGTTGAAAAAGCCAACGGAATACATATTCAGTACCGATCAATCAGGAACAGTTTTACCGTTTTCTATTTTAGCAATATGAAATTAAGATTTTCACCCATTGATTTGAAAAATTTATTTTACATTATATTGAATGTAAGAATTATAACGAAGCATATTGACGGGATTGTGCTTTGGGGATAGAGGTTGACGACAGAAAACTTTTTAAATTCGGAAAGAAATTAGTAGTGAAAACATTAACATGAAGCGGAGTTTTTCCCAGCTTGGAAACCCGAGTCGTCGAGATAAGAGAATGAGGGGATATTGTATGCTTTTAAGAAGGATTGAAAAAATTAAATGGTCAGAAAGGAAAACAAACGAGGCCCGAGGCATGGTAGGGAGAGGGAAACGGTGGTTGGGAAAAATTCAGACTGGGTATGAAAAATGAATGCTGCACTAATTGAGTGGAATGTTAAAGGTAATAATAGATTGGTGAGCACGCGCGGTAGAGGAATGAAAATAAATGATTGACACGCCGTATTTAAATGAAGAGAGGCTAGAAGTGCATGAAGTTGAAGAATAGTTTAATGTTACACAGAGTTTTAGTGTATGCATTTAGTTTCATGCTAGTTTGTAGCTTAGTTGTGTAAAAGTTATAAGTCCTGGATTTGTCAAAACCCTACTTGGCCATTTTGCCAGCTGTTGACTGCCCTTAAAAAAGACTTTAAGGGAGCGAACAGCTGGCAAAATAATACTGATTCTGATTCCACATTCGACACAGTACCAAGCCTCAACATTGAATCTCGACGTACAATTTACGAACCAAAACTCTATTTAACGAAAAGTGAAGAATCAGGCGTGATATTGTGGAATCGAGACATAATGAAAACTTCGTTGCAATTTTCCACAGTTAAAACTTTATTGCCGACCATGGTTTCGATACACTGTATCATCTTCAGGTCTAACCTGAAGATGATACAGTGTATCGAAACCATGGTCGGCAATAAAGTTTTAACTGTGGAAAATTGCAACGAAGTTTTCATTATTTACTCTATTTAACGTTTGATAAGAATTATCACTTGAGACGTCCAATAAATTACTATGCCGATTCATAAAAATGATTTGACATCAAATTTTCCTGAGTTCAAGTTGCAAGCAAAATAATTGTAAACTACTTACATACAATCATGGCCTGGAAACCGATGAAAAAAATCATGTGTGACTTGTTTTCATCAGCTTCCATCATCAGAAATGCATCTTTTCATCAGCTTTGCATCAGAAATGTGAGAAAGATGAAAGCTAAAGGTTTACTTCGGCAGGTCAGTGAGCGTCAACGCAACTGCTATAATGATTTCAAGGCTCCATTTACTCCATCTTTTTTAGGAGACGTTGGCATGAGTTAGGTGATGCTGCTACGGGTTTAGGATATGCTGGCGATAATTCAAAAGACGCTGGTGGTCAAAGACATTTTCGAAGGGTCAGCTATAAGGCCACTCACTGTCACCAGAATGGATGAAAGGAAAGAAACTATTTTGAAAAAAAGTCATATGCACCTCTTACATTCTCGGAAAAAGTTAAAACATTCTGCTCCCACACCCTACCCCCCTTCACTGAATAAGATCGTGTAGTTCGAAGAGAGAGTAGAGACTATTAAATCAGTCCTCCGAAGAGTGCAATTCAACAAAATGGCCGCTTCAGATCTGGCGCTGGATTAGATATCTGAGATTTTTCGAGAAAACGCGCGTGGAGAAGTGTTTGTCGGCCACGAGCGCAGTGATGGATTAGTTCTCGGCTACGCTAATTATTAGGCCACAACGATCTTCTCTCGCGATCGAATCTTCACGCACGTTGTTTTCTAATCCCTAACTAAATATTATCATCCAACCGCAGAGTAGGTCAGGTCCATCAATCACGGTATCCAGCGTCTCCTGGTCGCGGCCTATCCCGCGGGCGCCGACCAACCAACCCATTCCTCAACATCTTTCATCCCAAGGACTTTCTCGCCGTGGCATGTGATACGCATGTACCGTTATGGGAGGTTCTAAATCGTTCCGCTGCCCCTGAAATATTTACTCCACGGTTTTTTTTCCGAAGGTTGAAACATATATCTCTAGATTGGAGTCATTAGTGTGTGAGCTTGGGACAACTACGGGGCAAACTCTGGGTTGACCACGCGGGCTGTAGCCCACTAGTTCGATCCACAAAGTGCATAAGTAGTAAATCAGGAAATGATACCGTAGCCGTTATAGTTGCCTGGACTTCCCAACGAAATTTGGCCCGTGATTCTAAAAAAAAAACCGAGTGGGAAAGAAGTTGGGAATTCATTAAAAATGTTAGTTTCGTCACTAAATTGACGATCGTAACTTTCCTTTTCTTATAGCGGTATTTCTCTTCGCAAATGGCCTTTTCTGTCACTTGAAATTATACAGGATGAGCGCATATTTCATTGATTCCCATTCCCAACGTTTTCCCGACTAACATACCAAAAAGTACTTCTTACCGAAATTTCTCCCAGTTGTTTTGATTCTACATTTTTTTATGGGCCATCAGTCATCGCCTATCGTGCCACAAGTTTCACTGAAGTCGATCAGATAGTAAAACTTCGATTTCTCATGGGGCCCGCCTGCGCGATGACCCACGGAAAACTGAACTCGTAATTCGCTCGATTATTAAACGTTAATACCTGTACCTTAAAACTGCCGGACAGTTTGAAAATAAACTCTGCGTTTCAGTAATAGTATGAATAAAATTTTACTTGAAACAGAAAACGATCGTAGTGCTAATTAATTTAAAAAATAACAAATGTCAGAAAGCATAAAATAGATCTATTTTCCCCTAAATTAAAACACATAAACGTTTAACTTTAATATTTTGAAACCCGATGATTAAAAAAGAAAACTTTTGATATCATGGACAAAAATCCTCAGTTCAAGTAGCATAAATCAACAAAGGACTGGACAATGTCACCTTCAACGTTAAAACTGGCTGTACCGTATTTAAGTTTTCCTGTAATTACTTCATCCTCGGCAGCTTAAGGGTCTATACCACTTAGTGCGGTCCAGCGATGAATCCCCCCGACAAGATCACAGATTCCGTGAAGCTGAGAAGAGAAAGGCCGGTTTAACCCCTTAAGACGAACACGTATATTCGATTCCTTACTTGCACATCAACTTGGTAAATCATCAAAGTGAACAAATCGGTTCTGCGGTTGTCTGGGCCTACTTGGGCCTCTGTGGTGTACCTGATGCCATGCTCCCGACAGCTGAAATTCTTGTTTTAATTACTGAGATCGTTAGTCACGAATGTACAATCAATCTAATAACAAAATTAAACAAAATGATTAGGAAACGCCCACACACGTCGCACACTTATTGGAAGAGAATAAAGGAGAGGGAGGGGGGGGGGCACTCTGCATTGGCGATGGGATAGGAGGAAAGGGTTATGCTAACCGTGGCGTCACGATGGGTACGACTGCAGCAAATAAATCACCGTCGTTCTTCCACCATAACAACTGCTCTAGATGATGGGAGATAATCATTTTATAACGATAAGAACCACCCATGTACTGGCAAGAAGTAATATGGCTCGTTTTTCCACATCTTAATATGCAAATATTTCTCTTTTGGAATTTTTTTTGGCGTCTGCTTAGTTTTTTTCTGCCGGAAAGTGACACGCAATGTATTGCAGGTTCCGAGAGGGATCATGAGAATTTCAGCCAACGCGCCGAGGCAACAATTTCCTGTAAAATTAACAAGTAAAAGTCATGGTTCAAAGTGACTCCAATTTAAGGAAAGGGGCCTGAACTAGCGTGGCGGAGTGACCTTGAGGGAGGACAATTGGTAAACGACAAAAAAGAGCGTGAAGGTATTTTAGGGATATCGCCCGAGGCGTGTATAGATTGCGAATTTATCAGAGCAGTGCAGGGCATTAAAAACATTTTGTAAAAATACATAGATCCGTTTGAGCAATGTCAACTCGAGGGTGAGTATGACTGGGGAGGCCAGTTACGACGGGGAGTTAATTAGAGTAGGAGGGGAAGTGGAATAGTGGGAGGGGAGGAGAGTATGAATTGCAAATTTATCTGAAAGTGCACAACACCAAAGGTAAAAAAAAACAAACATTTTGTAAAAATATTCATTGGTGTCGGTTTGGATCCCAATGGTGCCAGTGGACATCTCAGAAGTGAAGGACACTCTTGGTAAAGAAGACTAATGTCGCAATTAAATCAGTTGCATCGTATGCGAAGGAATGAGGGAGGGAAAGGTTAAGTTTTCCAGAGGAGGCATTACCGGAGACCACGTGATTTTTCCGGGAATCGCAAGCTTCCCACCTCAGACGGGTTTAAAATAAAAGGAAAGGATATTCAGGTGAAAATTAAAGAGGTAAAATTTAGAATTAATTTACTGTCATTAAATTATTTTCCTTTCAAATTTATGATCCCAGAAAAAAAAATAATTTAAATACGAGTGACGTTTCAGGCCAAGGGTGGCGCTTTAACGTTAAACAACTTAACAGCCCGAATGAAAATATATTTGAAAATGTCCTCCTTATTATTCTCTTTGAAATATTGAAATGAAACTCATTCCTTCGGGAAATTGTACGGAAATTGCTTTCCATTCGCGTCTCACTGCTTTCGTCTTTCAGAGTAGCTTACTTGAGAATAAGACGATACTATTCTGATATTTCTAGAGTCTTCGGAGGAGAAATACGGAGTTTATTAAAAAGAGAGACATTAAAAGAATTAGAATAGGTTTAATTAGAATAGAATTTTTAGAATAGGTTTGTCGTGAAACTCACGGAAGGATTATTCATCAAGATGCAGCACCTTTGTCAGCGGAAGGAAAATACGCTTCATCATGGGCGAATATATTCCTTATTAGTGAGTATTTTTTGGGTAAGATGGTCTCAACATTCTACAAAAACCTACGAAATCGTCTACGAGTGACTTAATCTATCCGCCATTATCTTACAGAAACGTATTGTCATGGCACCTACCCCACTCTCCGTAATTTAGCGACAGTCCCATGGGAACGCATCTGGAAAATGTACCACGACCGGGGAAACAGAAGCCGGACCCTCGAGAAGTGAGAGAAAGCTAGTCCCCCACACTTCTATTAGAATCCCTTTGCAAACCGGTCGAGGGGCGAGCGTTCTCAGCGCCCAGGTGAAAATCCGTCCGACCCCACTCCCCCCGGGGTCTCACTTAAAGGCGAACATCATCGCCCGAGGAGTAAAGCGGAGGAAGACAAGAGGGAAGAGCGTGTGGAGAGAGGAAAAGGGACACGGGACAGAATGGAACACGGTTGGCGACGGAGACAGAAGACGCGGATCGACGGACGTTGAACGTCCACTTCCGGTGATCACGCGCCCACATGCGGCCAATCGAAAAGGGATGATGAATGGACGATTGGACGGGTGGGTGGAGGGGGAGAGGAGCGCAGCACAAAGGAGGGATGGGGGAGAATGCGAGGCGGAGGCACGCGTGCCAATCGATCCGAGGGTGAGGGGAAGAGAGGAGGGACACGGGGCGAATATGAGTCGGGCAGAGATGAGTGGGGGGGAATGGGGTGGGGAAGGAAGAGTGGGTACGCGCGCGACCCTGAAGGGAAAGGAGAGGGGGGTTAAGGAGGAGGATCCAAGATGGCGGAAGACGCTGGAGAAGATGCGTCGAGAGGGGATCCGCATCGTGGATATCACCGCCGTCGACGAAGGCTCCCTCGTTCGCTTTTGGGTCTTCACACGACCGAAAACCCATTAAGACTAAATCACTGGCCAGCTTTCAACATAATTTTCTCGGAATTATTTTTTCTTGGGAGAGAAAGATATAAGGTTGTCCTGAAGAATGCAGCTAATTAAGATCCACCACCCTGGGGACGACGTTTCGACAGCAAACTTTGGTTGCCTTCGTCCTGCTTCAAGAGTGGTACAGCCAGCCAGATAATCCGAGCTTACCAGTGTTCATACGTATTAGCGCTGCTGCAGCACCTACGATTATGCATTAGCAATATGTAATGGGGACATGGTGACTTGATGTAGCCCCAGTGCGTGAAATTACTGCAGGACGATATGTACTATACGTGGGGTTTTTCCTCAAAAATTATGCCTGAACAAATTGACTCCTTCCCACAGTAACCTAAATTAGAGAAGCTATGTCAGTTCAATGCCGTGCCCTATGGCGAACGGAGAAATCAAAATATTTCCGAATTACGTCACCACAGGCTAATCACTAACATGACCACTTCAGCGACACATTCTCAGATGAAAAATTGCTTTAAAACTACTCCTGATTAAATTTTACATGCATATATGTATCTAATTTTGCAAGGATGTCCATCAAGTCCTGTTGAGACAAGAGTTTTCTAATAATTCAAGGAGAGAAGCCAATAATTACGGATAATAATGAGTGAAGCCATGAACATCGAATGTCAGGTATTAATTCACTCTATACATGACACTTCTCTCAGAAGCAAAATGATATTCATCGAATTCCATTTCCAAGGTAACTCCAAAAGGCGGAGAATGACTACTTTTAATTATTTTTTACTTTTTTTACCTTTGAATTTTTGAAAAAAATTTTAATTTAAATTTTATTTAGCTTATGCTGGTAATACGAAGACTGCAGAAAGAGAGAGAGAAACAGAAAGAGTGGGACCGTATTTGGACATATTAAGAATTCTGAGAAAGTGTGATGACATATATCCACATGAATAAAAGGATTCAAGATGGTCACCACAACATTGACACTCTGCTCCTACGAGAAGTATCTTAAAAAAAGATAAGGAATTGTATGAAGGGTATAAAAAGAACCTTCTTGCTGCACGTAAACATAAACAAGAGTAACGCAAACATATCTGATTCATCGTATTTTCATTAAAAAAAACTGACCTCGAATATCGGAAAACATCGAAAGAAAACAGTTTCATCGCTAAAATTTCACGTTGTAACATTTGGAGCTTTAGACTGAGCAAGCCCGGCCACAACCTCTTTTTTCCGTGACCGTTTCAACCGACTAATTGTGCGAATGGACTAAAAAAAAGTAAACAGTCACATCCTCGATTGGAATTTAAATTACCTACCTCGTTTTGAACCAGGCGCATCTAATCCCAACGCCGCGTAAATATTTTCCGATTGTAGGCCAAAACACGCGCCACCGCTAAACATTTCCGAAGTTCCAGATGCACACCGAACGACTAAACCTGGGCATGTGTTAACAGCGGCACACTAGTTGTGCCACTCATTAGAAGCGGTAGAGATTCCGGACACACGGACTGAAATTCGATCCTCTCGCTCTCTACGGACAGCTGGAATGATGCGGGCTAGAAGGAAGACTACCGCTAAGTCCTCGAGACAACCTCCCCCTGGGAATTAGTCCAACTGACCCCAGATTTTGGCGGGAATACATCTTTAACGAGATAACCTTCAACCGAAGGGCGGTCGCTCAAAGGAATTCCACTAACTTAATTGGGATGAGTTCTGGAAAACGTTCAACTCGGCTGAAGTCAGGGCCACGGCGACTGTTCCCAATAGAGAGTCAAAAGCCGTGAAGCTATTAACAGTCGGATTCAAATAAGATGGAAAAAGTGAACGCAGTTCTTACCCTCAGAAAGGTGCAGTCAATCAGGTTGCTCCATGCGCCAAGAATAAATCGCAGCAGCGACGATGACAATTCACGAGTCACATTATATGCTTTAAGGGGCAAGAAGGCTTCATGGGTAGAGCGTTCGGCAACACATCTCATGACCCTGGTTCGATTCCCTGCGGCTTTGGATCTACCCAGCTGCTCCAAAGCTATGTGCTTTCTCTCGTACCAGAGCTTCCTAGGAAACTTGGGTGGACACAAATATAAACCTACTCCCCCGACCCTGACGTGTGAATATCCCAGGCCCAGGGAATTTGTACGTCGGTATGAACTCCCTCACCCTCACCTACTGTAATGAGGTTTAACCCAGTTGAATCTGGACTCTTTTAGAAAAGTCCTAGATATTTAATTGTACACGTAAATTTGCAAACGGGAAATCCGCCGTTGCCACCAATATAGTGATATATGTTAGACAAATTTCAAGAAACTGCGGGAGATGCCGCGACAGTAACTTTAAACGGAGTCGTCCGCTAACATGCATTTCAATGCAACAATTTCAGAGTGTAAAAATCACTGTGTATTTTAATTACCATTCTTATAACAAAAATACAGAATACAGCAAGAAATTAGTTCAAAACTGCGATGAGCGAAATTAAATCCAATAGATAATTATCTAAGCATTATAATGCTTAGAAACACTGAATGAGACCTGAATTTGTGAGATTTTGAGATTGTGATAATAAATATTTGTCGTAAATGAATGAGATTGAAAATAAAACAGACCTTTCTGCCTGGTAACCATAACATTTAACGGGGAAAATTGACGAATTATTCCAACCAATTTTACCGTCACAAACTACTTCAACGAAACATCCCCGAACTTCAGCATACATTTAAAACTGGAGAATATTTTTAATAAGATTTTAGGCGGTTTTTCAAGGTTTTCAATGGAAATTTTTAAGCTTTCAGTCTCCGCGGAATATGCATCCGTACCCCAAAAATTTGTTAAGCTACGGATGAATGACATTAATATTCGCTTTTCGGCACAATTTTCATAAACGAAGTCCCGGCGATTGAGAGGGTGTTTGTAAGTAAGCGCCCATGTACCATACAGGTGTGCTTAACCGGAAACAGTCAAGTTTTAAATCATAAACTGAAAAAATGACATTGAACTCTGGTTACTGATGTTGTACGCTTCACACATTTGGATGTACACATACCCATGCGTATGGATTCACATACAAAGGTATACTGACATACTCGAAATACGTAACAAGTGACGACAACGGATAACGGTGAAGTTTCGCCTGCCGAAAAACAAAAATTGTTTTACACGAGGACCGAATCTTCATTTTAATGAGCAAATGACACTTGGGTAAAAATTGGATCCAATTGTCATCTTTTATGAATCTTCTAGAGGAAGAAAACGAATGTGATTAATTGAACACGCTGCACGAGACACCGGCGAGGAAGAGATAAAAAAAAGAGGAGGGAAAAACGCAAGAGTCGATTGAATTCGCGGGTCACGACGCCCATGTCCCTCCCTTCCTGTCGCCCCACCGCCTCCACCTGGGGAGTCCCTCAAGCCCCTGATGGTGACCGATACGTCTCCAACACCCATGGGACGAGGCCGTGAGACGCAGGAGGGGCGTCCCAAGAACCCGACGAGAACACAAAAGAACCTATGAATAGTTTAGCAGCTCAAAAAACTCTTACGAGAGACGACACTACGCCTGCCACCGAGGACGAGGAAAAAGGAGGCTCTTTCAAACACACTCCATTTCTGGAATGAAACAAAGCTCTTCGTATTCTCTCCACGAAAAGGACGCACGGTTACAGAATTGCCGCGTTCCTACCCCGCAAAGGGTATTTTCTAATTTAGCCACGGGTATTGGAGAATGGCTTTCCTGCCCTCACACGCTGATACCTTGAAATTAAATTCCTGTTGATGGTAAATTTTTTTAACGCATTCTTCGTCCGATTTTTTACAAGAACAAATTTTCGTCGCAATAAATTTACATGAAACATTTGTCTACATAGAAGTATAAAATAGAATACATACTGGATGAGGCCAAAGAGCCCACCTATTTATATATTTCACCATTCGTAGCACATTTTATGATTTTACTATTCGAGTTGCCTTTAGGAAATGGAACGCAGGAGTTGTAACGGAAACGATCGCAATCAATACTTAAATGCCTAATGTAAATAAAAAAGACGTATTTTGCTAATTTTAGCCAACTTTAAAATGAAGAAATGGCAAAAGTAAAAAACTTGTGTGCTATTATTCCATGTCCATATTGGCAAGCCTTTAAAATAGCATTTCTGAAAAAAATAACAAAATTAAATTATAGATTAATTTCCTAGGACAATCCTTTTACACCGTGGACACACACTGTTTATTCGTGCAATTTCGCGAAATTGTTGACAGTGATGACTAAATAAATACAATTAAAGTGAAACCGATTTCCTCGTTTTCTTGATCAAGGCAACATTTCCTACGTCGCTCGGGTTGGCGTCTGCGTGGGACGGGCCATTTAATGAAATCGCTCATGCTGAAAGACAATGAGGGAATGAATTACTGACTACCTTCGCCCCGGAAGGCGGCCACCGCGTCGTCCGCCATCGCCAACCACGGACGACGAAGGTGTGGCCGGCGAAGGAGCCATGCCGCTACGGAGATGGCGCCTGGAGATGTCTCGACGAGGGAGGGAGACAGTGAGTTGACGGCGAGAAGGTGAGAGGGGGTCCCGAAAGGGAGCGAAATTGAGCCCGTCTCGACCTACCCCCCTACGTTAACGCAGAGGAAGGGAATGCATATGGGGTGGGGGAGGAAGTTAGCTAGCACACATCTGGCATGACCTCTGACTCTCGCAGATCTGTATGGAAAGCTCATTGGCCATATGGCTATCATATATTAATCGATTACCTACGCTTTTGTGCCTGCATGATGGGCTGCGCATAATGGCTTGGACGCACTTAACAGGAATAGTTTTATCGTGTGGGAATAACTTGACATTTACTCAACGAATAAAATTAATGGTAGGCGTAGTAACTTTTTGGAATTCAGAGGTTACTTGGACACATTATTTTTTTATTTATTACCTAGTACACTTTGAATTAATACCATTTTTTCGTAATTTCAAAAGCGGTAGGGCAAACGAATGGTTGAAAAATACCACAGCAAAGGTGGACGTCTGTTGATCCTGAATTGTGGCAATATGACAAGTGACAATAAGGTTAAATTACAGATGAAATCTCTTGCATAAATTGGAAGGATGTCACTTTAGAAATAATGTCGAAAATGTATTATCAGCACCATCATACTTCGCGGTTAGAGAACTCACGTCAATAAAATTAGCGAGATTAAATGTAGAACTGATAGATTTAGGATTGATTTTTCCTACGAATGATATGGGATCAGAATAACGTCCGACCGCGCTTGGAGGGAGGAATATTTTGGGTCAAAAATAGTTTGGAGGGTAGTCACCCCCTGCCACGCACCCTAGCGGTGGCTTGCAGGGTACTATGTAAAAAAAAATTATAATTGGGAGCACACCTAAACCAGGCATTCACGAACCGTTATTCCTTTCGGTTTGTGAAGGGATTTTATTTCGTTCCGACTCGTACGTAGTCACTGCATGCGAATATTTTATTATTGAGACGTTTCACGGTAATGATCCCGAGAAAAAGTCGCAGCTGTTAAAAAAGTTTTTGGGGGAGGAAGAAGGAAGAGACATGCATGTGGAATGAAAGCTTGAGATGGTAGGAAGTAGAGCGAAAATACGAGAGAAAAATGAAACTCCTGTTTGAGTGAACTCGCCATGAGATAAGACGACCAAATTGAAAGATTAGGGTGGAACGATCCATGGAGTGGAGTGTGCATGCTCCTTGCATATTTTACTCGGAAGCAAAATAAGATCATCCTCGGAGATAGCGAAAGCTCAAATATGGAAAGCCGGAGTGAACTGGAAAATAAACGTTAGCCAGCGAAATTGAAGCGAGAAAGATGCCTGTGGGAGTCTTCAACATAAGATTTCAAGACGCAGGCAATTGGCTACGTTCTTTCCGTCAACATGGCCTGGGGTGTGTACTGTTAATTTCGTATTATTTTCATGCTTCACTCACTGAATTACCAGCGGGCATACAGTTTCCAATTTTGATAAATAACTGGCTGGAATAATAAAAGCGCCGTAAAGTCTAACATTTGCATACAAATCAATGTGGACATGTTCATTACTCGTATTACTGGGAAGCGGCAGAAACCAACTTAAAGTAGAAGTATCAAAAGACGTGAATCATGAAGCGAAAATTCCAATTACCTTTCTAATTACTCCCCAGAATCAATACTTGCCTGACATAGAGGAAAGCCAAGTGACTCACTGGTGGCATTTTTTACAAAAAAACTGGGGAAAGAGAATTATTCTGGCTCAATCACTATCTAGTAATAATCGATATTGCAATAAATGTCCTGGAAGTGTATAGTAATAACGGGGTCAACCATTATTCCCTTATTTTAGTCATACTAAAATTTTATCTCAAAGGCTTCAATTCAAGACGACCACAAAGAAAAAAATTATTTTTACGCATAGGAATTGGCAATAAATATATCTTAATGTCTGCAATGGGGTTGAGCAGGTGATTCATGCCATTACGCTACCTCGCAGCCAGGAACCTCATCACGAACACAAAAGAGGATGCCCAGGACGGTCATGCAATGTCAATGAGATGACCACGAGTCACGCATCACGGGAAAGGCAAGAAATAAAAAGTCCTCGCTTGGTTTTCGCTTTTCCAATTAGCATGCGAAGGCAAGTGAATAAATTGAAGTGAATAGTAGAAATTCGACCGTCGACGGTAAGGGCAGACGACATCAATGGGCCAACCTCCCACCAGAAGCGGCGTTTATAAATAACACACGCTGGAGGCGACCCACAAAGGATTTGACCAAAATAAAAACAAACCCTGAGGTTCCCAAAAAGCTCATAAGAAAAACATTTCGTTAAATCTTCTCCCGACTTGACAAACAAACGCGGTGTGACTCGCGTTCAACAGCCGGTTATTTTTTGAATGCGAGAAATTTAAAATGCAAGGATCAATGAGAGAACGAACGTCCGCACTAAATATGGGTACCTTGGCGGCATATTCTCTTTGGGAGTGAAATGAGCGGTTTTTCACTTCTGAACTAACATTTATCAATTCTCTTTCTGTGACGAGGGAAGGTAAGTTATGCAGCGGAAGGAATATCAGATATTAGTAATGTGCCACAAAAAATAATTATTTGAAAACAATATCATTTTCCTAATTAATGTATCACCGCAACCCTCCCTCAGCTTTAACATTTATGCTACGCTTTTCGAAAGAATGACTGCCGTGCCTATTCTTGACTTCAGACATGTTAGTTTCCAGAATGTGCACGAGAAGAAAGAGAGTAAAAGATTCATATGAGCGCGCTTTGATTAACAAAAGCGATAACAAATACCGCATCAAAGTTATTAGAGCAGCTAGGTTGGGAATCAAAGACGGACCGAAGGTTAAATTACGGATAACATCTCTTGGATAAATCGGAAGGGATGTCTAATTAGCAATGATGTTGAAAATGTAATCGTACATCGGTAAGAGTTCTTGTAAATGAAATTAGGGAGATTAAGTGTAGAACAGATATATTTACGATTTCATTTTCACCACGAACGATAAGGGATCAGAAAAACATTTTCCGATCGTACTGAGGGATAATATTTTTAATCGAACGTAGTCTGGTGTGTAATAACACCCTGGCGGTGGCTTGCATGGTACTACGTAAATAAAAATAATATAAAAATAAATAAACAGTCAACTTTCTGATTCCTTAAAGTACTTACTAATTTTTATGCGGTAGTATTGCTGGATGACTATAATACCCTTGACTTTTTCTTTCATCTGATAACCAAAATGACCGATCGATAAACTTGAATGAAAACACATTACACCTGATCACTCAGAGGTCAAAATTCCACGTTTTATTTTTTTGAAGCAGCCTCGTATTTTTCGATTCCATTCACGTGACTAATGCATTGAACGTGTGGAGGTAGCAATTTGGTTTACGGAGGAGAGGCTATTCCGTACAAATGTGATTAGTGTTTGGCAGGCAATTAAGGTTGAGAAACCGGTGCGGGGGCGTCAGGAGAGGGGACCTCACGAGTGGAGGGCATCGAAAGCGCGGCAGAAAACGAACCCTCGAGCCGGCTGTCCGCCGCACGGCACTCAGCCCTGGCAGTGCCCGGCCATCAAGTCTGATGGTCCAAGAGTTGCGAGCCGAAACGAGGAAAAGAAGGCGGAAGATTGGGGGATGAGGCTGGGAGACCAAAAGAGCCGAAGACGTCTTTTCCCCTCCTCCCCCGCAAACGACTGAAGCAATCGCGAAGATGGAAGGGAGGAAAGGGAGGTAGGGTACGGGAATGGCAGGGGGGGGGGGGCTGCTGCCCGCGGAGTGGGTGGTGAGTGGGGGCGAGTGGAAGAGGCAGCGAGAAAATTGAGGACCGCGTGTTCGACGAATAACAGATGTTTGGGGAAGAGGGGCGGCGTCGAAGATGGAGGATGGAGATAAAAGTCTTGACGGGCCTGCCAAATGGGAAGGGGAGGGGCGATATCGCGGATAGAGGAACTCTTTTCAAGGAGCTTCGGGGTATGGATGGGGGGCGGGGTATTGGTCCGTGCGATCCCCTTCCTTGAAGGCCCACTCAGAACCACCATCCCCCGACCGCGACAGTAAGCAACATATACATGCCTACGATCACACGTTCCCCAATTGCTATCTGCGACCTTAACACCATCAAACGAACCCCAATGCCATCTTTCGTGGTAGTGCTCCACCGTTTGATTCCGTTAAGTCAAAACAAAAACCCTCTCGGGCATCATTCAAACCCAAAAGAGAACGAATGACGAGCATACTGAATGGGAACGTATGGAAATAGGAACAAATAGCACGCATAACATTTCGAAAACTTCAACCACGTTCACGCAAAACTCTTCGGCCAATCCACGAGCAACACAAGTTCCACACGGGTAACTGAAATGCAAAATATCTGTGCAAAATGCACTCGCACAAATAGTGTGAATCATGATTTTTTTAAAAAGGGAAGTGATGATGTCTCGCTGTTGCCACATTTGGCTAGGGATGGGAGGAGGGTGTTGTTTGGCTGCTGCTCAACCGAATGCTACGAAACCAACCATCATTTTCGCCCCATAAGGAGTTAACGGACGGACCATTGTTAAGGAGGACGGTTTGAAAGTGGTCCGAGCTCATCTGGGTGAAACTCCAGCTTCCGAAAGATTTATGCGAATCCAATGAAAGGTTCCCCCATCGCGAGAAATAACCAGCCGAATACTTGCAAGGGAAAACAACACGGAATGAAGGAAGCACTTTGAATCCGCCCTTGGGTTCAACAAAATGTTCTTGTTTCATGAGAATTATTGGAAAGGAGCTCGTTATAAACGAAATTGAGAGTAATGGGCAATAAAAAGCATGTGCGCTTGTTACTGAGATAGATAGTCTGTCCCCTTAAAGGCTGAACGAGTAACGCCAAGGCCGAGTAATGCCAACGCCGCAGTTACTCTTACGACTTTGAAACATACAGAACATACATGAATCAAACGGTTTTTTTCCACAATTTTACGGAGCTCCCTCATGAAGACGTGGGAGTTCATAATTGAGTCAAAGATTAGGGGTTCTTTCTTGGCTAAAGAGAAATATAGACGTAAATAATGAACAATTACTTTTCACCATATTTAATGGGTTCCCGACCTAGCTCCTAAAAATCAGCTAAAGATTTTCATAGATGAACGGAATCGTAGAAAGTAGCAGTTTCCATTAGATACATCGTAAAATGCGCCGAGTTTCCCTGGAATCCCAACAAAAATCCATGCAGATTTCCAGCTGGGTTAATAGAATCAGCGATCGACTTCAAAGCGATGATCGAGAAGAGTAAATAAAAGCCGAGCGTAGTAGTTAATATTGGAAAATGCTTACTACCAAGGTGTAGTGAGCCTAAAGAAGGCGGAAACGAGGCCGAAAAGCTGTAACATAACGAATAACGATTGCATCACTCTGAATCAGGGTTTGCGCACTATGGCGCACATATACTTACATAGGCATACGCTTACTAATACGAAGTCTGTTAAAAAAGTATCGCCATTTTTTAATTTCCGCGGGTTACGTATATTTGATTTTCGTTTTTTTTTGCCGTTATGTTGGTACTTATTCCGAAAAGTTCGGCCATTTTGAATGTTCAGTTGATTGTTGACAGCTGTTTTTCTTGGACGTGTTTTGGCTTGTCTTTGATTTTTGCCGTATTCCCCAGATCTGGCCCCCAATGACTTTTTCTTGTTCCCGAAACTCAAGAGGCCCATGAAATGCAGATTCTTTGATCGATTTTTTTGGAACAGGCAAAAATCGAAGACAGGCCAAAACACGTCAAAGCCAAACAGCTGTCAACAATTAACTGAACATTCAAAATGGCCGAACTTTTCGGCGTAAGTGAGAGACATAAGTGCCAACTTAACGCCACAAAAAAATCGAAAATCAAATATACGTAATTTCTGGAAATTCAAAAATTGGCGATACTTTTTTTAAAGACCTCGTTTACTTATCCATTCTCCAAAAGAAATTTCATTTCCTTTACACCAGATCCGAACCACAATCTTTATTCGAATAACATGATTTTTGAGTTCCACTCCTTCACCCGGCCCAAAAGTCATTCATTTTAAAGCAGTACGTGTGGCCTTCACCTGTTCCCTATTGAGAAAAGTCTTTTCGTCGAGCTCGTTCGCCATTTATACTCACTCAAAACGGATAAAATCCGAGAAAACAACTTAAGTTTTGCATGACTTGGCAAAGGTGTTGAAGCCGCGGGTATCTTCATCATGCACCACAGATTTACATTATCACGACGAAATTACACGGAACTACGCTCCCTGACACGGCAAAATTTAAAAAAATGCATAGCGAGTACATGAACGACGGGCATTTGACATACATCCTCTTCTCTAAGATATTAGCAGAATATTCACTTTGACTGGTACTTGTATGCACACTCGCCTTGGAATTGAATACCTACTCATGCATTCGACGATAACGCTTCAAATATATTTTGTGAGTCAATGAAATTTATCGGATAACGAAGTATTATCGCCCACACTTATATCCCCGTTAATCGCGAAATAACAACATAAAATCGTAACATTCACTTTCACGTTTCGAAAATAAAACCGCTAGAGGTGTCCCGAATTAACCTTTAAACGATACATGATTCTCACGAAACTTAACCAACGAAGACGAATGAAGACGTCATCATTCAACTTCGCCCGCTGCGCCGTCTTAGCTAGCAGGAAAATTACATGGAAAATGAATAGGATCCTATAAACCCATTGATGGCCGACGAAGGTTGAATAGGCGGGATTTATGACGTAAACAAAACAGGTTTTTAAGCTTCCGATGGCGGAGAAGCAACGACTCCGCGGCCATTAGCGTGATTCCTCTTGGGGAGAAGGCGCCGCCGAGTGGATCGTGCCGATGGATGGCTTCTATCTCGCCTAGCAAGTGAAATATAAAAGCACTCTGCTTCCGCGCTCTTGAATGAGCGATGCGATATATCGTATCGTGCCTTCGATCCCTTAAGGATTGAGATATATCGCACGTGAACACAACGCTGCGATGGCCTGCGTGACATTAAAACGCGTCGGGCCACTGAATGTGCAAAATGTGTCATACATAACGTTTGCATAGATCCGACACACAAATCAATAGAGATTGGTAGGATTCGCCAAAACATTTTAAGAAAAGTATTTGCGAAGGATTTATCAAACAAATTATGACGGGAGTCCCTCAAAAAAACATTGGGAGTAGGCTTTTAGAAATGTACAGAACCCCCATTTTCACTAATTAACACCGAAGGAATTTTTGATACCCAAAATATATCGGTAGATCAGACCAACCGGATAAAATAAAAAGAAATAAACAGTAATTCTGACAAATTCACATGCACTTCCTCCCCTCGAATATTTCAGATTCATCACAGGAATAAGGTTCAATATCCAAACACCAATGCTCAAAAGTAAACTCAAATGCAATTTGAAATGCCTAGTCCAAATATAAATATTCGGCCAAATTTACATAAAAAAAGGATGTTGTCGTATCTCCCCATGCAACCTGCTCCCTTAGGAACTCGAGAGGGGCACAACTTAAAAGTAAAAAATCACAAATAGGTATATCCTATGCGCAAGACTGCTGAAAATAAAATGGACAGATAAAGAGTAATAAATAAAGAAGTAGTTCGAAGAGTGGGCGAAGAGAAGCATACGGAGGACGCAAGGAGAAAATTAATATTTAGGCATGAGAATGAAGACCATGATTAAAGGAAACGTAGGGGAAGAGTAACAGATGAAGACCATTAATTAACTACGAGAAGCAGATTATGGAAAAATTCGCCGCACGGAGATATGAGGGAATGAAGAGATTTGGCATTGAACGAGATTGTCTGGAGGGTTGCCACAAATCATTCTACGGATTAATAACCGGTTATGACAGTGTGTAAATCGTCAATACGGAAACGAGTGGGCAAATCGATGTAGGCCCAGCAAAAATATCATCAAGTCGACCGTAAGAAATACTATATATCTCGATGCCCATGCATCGAAACTTTGGCGATACTCGTCTTACATCGCACCGGGATGCTCGAAATCGAACGTCGTCCCTCGTACACGCGCCAAAACCGGCGTGGTCCGAGGGAGAGGCTGCACGTCAGTGGAAAGTGTGCATCATCCATTGAAGGGAAGGGTCGGCAAGTAAAAGATATAAATAAAATTTTAGCCTGGGCATGAAATAACCACCCGACCGCTTACTCTTGACGTATCTCGGCCGGGGAACGAGAACAACGACGGGCCACGCACGGCACTAACGATTCGCGGCGGCACTCGTGAGCGTATCCCGCACACACTCGGAAGAAGGCACGTTCTTCTCCGGCACCTACTCGCCGCGTGCTTTAAAAATAGGGTAGGGCCCGAAATGCGAAAAGGCATTACTGGCCGCTCGGTCGCGTGCACCAATATAAATCCGTGAAGATCTATCCGCTCGAGGGTGAGGAGAGAGGGTGAGGAAAGAGGGTGAAGAGAGGGGATTGAGGTGAGGCGGCAGCTGCCTGCGGAGGCTGCAGATGGGGGAGTTCGGAAAAGCAAAGTGAGGTCGTAGGGGAGAGCGTTGAGGGACGCCCCATTTCCAGTCTCCATCATCCCCTATCTGCGTTGAGTGACTGAGGAAGGGGAGGGCATAGTTCACGCCAGCTTTCTTCCCGTCCTTTCTTTCCAAGGAAATGTACGTTAATCAATATCACTGGGTTCCCAATCCTCCCATCACAATGGGAGACATACTTAAGCAATAGAAGTAGGGCCGTTAAAATTTTCGAAGAGGACGGTCGGAATGAAACGTACAATGTAGAGCATGCACTTTAATTCACTTTAGAAGTAGCAATAAAGAAAGGCAATGGCTGCTGACAATAGAAGAAAATCTACTCCTTGAAAAGATATGGCTAATCTCGTGAATTTATTCACGTAAATTACTATCATTGGTTAATGCACGCAACGCAGGCACAATGCAAAACTAAATCCAGCTAGTTAATCATACTAATTCAGGTTCAATTTTTAAAAAAATTGTAAAATTATCCCCGATCATCATACCTTCACAAAATACATTCATCCTACTTCCACAAAATGAAATGTAAATTTCAAACACCGAACGTCGAAACACACTTGTACTGTTTGTAACGTAACCATTTAAAGATTTGGAACAGAAGTCTTTGTCAAGTTGAAACCTCATCAGCACACGGCCATACAACAAAAAATTCACAATATTTCTCAATGCATTAAATGAGAAGTAAATTTCAAAAGAATCCTGCGTCAAGATAAACCGACACCGGTTTTTAAAACAATGAAGCAAGACCAAAGGATTTTCAACAAGCAGCTGCGTCTCCGATGACGATGAAGCGAGGCAGGAGAAAGATTAGGCTGCGAGAGAGTGGACGCATATACTTTATAGCCAAGAAAAAAAACCAGCACTCAACATCAAGATAAATCCGCAATGCCCTTCAAAAGCAATAAAGCCAACACAAGGATTTTTGGATTTTCAACAGACAGATGTGGCTCCGGTGCAGCGTAGCATGGGGAAAAGATTCGGTTTGGAGCGTGCGGTCAGGGATTGGGGGAGGTGGAAGCAGGTAGGGGTGGGTGTTGGTAGTGGTAACGTGGGGAAGAGGTCGTTTCCAGGACAACAGAGCCGCCGTCTCTACTGCGACCGGGTGCTCCGTCTGGCGCAGTGATTGTAGTCGTCGTCACCGGTCCGTTCTTATCTATCCGGTCCTACACCCCCTCTCCCGCGTCTCCGGGGGTGGAGTAAAGTGCAACGGGGTCCGGCAGACGGGGACATAAAAATCCTGCCCACATGGCCACGGGTGCGGAAAAAAGAGCAGGGATAGTGGGGGTTTACCGGGGAGTGCTTCTGTGCTATAATCCTTTTCCAACGTCGTCGACTTACCTTCGGAACAACAAAAAATAAATATCGAGAAGGCAAAGATACATCGATCTTGCGATTATTATCGGGACCGAGAAGTCTCGAAAACAATTTACCACGTCATAATTTTAGATAGCGATAAGAGTACGCACTTGGTGCTCCGGAAGAGAGAATCCGACGCCAACCTAATCACGTGACATCGGAATGTTCGCGCGGCGGTTTAAAAGTTGCTCACGTGAAATGGTCAATTGAATCAACGGGTAGCTCATCACTTATTCTTCAAAATAACAGACAATTAAACTTAAAAATGCAATAAAATAAGAATACAGCAACAAATAAGCTTGAATTTGCGTTAAGCGGCTATCTTATACGTATGTCCATTTTCTACATCGATCACTCATGCATAGCGAATGAGAAATGCTGAAAATTCACTCGTTAAAGCATATAATAACAAAAGATGCCATCAATGCGCTCCACAATTGTACAAGTCAACTATTGCATCCTTATGGTTTTCCGAAGTTGGGACGGCTTATGGCAGTTGGTCACGTGACATTGGCACCTTACTACGGCGGGGTGAGTAACGCTTCAGATGACGTCATACACACTTTAACTTTCCTTAACACTATGGACCATCTAGACAATCAAGATAATAATAGACGATTTGGTCGATACGCGACAGGGAGATAATCTCTGTTGTGGTCGCTCAGAACATCAACCCAAATTGCTTATACGCAGCTGATATCATCCCAAATCGACAAAACCAAAATATGGAAAACACTGACTTCGATTAGACGCTCAATATATCGGTGATTTAAAATAATCCACATCGACCTCGTCGATACAAAAGTAATATCGAAGTTGGGTCGATATATCGTCCAGTGGGGAGAGATGGGAGGGAGGTTCGGGAAATGGGATGGGGAGCTTATGTCGCAATTTCGGGGGAGAAACACACTACGATTTGTAGAGAGAGAATATGGAGGGAGGATGCTGGGGGTTGAAAAAGGAGGATGTAGAGGGGTGGACGGCATTTCCAGAGCTGGCGGGTTAAAGACGGAGGGGAACCCGAAATTCCAGAAAAGAACATTTTTCTCTTCATCCCCTTCGACACTCTTCTTCCCCCTTGCTAGAGGGTCGCACCAGACCCGGATGCGGGAATTACAGCAGAGCGCCGTTTGGGGCGAATGGAAGGGAATTTTTCTCCCTCTCTCACTCTCGGCTTTCGGGGCTTTCCGTTGGCGGTGGTGGTAATGGGGAGGTGAGTTGGTGGGGAGGAGGGAAGGTGAAATGGAGAGCGGAGCTATCCCCACGATCGGCCCAAGTGCGAGGGAGGGTCCCGAAAAGGAAATCTTTAAGCCCTTGATCCCCGATGATGGCGTCGAGTCTTCACGAGCTGCCGTTTCGGGTCGCTGAGATTATCATTACCACCGGAAAGGCGACCCGTCTTCAGGTGTGTGGCTCGACGGAGTGGGGGGGAACACGGTCGGATGCCACGTGGATTTAATATGCTTGGATTCCGAGTGGGGAACTCGAAAAAGGATGCGGGGCGGAAAACGGAGTTAACACTTGTGCTCCTGAGTCAATTTCGATGAGAGTCGTCTGGGTGGATCATGAAAATAGTCGTTCCGTAGCTTAATTCACCAGGTAAGAACACTCTCGCCCGCCGTGATTGTTTCCAGTCGCGGGCAATATAATTTTGGCTTTGGCCACGCACCCTTTCATTTGCAATTTAGAAGGGAGTTCCCGATTCTTAAGTCGTGAACGTGATGTGATCTCAATATTTTCACGGTAAAACGACAAGACAATTCACAGCAACACATTATTACAAGGAGGTATTATTTATTTTACTTAGCTTCAATTAAAAAACTGCACTTTTTGGCCTTTACATCAGAGTATTAACAATGGACACAATTACAAAAATCCCTAAGTGAATGAGAACCCACCCACGCGGGAATCGAACCAGCGACCTTTGGGTTGGCGGATAAGGACGTTACACCCCCGCCACCGGGTAGATATTACATGTTCGCTCATATAAAACACTACTTTTCGGATCATATTCGTCATTCTGATAGATTTTGATTAAGGTAATCTGCCATTTAAGGTACGTAGGTTCTGGATGGAGGCAGATCAACTATAACTACATTTCTTAAGCCTCGCAAAATAAGAAACACCATGGCACTACACAACAAGTATCCAGTCTTCGCTTCCGAATACTTCCCTTCATTCCGTCCAACATGCCGATCCTTTTCTTCCCCCTACTTAACTTTCTCACGTCTATCAGTTTTCAACATTCTGATACCAATCAAAACTTTATTCATCCACTTTTCTTATCTCCTCCGGATTTTTCCCAATAACTCCCTATCCTCTCCTACCTTTCCTAGCTCTACTTCCCTTTGTTTCGAGTAAGATATCTAGTGTTGATTGAGAAATAGAAAGATTTGGAAAGCTTTGATGGATCGGAGAATGTTCAGCCAGCACAAAAGAGGGTGGAAAAGAAAATAAATTTTAGAAGGAATGAAGGGCAAAATATTTTTTTTATTAGGTAATCTACCGCTTAAGGTAGGTTTTTGGATGGACACAACTACCAAATAAATATTTTGTGACTCTTAACAAAAAACAATCCAGCAATGTACTCTACATCAGGTCCTTCTTCATCTCTGTGTACTTCCTTCCTCCCTTCATCCCGTCCAACATCCCTATCCTGTTCCTGACCTTTCCTCGCTTACCCAACATTCTCCCCTCTATTACCCTCTTCAACATTCCACTACCGCTCAATACGCCTTTCATCCATTTTTCCTGCCTCCATAGGATTTCTCTCAACAAACCCCTCTCCTCACCCACCATCCCTAGTACTTCCTCATTTGTTTTCCTTTCGGTCCATTTCACCTTATCCATTCTTCTCCACACCCACATTTCACAAACCTCCAATATACGTCCATCCTCCTGCTTCAATGACCACGTTTCCGCGCCGTACAATAGCTACGCTCCATATCAAAGTTTTTTACGAGTCTTTTGATGAGATAGAAAAGGAAATAGTTTAAGGCAGAAGATGTTTTTGTTGTGCGATAGAAGAACGCACGATTTTGTGTGGTAGTCTCCAAGCACCCTGGCCTATCCCCTATTCGGTGGACTAGACACTCATGATCGTCAAACCTTAATTCCGAGATGATAATTTAATCATCAACCGAAACCGTATGCCTGCATAAATCAAGTACGCTTGGTTCGTAAACATCCAATCGTGGACACGGAAATAGAAACATTGAACTTTTAAATGTCAGTCAAAAGAAAAATATCTCATCGACGGTAAACGACTTGTCTCCCTGAATCATTTAGGATATACAAGCACGAGAGCGCATGCCTTTTTATAACCCGCTCCGCACCACGGGGGAGAGGGGAGAAGAGCGAGGGCACTATCGCTCCGGATCCCAAACGCGAGTCTTTCATTTCACCCGAGATGCTATTTCAGAGAGGGTCAGTTATGGAGGGGGTAACAAAAGGCGGAACTATGTTTATTCTCCCCTTCCCTCACAACAATTCCTCGGAATAAATACGCGTTAAATTCATTTTCACCCGCTCTGTTATTTCAGCTTTTTACGACCCGGACACCCAACGCCAGCTTCCTCCCCCTCAACCCTCGCATCCACTCGGAATACGGTAACTCTCCTCGACACCCTCCCAACGCACCCCTCCCCCTCCTCACACACATACATAATACACTCCCCAGGTCTCCCTCCCTCGGGGAAAAGAGAGAGAGAGGGTAATCAAGAAACGAAAATAAAGTCTTAGGAAGGGGAACGCGAATGAACGAAAAAATTAACAATTTGAAAATGACATTTTGTTCTCATATAATGGGGGAGGTATTCGTAATAACATCACTCCCCCCCCTCACCCTGACGCTCTTCCCACGGTTCCCCTATGGCGCTGATTTCCTTATTCTTACCCAGACGAAAATTCAACCTCCCCGTTCTTCATTAAATTTACAGAGAAGGGAATCTAACGGTTAGGGGAAGTGGGTGGGGGGTTGGGTTGCGACGTTAACTCGAAGAGGTGGGTTCTTCGAGAAATGGTTTCGATCCCGGTGGATTAAGGCAACCTGGTTAGATCGGTGGAAGGAAGGTACTGAACACGCAAATGTCAGAAGTGCGATAGTTCAGCGAGCGTCCATCTATGGAGTGCGCATTTTAACCTGTGAGGTGCTATTTGTCTATCCTCCGGGTCGATGAATGGGGACAACGCAGGGTGGCAACTAAGCCATCAGAGGTCAAGTCAATAAACAAGCTGAACAACGGTGGTCGAGTTGATCGAATACTTTGGTCATTAATGAGTAACCAACACATGCAAGTTTTCATTGGCTCAAGTCTTTTACTGAAACCTCTTAGAATTCCATTTATAAAATCCTCATTCGGCGATGATAATGATATCATGCATTTTTCTTAACCTTCTTCGAGATACAAAGTTTTATCCAGCGGATAAAGCCTAATTACTAATTCTAATTTCCTCTTCCCCTCCCTTTTCAAGAATTGGATGATTACTACTACTGAAACTGCTTTTTACAGGTTCAAATGTTAAGGCGTTTAAAAAAAAATAACAGATGAGCAAAATAATTTACTTTTTCAGTGTTCTCAGCCCCCAAAACTGTTTGATTTTTTGGGTGCCAGATCTGCCGGGCAACTCAGGCGTCACAAGGGAACGGAACTCTCCCTCCCCAATATCTTGAGGTATGGATTTTACACGTCGATGGGCTTGCCAATAGATGAGCTCAGCCCTCACCTATCAAGTCAACGTTGGGGTTGAATGTTGTCGTGGAGGCCCACTTTCTCACCATAATGTAGTATAATACACTTTAAGAGTACTACCAAACCCGTCAAATCAAAATATTGTAGTCAAATGGTTGTACAAATGGACCTTCGCAGAACGGAGACCCCCCCCCGTTTTTTAAATGTTTTAGAATACACAATTACCTGTCGTAGTAAGCTACTGAACCTACCAGTCACAGCATTTGTAGGCTCAGTGAAAATTATCCGACTAGTGAATTGTTTTGAGAGTGCGCAGACTCGTGACCTTCCGATCGTCAAACTGGTTTTCCCATTCGTCCCAACACGCAAGGGGCCTGTCAAACACTTATTGGTCATCCCATAGGCCGCTGGAATTAATCCCGACCATCGAATCGCATGTTCTTGGTCACATAATTGACCCTTCAGCGTCGATTTTACAGTCCTATTCGATCTGTTTGTCGTAACACGATAAAAACCTCAATTAATGCTATTGCACTGCGGTGGTAAAACTCCCAATTCTTTGACTGAAAATCGTCCACTCACATTCTACCATATGTGTGCCGTGATAAAAATATTTATTAATCTCTTTAAGATATGCAGTGAGATTTAGGTTTAGGGACATAAAGCCAAAGGCTGGACAACAAAATGCAACTACCGCAATGCAGTGAAGGAGGTTGAGACGAATGGGCAACTGTCATCCATTTCCAAAACTCACTTCATTGTATTTTATCACGCAAGCAGTTAGCCGTCTCGTTTTTTCCTCCAAAGATGCCACCAGTGGTCTAAATTTCCTTTAAATGCTCCTTATTTTTGGGAAGAAATGCAGTCTCTCTCTACATTTTCCTCCAACAGGCGCGGAAAGATGAAATCTGGCATTTCTCGGGCACACGAGGGCCTTTCGAAACCTTATTCCGCGGAGAAAGAACGTTGTTTTATTAGCCATCTTCCAGTGCTAAGATTTTATATTATTTCACAGACATGGGCTCTCGTCCTCTCAAAGAAAAAAATAAATAAACAGACACCTGGGAGCCGCCCCTAAACAAAAAAAAACGCCCATACACACTCCTTCTCCTACCCCTCTACCCGCCGCCTACTTTCCTACCCCCTCCATCCATCTCAACGCTCACACCTCGGCGCACTCAGCTGTAGCCACACGAAAATCTCCTTCCTCCCCCTTTCCTCCTCGCACTCATTCTTCCAGGGCGTAAGAGGGCGCCTCTCAACGGGATGAGTGTGAAGGAAAATGGAATAAGAGAGGAGAGACGAAAAAAAAACGAAACGGATTGGAGTGGCTTGGTGTGAGAGAGAGAAGGGGGCAGGAGCTGCCGCTAGGGCTTCAGGAAAAGAAATAAGGACATCGAGAGTTGTATTACGCGCTCTATCTTTTGAGGAGGAGATTTGGGGTCCGCCACGCTTAATGCGATGGGTGCGAAAGAAAGACTTGTTTGGGGAAGTTAGAGGAGAGTAAGTGACAATTATTCCCACCACCCCCCCCCCCCCCAAAGTTCTGAACTGAATGCTAAAGAAATCAACCAGTCATCTGTATAATGTGAGCACACGCCGACGAAGACCATCAATCCACGTCTGGTTCAAAGTCGTTTGCACCCGAGATGCAAGAGTGCGACGTTTCGTGTCGCTCGGCCCACTCAGACGAAAATTAACAAGTTCTCTCGATGCGACAGTTCTGGAAACGACGTTCCGACAAGCAAAAATTCGTCGTGGCCACATATCACTCTTAGGAGAAGAGTCTGATTTAGGCGACAATGCTCAACTACGGGAATTTGGCGCGAAAATGTTCCCCGACAGCAGCGCCAACGCATCAATCAATGAATTTGCTGGGAGCAAACAACACAGCTGAATACGTCGAAAGATCACTGTATTTGTTGAACTTCACGGCTTTCGAGATCGAAGGTTTTGGCATCGTCACAGTAGCGACGCTTTAATGTCTCCCCAAGTTTTCGTAAACTACCGACCATTTGAACGGACGTCACTATTTCGTGCTTAGTGGAGGGAACTCGTCGCATGCAATGGCCACCCAAATGAAAGATTTCAAGATATTTTTCGTAGTTTTTTCCCAGATTTGACCGACACCAGGATTACTGCCTGCGTTGCGTCCGGGTATCGTCAAATGGCGCAGCATGAAGGGTAACATAAACATCGAAAGAGGACATTTCCTATGGGAAAGCGGCAAGGAGTTCGTCTCCGCCTAGTTAGCCGAGGTTACAGAACGTCGCAATCCGACAGACTTTCAAGGCTAGGTTTTCCGCTCGCCAAGTGGCCAGGATTACAAACAAGGTAAAGAAAAAGTTAACTATCGATGAGATGACTTAGTATCGCATTCCGGAAAAATTAACATCAACCGGCGAGAAAATAGCTCGCTCCGGTCACGGAAAATTTACTTTTCTTAAGAATCTCTTAAAACATAACACTTTTTTTTAAATATAAAAAAAATGTGGCCATTGGTTGAAGAAAAAAAATGCCCATGTTTTTTTCTTGTGACGGAACTCAAGCACCTATAGAATTAATCGTCATTCCGAGTCCAGTCAGAATCCTAAAAAATGCTCGCTTATGTTTGACAGTGGTGCGTATGTTGGTAATTTTTATTACTCAGAAGCGGTCATAAAAAGAGGAATTTCTTTTTGTGGTAAAGTCTGGTTCCTTCCATTAGCCACTCTTTTAAAACTACGGAGGCCAACCCTAATCCATAAAATAGCTAAGGATTCTGGGGACACGCACGGCCGGCAGCTTTAATAGAATTTTAGAGGTAGGAATAGCTGTAGCTCATAGCTAAAAAAAAAGGGAAATGTCAATCTTAAAAGGAATGTATTTCATTAATATTTTTTTGTAGATCCCTAAAAATCTTAGCAGGAATGCTACAAGATATATGCTTCCATTCGTTACGTTAATCGTTTCCGATCGAGCCAACGTTCACCTCCTTGCTTCAGCTCCACAGGCAATTAAACAGATAAGGTTCTCATCAAAGGAGTTGTCTATTACTTAAGTTGGAAATTGAATTTTATTCAGTAAAGACGCCCATAACTCATCACAAGAATTTCATTCACGGAGAGAGAGAGAGAGGGATGGTTAACTATCCTATGAAAAAGCGACTTCCTCTGGTGTTTGTAGAATCAGGCCTAAGTCAATAAGATTAATAAATCTTCCTTCGCAAAAAAAAACCTAACCACTCCGGGAAGGGTATGGATGTAAGACCGTTTCTGATTGAGAATATGTACTGACTTTGCTCTTTCCAAATCACAAATCCTCCAGAATTCCGAAGCTACCTAGGATTAGCGCAATACACCCATTCATTCATTAATTTCAAAATAGAAAAAGGAAAATACTCCTGGGCATACGTTTAAAAGAGTGAAGCCTTAGGGGAAATTCGTTTTGCATTACAACTTCCGCAGGACTATTCTTCATTCAATTAATTTAAAACGATATCCGAATTACAATAATGATATTCAAAATACGACTAATTTCTTTTATTTTTCTTCTTAAATATTTACCTTCAAAACCAACGATTCGACTAACTACGAACGAACCTAGAACTCGCGCGACGGCATTAACACTTATAATTAGCATTCTCTTGCATGTTTTCGTGCCCGATTTGTAAAACTGCGTTGGATTTTCCACACTCGTTCAAATTATATGACAAAAATAATTTTATTCGGTATTGATTAAATAAATTCCTCCATTTTCCCTGCCTCCCCTTAGCACTCTCCCCCCCCCCCCCCCATCTTTACATCCTACCAACGAGGAAACACTCCATCAATGGAAATGTTTTAGAAGAAATTTTAAGCGTTAAAGTTGTAAGTAGTTCGTTTTATGCGCTCTCCACTAAGCCCCTGAGATCGAACGCGGATGAGGGCAAAAAGAATCCCGAGAATCCGTTCAAGTCGCCGCTCTGCAAAACGACAGCTAGGACGGCCTCTGGCAATTATGCATCCCGTCACACGCTTTATCAGGGCGATTAGGTTGGACGGGAGGGAACACCTGAGCCACGTCTAGAGCAGGCCCTTGAAAAATTGCGGAAGCGAAAACCGAAAAAAATAAACAGGCCCAAGGAAAGAACACAAGAACACGCAGAAAATTCTTCACGGGAAAAAATTTGTTGGAAAATTCCTTCCAGGAAAAACCACACCACAGGCGATACCTTCCACAAAAGCAGCTATTTACTTACTCAAACGACTGATAATGACCTGCGGCAAAATTAATGGAGGCAGAAATTATGCAGAGGTTAATAAATAATGAGTAATTGTACTGATATGTAGTACTGATTGTAGGGTCAATTTGTTTCATGCCAGTTGGGGTTAAGAGGCTCTGTAAGTCCAGGGACCCATTAAAAATCTACACTAAACCGACAGATATACCACTTAAAAACGTAATTTAGTTCTTCTTGTAAAATTCCACACAGGTAATAAAGCTTTTTGGAGAGGTATACCTGAGACTTACGTAGCCTCCTCACGTTTTCAGTTCGTGAAGGGAATCACGTGACCTTGAGTAAAATGGCTAAGAGAGAATAAATTGAACAATTGACAAAATAATTGCTCAACGAAGGCCAAAACGTTTCTTCCGTTGAAAACATTAACTGTGGCAAGAATTCAGCGAGCATTCATAGCCATGAACAGTCAACAATTACGGTATCCGCAACAATCTCACTGATCTACGCAGTATGCCCTCTCAATCTCGATTGTCGGAGAACTATAACATAATACGTATTACTTCGACAACTAAGAATGGTTCTAGATATTAGGCAAGCTATACTTGTTGAACATACATGATTGAATTTTCCTGGGAACACTCTAAAAGGATATGCGACCCAAACATATCCCTATCGTCAGCAAGTGGCCGTTTCAGAAACTCGTTTTTAAAAAATGAAGACGGACGGGGGTAAAGAAATAAAAAAAAGTGCAGAAACAGAGACCCCTCGTATCTGAAAATAAGGGAGCGCGTAATAAAGGCCAGGTCCCACAATAAAATAAAGAGCGCGCCCTTTTACTAAGAGGGACCATCTGGCCACTCCACCTCCCAATGGTGCTTGAGACCGGGACGGCGAAAATATCAAAGATTGCCACTCGTGCACCGACACATTTCAGGTCCGCGACGACAGCACCGTAACAGGGGAAGGGTTCTTTACCGGGCGCCCGCGCACCCCCGCGGATGCAGCATATTTTTACCGGAGTGTCGGGTGCCGGCAGTCCGTCGACGAAAAAAAAAAACAAAATGTTTACGTGAACCCTTCCTTTCAAACAAAAGGAATATCCTCTTTCGTTATTCCTTCATTTAAATTAATCATACTAACTAATTGATCAATGATGCCTAGAAGAATTCAATAAAACCCATTAGTTTAACTAGGAGGTATTAATTTTTTCAATAAAAAGCAAGCCAATACATTATTCTTTTTTACGTTAAAAATACCTTGCTACCCCGTAAATACGTTACAAAAACGACAAACCACGTGGTATCAAATGCCCACAAGTAAGAAACCTACTGAGTTTACCCAACTCATGAGCGGTGGTGTACACTGGTTCAATTGAAATTCTTACAATTACACGTACTCTACAGTCACACCTTGCACTTGAACGTTTGGCTTAAGGAAATACTCGTAAGTTCATGACTCAAACCGATATGAGAATTATCGGGAATATGTGAGGCTTTTCGTGACTATTCCAAATTTAGGTAATTTGCTTACGTTAACAGCCAAGAGTTTATTCTCGAGCATAAATTGTGACAGCATCGTCAGAGTGGGTCGAAGTGGACTTACCTGTGAAGAAAAGAAATGCAAATTAGTCATGTTCAAATAATTCCGAAGATATAAATGGAGAATATCTCCTTTTTAATATTATGATAGAGTGTGAATACATTTATCAAACTTTTTTTAGGCATAATCATATTTTGAACTGATGAAAAGTGTCAATACACTTTGATTTTCAAAAGTTATTTGTACTAAATATATTAACAAATGACATACGATTAAAAATATTGGCAAATCCCGCAGTTAAGAACCTTGGCAAAAAGCACATCACTGAAAAAACATAAGAACAAACAGAACAGAAATTCATCGACGATTAAGTGGACGGAAGTGCCATTACCGAGCAAACTGCGATTAGCACATCATGTAAGTACCTGTACATGGAAGTAACGGTACCAAAACATTTCTAGACCACAAAAACTTTGATATTGGCACAAGAAGACAGATATTTTCGTCTCAAATTAGCAATCATTATACTTGGCGGTGTCATCAATATTTTTACTTCATTTTCATCCACATTTGGATGGTACCCTGCAAGGCACCGCTAGGATGTGTGGCAGGGGGTGATTGCAAACCATACTAATTTTGACACCAATAGTATCCCCCCCTGCGCAGTCGAACAATTCTTACAAAGCATTCCGATCCCTTATCATTCGTGGAAAAAATGAATCTTAAATCTACATCTATCTGTTCTACACTTAATGTCTATAATTTTATTGGCACGAACTCTCCTACCGTAGGGCGATGGGGATAAAAAACATTTTCAACATCAGCTGAAGAGACATCCTTCCAATTTATGCAAGAGATTAAATCTGTAATTTAACCTTCGCTCCGTGAATGATTCCCAGCCTGGCTGCTCCAATATTGTGGATACGCTACTCAGTTAATCATAGGTGGCATTAAAAAAGTCTCAAGCTGGGTTGTGTATTAATAGGCCATTGCCATAAGGGGAAGAATCTGGGCAGCGGTGGACTATATCTGGGCAGAGTTCGATGTAGAATATCACAGTGTAATATGTAATCAATATCGTCAATGCTACGACACATTTACATTTAGATGTATATGGACTAAGCTGAATTTTTATTTTTTTTATAACTGCGCAATTCGGCATGTTTGGGCATTTAGTTACGCTTAACCCCCTTCCAACTTACTACAAATAATAATTCAATGCTAACAATAGTATTTATTTGATATATTTTATAGCGAGGGTACCTGTTGGAAATATATTATTATACACCATACATTTAAACCCAAAATAAGCCAAGGCGGTGAAGGTAACAGAACGATCTTTATGACATGAATCTCAATTGATGGACTCCATTAGGAAGGAGAAGCCCCATAATTATAAGCACAAGTAACATTTAAACAATTGAATAATTAGAAGTAATGCTCGAGACGAAAAATACGAGCGAAAGGGCCCTTCAAACGACAGAATCGAACGATCGCGGCCGAAATGATCGCTTTTACTCAGATGGCGATCAAGACGGCGGCTACTCCATTTGGAGTTCGCGAACTCGGTTTATTGTGAACTCACACGGGAGTAGGTACTATTATGACACACGCAGAAGCTGACCTTCCGAGTTGGTCTTCCAAGCGAGTCGCGTAATATCGCCGCTTTACACAGAATTCCTCGACGGATCGAAATCGAAACGTTAGGTGGAACGTTCGCGCGTCCCAGACGATACGCCGGCCAACATGGCACGGCCAGAAGAGGACGAGGAACAGCGGCAGAGGGAGGCAGAAGGCGCGGAACGACCAAAAGGAAACAAGGTTACGGGGAGGGGTGGGAAGAAGAAGAGCCACTTGGGTTGGGTGGGTGGGCGGGCGGGCGGGTGGGAACGCGGAGTAATAATCCGCACACAATGGGTTGGCAGTGTCGCTCCTATTCCTCCCAACCCAACGCTGAATGGCGGTGGACGAAGGAAGCCTCGGGAAAGGGGTAAATAAAGCACGCACGCGAGAGCACGTGCACCGCCGCCGGTGGCGCGAGTGGGAAGCGATGAAAAGGAAAGACTCTCTCTCTCTCTCCAACCCGAAAAGGGAGGTGGTGGAAGGAGAGATGAAAAGGGTCGACCGCCAATTCCATGCAATCCCATTTACTACCCGTAAGTAGCAATTTAAGGGCGCGGAGGGGAGGGTGGGAAAGGAGGAGCCGCTTGCTGTTCTGTGACGGAAGGACCCCAACAACAACAAAACAACGAAACTCTCCCTTATCTCCCTCTACATTAATCCAGTCGAATCTTCAGGTCCCTATCGAGTCCCTCTAGCCTCCATCGAACGCTACTGCACGTTCCGTTCGCTACTTAATCCATTCAAACAGATTCGTGTTTTCATTGGGACTAAATCCTATACAACAACGCAAAGGTTGATCCGAAGGTTAGAAAGGTGATTCTGCTTATTAGACCTCCCGCAGCTCTGTGAAGCAATCAAGTTGCGGATTCTTCTACCGTGACGAGCTTGCTGATGACGTTTCAGACCAATTGCAGGGTACACCTTCTGGTCATGGACCAAAGCAATCCAATTTGGCGGAATGATGACGCTTTGGGCCAAGTGGCAGGATTCGTCTTCCGGTCAGGGATCAAAGGGATACCGTTCGGGGTATCTGATTCGATGACCAGAAGATGTATCTAGAAACGGGTACGAAACGTCATCAGCAGAGCAATGGACAAACACAACAGAAATTACTGGAAAATCCATAATATTGAATATGAAAATCTTAGCCATACAGTTCTTGAAATGGCGAATTTGATTTTAAGGGCAGTTAGAATCCCAAGATCCCGAAGGCGGCAGATTTTTTTCGTGGTATCACGATTCCTACTTGAGGTACTTTGTGGAGAGCACTTTGAGTACGACCTCGGATGAGACGTTCAACTGCGAACCCCTTGGTGCCTTCCGACAAGATTAGGCTAATGCCGAAGCCGGGTTCCTCTCCACCCTTCCTTTCCCATCCATCCCTAATGGTGCAAATGATCTTAGCTGTCGGTCGCCTCCCATAAAAACTACTACTACTATTTTCCCAAGAACGCCATGGTTTTTCTAGTCACCGGTGAATGGATGCGGTAATACGTTGATAAACGTGCATTATGGAATTAGCTTGAACCCTTAATGGCTATACCCATGGGCATGCTTATAGTGTTACCTCATATCTGTTATTCCAATGGTAGCAGCCATTCATGGTTCCAGAAAGATAGCTGGAAATCCTTAAATATTGGGTACAATACGAGTACAAACTTTGCATTTCGGTAGCAGGGAAAAAATTGATATTTATCAATTATCGCATAATGGGAGCAGACGGCCTTCGATCAAGGACTAATTTCAAATTCTCCTTGTAATTCTGGTTGGGAAAAAAATCTTGGAATTCTCGCTCGGTTTTGGATATGAATCGGAAGAAACACTCTTATTTGGTTCATCAAAGCATACCGCGCTACTCCACTTCCTGATCCCTTGTCGCCAATTGGCCATAATTAATTATAAGTCGCACTCCCTACCGGAACTTTCTTGGGCCTCGACCGGTAACAAGCCACCAAGGTTTCCTCACAAGTTCTAGGCCATGTAACGTCGGGGATACGTATTAAGTGGCAATTAAACTTCCATCGAGTGGACCCCGACTTTAACCACAGCTGCGTAACCCCTTACAAATGCCTTGTTAGCTTCCCGAGTAGGTCCACGTGCCTGACGCATAACTATTAGGAGCTTAAACGTATGACGCACATTTGAACGTGCCATGTCTTATGCTTGTAAGCACAATGTGTATCAAAGAATCGCTATAACTTTTAAAATGGGGAAGTATTAACTAAATCAGAAATTTTTGAGAGGTTGTAAAAACTCGTTGATCATTCTAGCAGTATCAAAAGGTTAAGAAACTCTTATATCATTCACGAGTGTGCGTATTCCAAGATGGCGTGGAGATACAACGAGGAATATTGATTTTGAGTACTTGGTTTCCAGTCTGCCGACTACTGCCGGTAGGAATTCAGCTTTAACTTAAGCTTTTCATTTTGTCTTCAAGAAAATACAAGCCATATTTCACCAGAAGATTCAATTTTAAATTGGTATTGTTTATTTATAAAGTTATTTTTCATTTACACGAACACCTTTATTTTAACAAATGCATTGAGCATTTCTTTCGTAAAGCACTGAAAGTTAACAGCATCATTCCTGAAAAATCTTCAGGATTAAAGAATGTGGATTCGTAGTTACTTAATTTTTCAAGAATATGCGAATGAATTTGGGATATTTTTTTACCGTTGTCTATAAAATCCAAGCTAAAATGTCTAAGAATAGTATTTATTCACATACATTATATTTCAAAAGATACATATATCTTCAAAAACTGGCACCACGGACGGTTAGAGGAGAACAAACAATAAGCTATGAAATCCCAATTATCTCTGCAACAGAGTGAGGAAAATATCCGAGATAAGAAAATACTGAAGCCATTACTATCGGGATGATTAAGTAAAACACCGGTCATTTAAACTGGATATTCGTTCACACACAACCGATCCGTAGAACAGAAATAATGCGTAACATCTTCACACTCAACTACACAGTTGAACTAATTTCCACAAGTGTCTACATCTACTCAATACCCCGCAAGCCGCCGCAAGGGCGTGTGGCGGGGGGTGTTAGGGTACCACCCGTAATTTAGAAAGAAAAAAACCCACAAATTAATAGTCCACAAACCAAACATGGTATACATTCATGCAAGAATCCTTTCACCCCAATAACATGAAAACACACAAACTACCAACAAACATACATATGCACCTGCATTTAAACCTAATATCTTAGCGATTTTTAATTTTGTTCCGACTTGCAACTTAAATGTTTTTAATATTTCTAAAGGGAATTTGGTTTCTTACTATTATGATTTCTGATTGTTCTGGGAAAGAACGAGTATTTGAATCTATCTGTATTGGAATCTATCTCTCTTATTTTATCTTTGTGGTTTGATCTACCTAAGTAGTGTGGGGCCATTATAATTCCTTTAGTGCCATCGCTAAACTCACTGGTTCAGAATCTTTCTAAAAGTTTAAGTCTCGCTTGTTCTCTTCGTATTTCAAGTGGCTCCCAGCCTAAATCCCTCAAGAGACCTGATACACTTATGTTCTTGTCAGACATATTTTTTACGAATCTGGCGGATTTTCTCTGGACTTTATCTAATTCTTTTTGCCAGATTTTCTCCCAAGGATCCCAAATACTTGCGGCATATTCCAAATGTGGTCTAACTAGAGAAAAATAACAACTCTCTTTAACTTTCTCATTACATTTCCCCACCACCCGTTTAATGAAGCCCGGTTTCCTTACAGCGGATCCGCATATTGTCCTGATATGTGCTCCCCATGAAAGGCGTGGTGTTAGAACTACCCCCAAATATTTTACTTGCTTGGCCGTAATTAGTACTGAACCCTCTATTTCGTAGTTTATGTCCCGTTCGCCACTTCATTTGTTCCAAAATTTCCAAACTGCGCATTTGTTTATATAAAGCATTAATCCCCATAATCTAACGGGCCAATAAACCAGTGAAGAGATACTCGTATGTACCTGAAACTGTAGGTATTTTTTGGGTATAGTTTATTGATTACAGTTATGGAAGCACGTAAACTGTGAGCGATAGATTCTCAAGTTTCAAATCACCATATTAATCAACGGAAAGGTTGGTTTCTGACTTAGCTTCAAACGTAAACATAACAGTGGAAACAACTACCTACTAGGTCTTTTGAATTTTTTAACTAATTTAAACAGTTAATGTATTCCTCAATTCCTACCCTTCTTCCAATTTCCTCCGAAGTTTCGTCGTCGCTAGCGAGGTTCTTATTTTTTTTGGTAGACGAGAGGATACATGGGATGGATGTGAACAGTGAGCGGCCGTCCGGGTCAATTCGGGCCTTCGAACAAACGCGCACACACAACGCGCTTCCTGCATCCAAGTCGGTTGCGACACACAACGGGACCCCTGCTCCGTCCGCGCGAGGAACGGGATGACTCTCCCGAACCCCCACCTCCCGTTTCGGTGCCATTCGAGAGACGACCCCACTCACGATTTTGTAATTGTGTTTCTCTTTTTTTTTTCAAAACCGTTCACACACGTCCGGCCGTAATTGTACCTCGCTTCACTCGCTGTCGTTAATATCTACGGGACTCTCGGCCTGGGGACGAACGACTTCCGCGGAAGGATCCGGCACGCAGAGAATGGCATTTGGGGGGAGGCAAGTAGGCTTACACCGGGGTGAGGGGATACACATGTGCATTATGTGCAAGTGTGCATACATACACACACACACATATATACATACAAATAAATATGTATACTCGTACATACGAGGCGTGTTCATAAAGTAAGGCCCGTTTGGTCACAGGAAAAAATATACTCATATGAAACACATTTTATTGGCACTTTTAGCTAGCTACAAACCTACTTCACTTATCTACATAATCGCCGTTCACTTCTAAGCATTTTTCGTACCGCTGCACCAGCTTCTTTAACCCCTCTGCATAGAAACTCGCCGCCTGAGGGTTGAACCAATCGACAACGCCATTCTTGAGTTCCTCTTCGGTTTCGAAACGTTGTCTACCGAACCACTGTTTCAAGTGCAAGAGGAGGAAGTAGTCGCTGGGTGTAAGGTCAGGACTGTACGGTGGGTGGTTTAAAGAGTTCCCAACGACCCAAAAACTCTCGTCCACTGGACATTCTTTGCGGTGGTCGGTGAGCATTTTCGGTACCCACCTTGCACGCAATGTGTGGTATCCGAGGTTTTGCGTAACAATATTGTAGACAGTAGTGCGTCCAAGTTGAGGAAATTGTTCAGCCAGGCCATTAATTGTCAATCGACGATCACATCGCAGTTTTTGTTCCACTTGCGAAACAATTTCATCGGTCAGAATACTGGGCTTACCACTTCGCTCTTCGTCATGGACATTTGTTCGTCCATTTTTAAAATCACAGCACCATTGTCTAACCTTTCCTTCACTCATAACTGTAGGTTTATAAACTAGGCATAATTCCCGATGAATTTCAGCAGCCGACAATCCTTTTGCATACAAGAATCGTATGACAGAACGCACTTCACAGCTGGCGGGATCAACGATTGTCGCGGACATTGTTGTTTGCATGCACGGACAAGCAAACGACTTTTGAAACAAAACAAAATGCTGCTGTAGCTTCTCAATGAATCAGTAGATGGCGCTGCAGGAGTAAAACTGTGTTCTGAAGCGCCAATATTTAAATATCAGCAAACGGTACTTACTTTAAGAATGAACCTCATACATATTTACATGTGGGCGTGTGTATGTATATTCGTGTGTAATGTACGTAAGTATGTATCTTGTACGAAAGTACCACAGATGTGAATAATAATTTAATCGAAGGTGCCAGATAGCACTAACAAAAAAAACACGGAAAACGTGCAAAAGGACACGCACAAACGCATTCCAAATTTTCGGTGTCCAAACCACCTTCCCGTGGTGAAAGAGGGAACTGAACTCAGTGCCCCAGGAAGATCTGGTAACCGAAAAATCACCTACTTTGGGTGGAGCTGAGGGTGCACAAAGAGGTCGGAGGCCAGAAAACGAACCCTAGCCCTCCTGTCAGTAGTCAAACGCTCTACCCCTGGACTACCGCGATTCCCAAATCAGATGTACGAGTAAAAATTATATATTGTTTGTGTATGTGTATATATGTGTGTGTGTTTGTGTATATGTACATTTTTTTCGCCCTGCAAAGTCGCACTAGGCGCTTAGAAAGCATATTTGGCAAAATGCAAAGGAAATATAAATAGACCCAGACAATGCATCCGTGAATTTCCACGGAAAACATGACGCAATCAGGATTTGAACTCTGGAGCGTGCTGAAACGTAACTTGCACGTGGCACATTAAATCAGTTGGCAGAGCACCCGCCCGGAGAGCGCAAGGCCCGAGAAGTTCAGATCAAGGATGTGCCTTATTTCTCTCTTGGAAATTAACTCACCTAAAACATTAGGGTGGCGCCGCTACGTTCTCCAGCAAACAAGAGGATGAAGGTGGTCTCACCATAGATAAATTCCAATTTTCGGGTGGGTTTCTTTTCCACGTGCTCTACTATTTCCATGTATGTCACGCCTGTAGCACTCTATCGGTATATAAATAAGTGTATGTGCATGCGTGTGAATTAACATATATTATTATTAAGTAATCTACCGGTTAAAGTAGATTTTAGATGGACCTAGTATATATATATATATATATATATATATTACACACACAGAAACATAAAAGAAGGACACTTACAGTGGCATTCTGATGACGACGGCCGTGCCGTCGAAACGTAAATATCCACTGTAAGTGTCCTTCTTTTATGTTTCTGTGTGTGTAATATTTATTATCTTAGTGTTTTTGTGTTTGTGCGTCGCTGGAGAGCGTCATTTTCAAGATTATATATATATATATATATATATATATATATATATATATATATATATATATATATATATATATATATACATATATATATATATATACACACACACCCCCACAAGGGGGAAACCTTCCTCTCTTCCCCGGGCCACTTTCATGACGAGCCCTGATGCGCTGCTTCCTCCTCCGCTGGCCCCGGTAGCACACCGGCGACCACTTCCCTCGACTCCCACCACCCACAACTACGTGCACCCGAAAAACCCTTCCTCCACGCGGGGCCACCCCGTGAGATACACTACGTCGTCCTTCAGCACCCCTCTCCGAAGGGAGGATGTCACCACGGATGGGACGTACTGGGGAAGGGGTTGGCGTGGCGATTGGCCGACCTCTCCCTCACGCACTTCACGATTAATCCATGCAGTGATGAGGGCCAATTGTCGTCTTCCTCCCCGGGAAACAGGAGAGTGGAGGGAGACAGAAGGGGGGACACACATGAAGGGAGGAGAGGAAGTGAGGACACTTCGGTGGGAGAGAGAGGTAAGAAGGAAGAGAGGGAAGCACACCAACTTTGAAGGTTTTGTGTACGCTTTTTATCTGCGTGGAGCCCCGATCCGAGTGTCGAGTCGATAATCTCAGCACCCCTAGTGACGATGCTTGATGCTACGAAATTATTTCATGGGTCAACGAGGCACCTTCAAAAATGAGCCGACGACCAATAAAATAGGCACACTACCACAAACGTTACTAATCCAAATTGTGAGGAATAAATAACAATAGAAACGGCCAATGCTCATTTACCACCACACATTCACCACAAATACTTGTCCAAGCTTCATCTAACAGGACCCGCGACAACTTACACTTCGATAAAACATTCTTCAAATCTAAAAGCTTTCTACCTTAATTCATTGCGTCCAAGTTGCCCATCCTTTTCATTGCCCACCTCCCTTGCCTCACAACCTCGACCAAACACAATCTTCAACATTCCATCTCCAATAAAAACGCCCTACATCCACCTTTCCTGCCTTTTTTGGATTCCTCCCAACAACCCTCTCTTTACACCAACTCTGCTTCCCTCCAGACTGCGTTTCTTCTCTTTTCCGTCCATTTAACTTCTTCCATCTTCTTTACACCCACATTTTAAAGCCCCCCAATCTACCGCTTTCATTTAGTCTGCTACTGCTAGATTGAGACAGTTTTCCGCCTCACGCAATACCACGCATCATATCTAAGTTTTCACTTATCTTTTCTTCCACAACCTCACTCAATGTTTCTCGCTTCTAGTGGACTCCCTCCTAGTAAAAGCTTCTTCCCCTAATATGCAATTCCAAGATGGTCTAAGTCTATACGACTTTGGCCGTCTTGGTCTAAAACACAAAAAAGGAAAACAGTTTCACTTGTTCTAATTGATGCCCTCTCTTTTTAGACATTTTAACGTCTTCTTCTTTCATTGAAATCTCCAAATCTTTGTTTCATTTGAATTAATTCTCATTCCCTACCTATCACTCTCATTTATTAATGCGCTCACACTAATGCTTGTAATCCTTTCGCCGACTGGATAACTTAAGCTTAATCAAAAGCAAATCTAACGGACTTTATGAATTTCAAACCTATTTTCAGTCACGGCCCCCGCTTTTTCCATAGCACTTTTATGCTTAAGATGTCATCATATCGAGAGTCACACCGAAGTTCATATCTACTTCAATTGAACGTAAGAAGCGTTCACCCGGCTGCATGTGGGGGTAAGTACGCAACAACTCCAGAAGTTGTATCAAAATCAATACGCAAGTAATGAAAACCTTCACTTGTGAACTTGGACATAAAAGAGACAAACCGATCCTGGACGATTTCAGAACTTCACCTGAGATTATCTGGGCAATTTTTGATTTGCGGATTGTATAAATCCTTTATCAGTTGGCTTGAGCATCAAAATGGTTACATTTAGGATCAGTAATGATTCACACATCAGCGATCCCCTTCACGAACACCAGATATGATTATTCCTACACAATACCACGCCATCCACCGAAAGAGCGGGTGGTGTGGGGTACACCAGCCATGAATGCATTAATATTCTAATAATGTTAAGTGGAAAAATATAATTACGCAGCCACAACTTACACTTACACACATGGATGCTCATCTACACCATATGATGGAAGTGTAGGAGTTCTGAATATCGATTTTTTGATTTGAGAACTTAGGAATGTGACATCTGATATTGTTATGTTTAAGTATCGTGCGAGGGAAAAACGAACACTTAAATCTGTTAGTCCTGTTACCTACAAATATCTGCAATTTTAATGTGGTGGTCCAATCTGCCAACGTAATTTAGGACCAAAATACAGGTCTGTACTTCCACGGGTGCATTAGAAAACTCGATTGCTTCTAATAGTACAAGTCTTGTTTGCTATTTTCGTGATTCTGGGGATCCCGCACTATTTCCTCCAGCACGCCCGTAATTAATATTATTCTAGAGAATGCAAAGCTTTTATACCAATGGACACATTCGCTTTAACACGAAATGTCTGCAGTGGACTCAAGGTTTTGAGGAGAATGAAAGGGGACCGAAGTCTCAGGATTAGTGTCGCCCACGGGAGGAGGTAACCGACCGCATTGGAAATACAAATTCTCGTTTTTACGAGAACGGAAACGGGGTCAAACTAAGAAATGAACGTAAGTTAGGCTACCGGAAGCGTATTTATATGGCTGTGCGCAAGTCTAAAAGAAGGCGAGGGAAGACCCGAAATAGGTGACGGGCGTGGTGGAAGGTTGGGAAATTAAGGAGGCAAAGGCGTGAAGAAAAAGGATGAAACAAATAAAGTCGAAGCGAAAACAAATGCCAGGCAAAAGAAACGCCCTAGTATTTGTCAATTATACATAAACGTTGAAAGAATTGCGGGAGATGCCGCCACGGTAATTTTAACGAAGTCATCCGATGATGTGCGTTAAAATGGATCAACTTAAAAGTGCATGAAAATCATTCGCCTTGACATTCATTGTCAAGTCATTCATTGGCCGGGACAAATTATTCTCATTGGTCGGGTTTCCGGCCAATGGGAATGATTTTTATACTTTGTAGTTGATGCATTTTAATACATTTGGACGCACAAACTTATTCTCTATTGAAACTTATTCTCTATCTTATTCTATTTGAATCAACGAAATATTCCTCGAGATATGAAGGTATTGCTTGAAGTAATGACAAACGTTTCATCCTGCATTTCGATTAATTTAATAATAAAACGATTAGCATACTAAAGAGAGGAACTACTGCAACTAAATGCACCTATAAACAGAGAAATAAATACATTCATGTACAAAGGGAGCCAACTGCAACGTTGAGAAAGCAATGCGGCCGTTGACTACTTGATGAAAGATTATAGATATTTTCACGAATTTCAAATCGTGTAAATTTGATTTTTCATTTTTATTAGATACATATAAAACTGAAACGGAGTCACCCAAAGACATGCCAGCTGAAAAGTAAAATATGAAATTTGTGCTTTGAAAACATCTGTGAATATCCACATTCACATTAATGTCATTGAATATCCGACGAGCCTTTTGAAAACTGCGTGATTATGGCGAGAACGAACGGCATTAAAAACAGTTTAAAGCCCAAAATAAAATTAAATGCGTCGTACGTGAATGTATAAAACTCCTGTACGTCAAAACCCTTTCCAAAACAAAAAAAAATGATTACAAATTCGTGAAGTGATCACTCACACGATACCGGGCGAGATTACAGAGACGCGTCACTTCGTGGTACACGGAAAGGACGGCGGCAATTAAAAGGCGAAATGAGTAAGGCAACGAAAGGGACGAGGGAGAGAGGCAGCGATGGATGGGGGTGAGTCCGGCGCGTGGGAGGACGGGACGGAGCAGAAGGGAAGAAGAGAGGGCGGACGGATGGGGAGGCCCGGATAGCAAAGCCGGGCCGGGCCACTCCAAACGACGGCGGCTCCCTATGTTTGCTTTGGTGCGTTGAAGAGGGCGAGAGCGACGACATGAGGCGAACGACGTGGTTCTGAGCGCCTGAAAGACTTCGGGGCCTTTGAAATTGCACTCGAAAGGTTTCGAGAGGAAACTCCTCCAAGGAAAGTTTTTATTTTTTTTATTCGACTATTTTTTTTTCTTCTCTCTCTCTCTCTGTCTCACTCTTCTCCGGTGACTCAAACGGGGAGAGATTTGCGTCCCGAGCTTCCTTTGGACTTCGTTTCCGTAGAAACTTGGCCTCACCCTCAAATTAAAGTTCCTACCGTATTTTCCGTCTTTGAATGCGGCGGCGGTAGACATACGGGAGGGAATCACGAATGCTAGATTGCAAATAATGTTACTTAAGTGGCTTCCGCATTTCCCCATTTCTGTGCCTCCCCGATTCCGGTGCACCTTCCTCTTCCACCGTAATTCTTCTCGACCTTTTGCGGTGTCTATGACAAAAGGGGATTACTCGTAAATCTGAGGGGAATGAGCTAACAGAAACATTTCATTCTCACTCCACTAAGATGTTAATCCGGTAAAATCTGGCGATTATCATCAAAACAACCATTTCATTCGGAAAATAAATATCTTTTTTCCATAAAGATCTATGCATCAATACCTAATACTTTTACCGACACTTTGGAAATTTTAAATCCAAAAAAAAACTTTCATTTTCAAACACTCATGTACCTATTCTGCGCTAATTAACATTTCAATTAAAACTGTCAATGAATTTGACGCAGTTTCAAAGGCCTTCTTGGAGTTTACTAACAAATTACATGAAGCATAAGTTTTCTCCACAAAACATCAGGAAAAATCTAATGGCTTTCTTCCATAGAATTATAGCCTTTGGGTTTTTTTCATTTCGTTTCACTTCTGCCGACACTCCCTGTAATTTCGCGAAAATTTCGAATGGTTAAAAACATTAAAAAACACAGAAAAACACCCATTGCATAATTAATTGAGTACATACGAAGATAGACGTCTGAGGACGCCACCAGACTCGATTGTCAAAAAAAGGTCGGTGTTGAGTAGACTGTCATCACGAATTCACATCGGCAAAGAACTCAAAATTAATAAATTAAACCCAAGCGTCCTTCGATGAATTACGGTACCTGGCGAGGTGCGTATATTAAACCACACTGCTCTGGGAGGGAGGTGAGGGGGGTCTAAACGCCTGGGAGTTCTGTTTAACTCTTATCGCGTAACCCCTTACTTGATTGAAGCCGAGGTGGGTCTAGACATTCTCCGACTCCCCCGTTCCTGAGAGGGACGACCCTTGATCCCAAATTTGGAACCTAAGCCGGCGGGGAGCGGCACGAGATCCATCCGCTCCTAAAACCTCAACCGCCGTTTCCGCAATCGATCAGCGCCAACCAATCTCGCAGCTCACTTTCGGCGGCAATTCCAGCCGCGGTGGGTGAGGAAGGGTGGGAGGAAATGAGGAGCACAGCGAGACGGATAAATTTCCTGCCTCCTCGTCGGATGAAGGATTGGAGGGGGAGAGAATGAGGATGAGAGAGAGAAGAGAGAGATGGAGGATGAGAGACATTGAGATCTGTAGCAAGAGAAAATAGAAGACCAATTCCGTCTCGAACCATCCCCGTGAAGAACGCGGAAAGAATGGGAAGTATGGAGAGGGGAATGCCCCTGGGTTTTGTGGGAAGGTTGCTGCAAGGGGGAGGGGATAAGGGATACGAAGTGAGAGGATGGGAGAGTTGGGGGAGAAGGAAAGATAGGGAAGATTTCATGAGACGAGAGGGGGTTTTTGGGGGGGGAGGTAGGGGAAAGAAGGGGAGCATCGGTCGGAATGCAAATGTACATGCGCCAGACGTGTCGTTACGACGTAAAACTGGGGCGTAGCGAGGAGGGTATGAATGTGGTGAGGGTAGGGGTGGGAAGAGAGGAGGGTTGTGTGAGGGTCTGAAGGGAAGAGGAGGGGCGGAAAATGGTAACGCAAGGACGACGATGTGAGGCACGGACACGGAGAAGGGGGAGGGGAGGAAGGACGCGTCCTTCTTAAAGGGGAGGTTGTAGGGCAGTGGTTCCACAAACCATAGACGATCGAGATCCCCCTCCCCACTCAGGTGGGAGCTACCGTGCAAAGCACACATTTCGGCCATCCCCCTCGCCTCCTCCGCCCAGCCCCTCCCCAGGAAATAAAATGTTTGCGGCATCGAAGACTGCCAGCCAGCAGGCGACCCTCGTAGACTTCACATCGTGCAAACTAACTTTTTCATCCGTAATATTTACGATGCACGATGTTTGGAACACAAACGTAAACACAAAGACTGAAGGGACGCATCGGTCTCGCACCTCTCTCACCCTTGAGCACATAAGAAACGACATTTCCTAAGAATGGAGCACATGGGGAGATCCCGCCGACCATTCTGTCCCACTGTGTCACCCACAACTGGGAGACGCTACCGTCCTTCATGACCTTCTGACATACCGAACCTGCCGAAACGTATTTCAACGGAACCTTTGTGCATTTACCCAGGTGGACATTCGATCCCTGGCCGTAAAGAGTCGCCTGAATCGCAGAGAAACGTCCTGCCATTGACAACCGACAGTTGGACAATCAGCAAACGTCGAACAACTGCTGCAATGCGGTGATAACAGACGAAATGGATGAGACTATATACCTACAGATATAAATTATGTAGTGAATTATAAATACGTGCCTGTGTGCATTTGAGGTTACGTGAACCGTAAAACGTTGGTGAATCTCGACAGATTTCACTAGTATCATTATATATCAGCACAGTTTTTCGCCATAGTGTTTCCGTCAACAAACATCGAGAGCATTCAAGACGACTTGCAGCACTCGTTAAACATACAAGTGTCGGACCTAATGAAGCATCAAAGGATTCGCACAACGCATAGATGACTTTCACAAAAAAGAAACCAGCACACTCCCAACAAAAACCATTAAAATACAGGAGAAATCCTTATGAGAACAAACAAATTTGCACTTTTACAAATCTGCACAGAACCACCTTCAGATAAGGGACGGTTCTGAAGATGGTTCAGTGAACCAAACCACAAGGGCGTGTGGCGGGGGGTGTTAGGGCACCACCCGTAATTTAGAAAGAAAAAAAAACCGCATGCAGAAGCCACAAATTTATAGTCCACAAACCAAGCATGGTAAACATTCACGCAAGAACCCTTTCACCCCACACACATGCAAGCCCACAAACTATCAACAAACATACACTCGCACCTACAGTTAAACCTTATTTCTTTGAGTTTTTTATTTTGTTCCGACTAGCAGCTTAATGTTTTTAATAATTAATTATTAATGAGGTAAATCAGTTAACTTAATATAGAGCACCATCGACATGAAGCTAAGGTATTAATAAAGATTATTATACAAATTATGATGAGTTAAAGAGCGTCAAATATTTTTTACAATGCCCCATCGAAAACCTTAAAAACATTTAATACACAATGTATATAAACAGTACCCTTAAAAAATCTCACTACGCTTCGTCATGACAGATCCATGAATGAAACGAGAATAGAGGTCTTCCTTTCACCATAGGTAGTGAAGAGAGATCCTCATTTTGCTATCCCACTGAACGTCAGTACAATTATGGCAAGCAAAACAGGGAAATGTGTAAATGGTTCAGCTTTTAATAGCTGGATAATTAAATTTCATTTTAGCTTACTTATAAATTAAAATGACTGTATCTCGATTTTAGTTTTCAATCGTTAAGAAGAGAAATGGCCCCACAAGGACGACATTCTTTAGTACCATTTACCATGCCTAATAGTTCCAATCGGGAGGAGAATGAACTCGGTCAGTAAAATTCACCGTAATTATGGAGACTAAAGGGAAGATAGATAATGGATACTCCAGGCGGAGAAGTGAATCAAAAGAACCTTCGATGACGATTGGCGGGTGAGGCAAGTGGAGGGGGAGTTGCAACTACCGTGCCACATTCCACGTGCAATTCGCCCCCAAACAGGGCGGAGGCCGATGCACTCGCAAGGCGAGTCGCGCCTTACCGCCCGCCATCAGATCGATCGAAAAGGACTCGAAAAACCTGAACGGAGACGCTGCATAAGGGGCAGCATTTCCTCTGGAGGTAACCAATCAAGATCGGCGATTCTGAAGGAGACTGAAATGAGCAATACCTGGAAGTGACGATTCAAAGATAGCAATCTTTCCCTCTCTTTCGCACCGTCGATGATTCCCATGTAAAACATCACTGAGCAAGTATCTTTAATTTTATTCTGGATCCCGAAATTCACTTATCGACAATTTCCTTGAAAACGACCGTTTTACGATAATAACGGTAACATTCTGAGAACATTATAAACACGTATGTGAATTACTTTCAAATATTTCGTTTTTTTACGAATTCAGTCCCTGTGGCAAATATTAATACGCCAATCTTTGACTTCCTCACCCTGATTATTAATGTGCAACAACTTGGATGGAGAAGACGATAGATAACAGAAATTTCCCATGCAAAAACAGTGCACGTACACGATTTACATACATGCATATTCTGAAGTGACACGCGATTTTTTTCAGTCTTAACATGCACGAGCGGAGTTAAAACCCATTTATTCTTCATGTGAACATGAACCTTACCAATTAAAGGCCATGATTGTGGAGTCACTTTGTGAACATTCTCGATATTCATAAGAAAAGACCACTATGTAAATTTTCACTACAATTTGAATTCCCAGGCCATGCTAGATCATGGCCGACAGTCGACATGTCGACACCTTGATGTCGAAACCATGATAGAGGAATTACAATGCAACAATTTCAGAGAGTAATAATCATTCGCCTTGACTGGGATTCGAACCCGGATCCCTCGATATCCGGCCAAGTGCTTTAACCATCCGTTCGAATCCCGGTCAAGGCGAATGATTGTTACTCTCTGAAATTGTTGCATTGTCATGCACACGTAGCGGATGACTCCGTTAAAGTTACTGTTGCGGCATCTCCCGCAGTTTCTTTGAAATTTATGATAGAGGAATTAAAATTATAGTAGAGAAATGGTGGTTCTATATTATGGTGGAACCTTAACGATGCTGTGCAGTGAGGGAAATGTTGGAAGGTTGAAAAGCGAGTCGTAGGTATCAACCCCTTAAAAGATTACCATTTTAAATTACAAGAATATTCAGTGGTGATGAAATCACTCTTTTTAGAACACGAAGGGTTATAATTTCGAGTGTGATTACGGATACGAGTATATACTCATAATCGTCAGTGGTTATAAATCCTAGGATTGGCTTCCACTTATTTTTCCCATCGCTTAACCTCCTCACGTACTCGTATTTATTTCTCCGCGCCAACCATTATCTTTTTCCTGTATCTTTATCCATATTTTCTACTACCGCTCTGCCCATTCAATCTCCCTATCTCTTCCACAGACTTCGCCGAGCAACTTGCCTCAACTGTCCGATAAGACAATCTCTTCTTTTCGTGGTTTCCAAAGAGTTGCTTCCTCGAAGGATTTCTATGTTTAAACCAGTTTCGTTCGCTCTGTGTTCGACACCCTACCATTGCATCAATTTTCATCTTTTACCGAACCTATTCTCTTCGCTGTTGCTACCATCGATTTCTGGTGATCTTGATGAATTATTCCCATTCCCGACGCGATCCCGATTTTCCCGAAATACGAGTCGTACATTACCACCCTTTTCCCCCATTTTTTTCAAAAGTGTTTGGAACCTGATTAGTTACTTATTTTTTTATTGGTCCATCCCTCATCGCTTTTCGTGCTACAGGTATCACTGAAGTCAGTCCGATGCTTTAGTTTCGGTTTCTGAAGGGAGTCTGCCTGGCTCGAAGACCTACGGCAAACACGAATTCATCTCATAACTCAAAAGGAACAACTTCCTCATCGAGAACCCCCGATTCCCACATGATTTTCTCGCATTAAATATATAACGTATATAAAAATTACGATTTAATTAAAAACGTTATCTCCCATTCTTTGGCGGATGTTTTTAAAGAAATTGAGCAATTCCCGACTTCTTCCAGTATTTCCCGACAGTGTGTTCACTGCTCTCACATCAAAATTTTTAGTATGATTCACTTTAATTTATCGCTTTTTAAATATTATTTCTTACATTAGTGCTTATGCTTAATAATACGAAGCAAACTTTTATTTTTAATTTTTTAAACACACGAGTGAGCCAAAAAAAAATCCCGATTTCCCAGAAAAAAACTCAAAAATATTTCAAAACATTCACACACAAATAAGGGGCGTGCTGGCCCAGTGGATACAGCACTGGGATGCTGACCGGAAGGCACGAGTTCCATTCTCGGGAACGCCTCTGGGTCTCTCTCAGTTTCACCAAGGCTGTGAGATTTTCCAGGTATCATCTTCCTGGAAAACCACAGGCGGCAAAAGGGAAAGGAACTGGCACATGCCGTTTTCATTTTACGCGGCTTCGGGATTAGTATTAAGTGATCGTATATCCTCACCTTGAAAACCAACCTTTAGGATGATTACTGTGGTTTTTGGTCTTCACGAAAAGTACGTAAAAATGGAAAAATAAAAGTTATGTAGTAAGATTAAACACAAAGGGCCTACCAAAGGGGGAGGGACCTCAACCTTGGGTGGTCGCTTCCTCCTAGCATGCCTTTACCTGCCTGGCTCTTTGCCCATCACATTCTTACATATTATCACGCGGAGATCAAAAATTCCAACTGCCATAGAATGCCAAGTATCAAGGATTTTCCCGCTCTTGAACATACAACTCAAACAACTCCCACACAAAACAAGGAACAAGTTGACGGGAATATAAAATCGAGATGGATCAGTCGGAAACGAGAAAGTTTTAATGGAGGATGGATCCTCAGACAAGACCTCTCTCGATACCTCAACGACAAGACACATTATTTTGCGCTCCAATCAAAACAGCTTAATTATCCTTTGTGCCACAAATCTAAACAGTTACTTTAACACAAAAAAAATCAACTGATCATAAAAAGTAACAATAATTTCCGAGTGAAAGTCAAAAGGGAAATTCCTCAATGCGTCATTTTCCAAATTTGTAGGTAATAGCACCGATCATAATTTATGTCGAAATGATTGACGTCCATCACCTATCAAGTAGCTAGCCTAACATGAAACATATCAGTGCACGATGTATCGCAGATTATCATAAGATATCTAAATCGAGAAATTATCCAAATGGCACAGAAGGCCTTAATGCTTGACCCGAATGGTGCCAAAGATAAGGATACAGATCCTTTACATCCACCCCAGGAATCCTAGGAAGCCTTAAATGATCATTATTAATTTATGTTCGTAATCTTGTTTTCCAATAGATACGATCTTCAAAAAATATTCCCTTTTACTGGCAGCCATTGTCGTTGGTCGTCATACGTGAGCTGACGTAACACAATTTTGCAGCGTGTGTTCTATGGAACGTGGGAGTCCAGTGGGAATAACAAACTGGAAGGTCTTAGTTCAAAATTATGGGACCCCAGTTCACCCAAGCTTTAGTTTGTTGGGTAGCAGATTTTTCTGAAAAATTGCACACGACACAGCAGGGAAAGGAATAGCTCCCCACATACCCTGATTTTTTAAATCTCACACGAAAAGGACATAGTATATCGGTGAGCTTTACCCTCACCAATCATACCAACTACTGTGGTTTGGTTTATCACTATCTTTCCATTGTTTTAAGCTCAACTTTGCGGAAGTTCACTTTCAATATTTATTTCATTAAGAATACAATGTATACATCCACTATTCTTTATTATCGTACAACTAGTTTCAACGCTTAGGCGTCATCATCAGGCACAAAAACTTTTTGTGCCTGATGATGACGCCTAGGCGTTGAAACTAGTTGGACGATAATAAAGAACAGTGGATGTATACATTGTGTTCTTAATAAAATAAATATTACTATCTTTCCCTCGTTTTATCGTGAAAACATTCTGAATGTTGAAGCTACTTGCATATCGCCCCGGTCATCCTCATTATAACCAAGGCAACCAATACATAAGTCTCGGACGGTCCTGTCAAATTAATTTTTTCACTTTGCCCAATCCTATTGCGTCGACAAGAATGGCTATTATCTTCCTCCTTATCCTTACCTCTCGCTCGCTTACCCAGCAATCTACCTTTTATTACAGCCAGCAACACTCTCCACTGCCCTCTCGCAATATCTCCGACAAACATTTTTTTCTGCCTTGTTAGAATTCCGTCCAGCAACTTCCTCTCCCCTGCTACCACTTGTGGCACTGCCTGCTTCGATTATCATTCACTCCGTCCAACTTAGTTCTCCTCCATTCTTCCCCATACCGCATCTCAAAAGCCACTAATCAACGCTAATCCTCTTTCCTCAAAGATCAGATTTCGAAACTATACAATAATACACTCCCCTAATAAAGTTTTTACCGATCTTTTCATTCCCTTCTGGTTGGGAACACTTACCATCAATAACATCCTTTCCTGGAAACCTTTCACACTTTCAGACAGGCAACTAAAAAATATCCATTTCGGAATTGTTACGTAGATTACAATGCAACAATTTCAGAGCGTAAAAATCATTCGCCTTGACCGGGGCTTGAACCCGTATCCCTCGATATCCGGCCGAATGCTTTAGCCAGTTAAGCTACCGAGGCGTCCTCTTCGAATCCCGGTCAAGGCGAATGATTTTTACTCTCTGAAATTGTTGCATTTTAGTGCACACGTAGCGAATGACTCCGTTAAAAGTTACTGTTGCGGCATCTCCCGCAGTTTCTTGAAATTTCTTATGTAGATATTGAAACACTTGCTGCGTAGCGTGACTTACTAAGAGGGAGTTGGGCGAAACGTTAATGCCTTATTTATACAGCTTGTATTCCTGCCACTTTAAGTCCCAACCCACGTAATGTGACAGAAACGTTCGAAAAAAACCAACAATATTTGCTCCCCGTACCATGGTTGAGCTATCATGGTTACTAGCATGCGTCACCTTTTTGTAAATTGAACAAAAGCAGGGAAAAATCTGGGTAGAAAGGAATCATAGGAAAAAAATGTCTCGGGAAAAGAAGGCGGACTTGAGGGCTCTGTGGGTCATGGAAAATATTGGATAAAAATGAATTATTTGGCACAAAACTTGTCTATTTCTTTCCTTCGTCCTACACCGGATAGCAATTCAAACGGATTTACCTATATTTCTTTGGAAAATCCTTTCAGAAGAAACAATTACTTTTGCTAAAGAGTAATGAATATCAATACGGCATTCTACTTTTAAAGTTAGGCTTTGAATAGGTACACAGAATAGCCAACGCTCCATACAAAACCTCGCCTGATAAAACATAGAAGGATACTACAATACCTACCCGAAATTACACCAGCGAACCACTACAATAGATCCTTCTTCAGTACCGCATACTTTCTACCTCCCTTCATTCCGTCCAACACGCCTGTCCTTTTCCTCCCTCTACCGCTCCAGCATTACATTCTCCGTTTCTTTTTGGATCTATTGGAATGCATGGTAACTGCTACGTCGCAAAAACCATTCGAGTTACCATGTTAGGACTTTGCTGATCGAAACGACGGTACTCCATTAAAGCAAATCCTACTATAGTGTAAAGACTTAAGCGATAGAAATAAGACGAGAGCCATACGATGCCCGGGTCCTCTTTTCTCGGGGGTGAGCGAGAGAAACAGGTCCTTCCAAGGGGAGGAGGACAGTAGTCGCGGCTTGCTCTCTCCCGGCGACCGACCGAAGAGATCGCGAGGAAGGACACAAAGCGCCGTCTTTGTCTGAAGACCCTCGTGGTGTCTTCATGGGAGGAAGGAGAGGGGAGAGGAAGCCGTGGAGGAATGGGATGCAAGACTATGGGTTGGGGTGAGAGAAAAGAACTAAGAGAAGGGGGGAGTGGGGGGGTGAAAGAAGGAGGAGAAGCGAGAGTGCTCTCGGCATGAGAGCAGAACAGATTTCCGGCCCGAAGGGGGAAGAGACGAGACCTTTTTTGCCCCCAACATATGTACGCGACTCTGATTTCTCGACGAAATAATGTCCGCAATGCTCAGTTCCTGCTCTAGGGCACCCGACCAGGGACGCCTCTTTCCTCCAATGACAAGGGAAGAGCGCGAACGGCATTAGCGCCCTTTTGTTACGACATCCGACCTCGTCATCTTAGAACATAGGACCAACAAACAAACACCTAAGCTGTGGCGCTACGGAAGCATCCTCCGAGTCCCCTTCTGAGCTTCGACGTTCTTATTTCACACTCGGGATGCTGGAAGGGAGACAGCCATTTGTGATATGCTCCGAAACTTGCTAAGCCAATCGAGAGCAAATTAACAAAATCCGGACGACACCCGGAGAACACTTGAACGTTTAACCTTATGCAATACGAGTACGATTTTTTCGCTGTATGAAGGAACCATTCCGTCTCTCTAAATACTTCAGGTAGTAACTGATTCCCAAAGATACATGATGAATGGAAACATAATATTGTGACCGACACACTCAAGTTCTAATAATGTTTTAAGATATAAGACTTGGAGACATTCTTACTAGTAAGATGCGTTTTAAATGTCTCTCGTCATCTGATATAACTCGTTGATACCCTACCCTGTTATATGCATTAGCATTCTCTACAATTTTCAGACACTAACCTGTTTCCCCTATTGTTCTCGAAGACCATTATGACGATGAATTTATAGGAATAGATTTTAATATATTCATCAATCTTTGATCAAAATAGATCACCTCAGCGGAAAAAAATGATTGGGGCCTGCTCGGCTGATATTTTCCAAACTGGACGTAAACTGAACCGTTTACTCTTTAGGTAGGTAGCTCAAAACGTAACTTTTCTCCTTTACCGAAGATAAAATTCTATCAGATATCTGGAATCGACATGACTCTAATCCACGGCTGTAGAGCCGATTGAACATTCCAGCACCGATTTTTTTCTGGAAATTTCAAATCAAATATATCACACACATGGGATCATTCCAGAAGAAAAAAAATAATAAAAAATAATGCGAAGAAAATGACAGAATATCCCGAGTGACAAATAATTTGAGGGCCCAGAGGAAAAAATGAATGGGAGCTCATTGAAAAGAGAACGAGAAAAAAAATACGAAGGAGCATTTTTATGCGACAAACATTCGATTCAGATGTCACGCTGAATCAACATTTCGGAGGAAATTTAGTCACGCCCGGGCAGTAAGCAAAACCCTCTCTCTCTCTCCCTTCCGAATGACGAACGAGTTCTCGCCCGAAAAAGAAATACGATCCGCGCTGACGCTGAAATTGCAACCGCGCGAAACATTTGGGGAACATCTTCCCGCCCTCCTTTTTGGAATGGACTCCTTCAATTAAGAAGACTCCCCCCCCCCCCTCCATCCCTTCTGTCCGACAAAACGCACATCCCTCCCAACCGCCTCGTCACAATAATTCACCGCATCCCGGCCCAAATTGTGGCGATGACACACACCCGCTTTCCAACATCCTTTTTTTTCCCCTCCCTCTCTACTCCCCTTGAAGCCCCTGCCTCAAAACTTTTCGGGTCGGTGGAGAGGGGAACAAGGGGGACGAACGAGGGCGCAGATCAGGGGAAGAGTACGGAGACATTTCACTCGTGACTACCTCCCAAACACGCTTCGCGATGGGGCACGGAAATGAGTCACGCATCCAGATCAGAAGAACCCTACGATTTTTTCTTTTATTGTTCAGGGTGGAAGGGGGGGGGAGAAAGAAAACGGTAAGGGAAAATTATTCTAGGGAAAGCTGGAGGATGAGAGAAGAAGGCACGATGGGCGGTGGTGAAATGGGGGGAATGAGAGATGGCTCCGGTCAGGAAGATAAAAAAGAGATGACGCGAGGAAGCTCGAAGAAGAGATGCTGTATTCGGTGATGACACCGATGAGATGAGAGGCACGCATCTTTCCTCCACGTTTGTTCTGAGCCACGCACAATTGGAAGCAGTGAACCTTCAATTTGGTTACTTCTCGTCAGAAATTCATCAACGTCGCGCTTTTCTTATAATGTTCTGGTTTTTTCTTCCCCCTGTCATACAGGATTTCATCTCATAAATGCCCATGAATTTCATTTCGTTTCAATCACAGAGAAAGGGTGATTATTTCGAAATATTTTTAAGAGTTTAGAAATTTTAACTTTCGGCCACATGAATGAACTGCGACTATTCTTGACATTTTTTTCAACTCTGCTTCGATATTTTAACGCAACTTTGGTATCACCATGCGTTGCTGTTGCCAAGAATGTTATTCCACTCGTCCCGTTAGTCAAGAAGGCATCGCATTCCGAAGACACGTGTGTTGTTCGAGACCACGAGTTTTCAGTGTAACAGAAATTCCTAAAAAACAGCCGCTTGTCTCTCCTGTCTTTCGTTATCTTTCAACAGCTCATTTTGAAAGCACCCCTTAACGTTTCGTAGCCTGAATTAGATTAGGGTTATGTCCTCAATAATCCTCCCATATCAACTCGCAACTATCACTGCTACGGCAGGAAAGAAATTTAAGTCTATCGACAGGAACAAACACGAGGAAAACAGCATACAGATGAAAGAAAAATAAATTGATTAGAAATGGCCTACTGACAGGATATTTAAGTTTAAATTCTGATCCGACATGATAACTTTAAAATAAAAAAAACCACAAACACAGTAATCAACCCGAAGGTCGGTTTAGTAGGTGATGGTAGAGTTCACCCATGTACCAAGCCCGACGGCGTGTGAATATTTACACATCAGGGTAGGGGGGCCAGTTCCTTTCCCTGTGCTGGTTATGGTTTCCCAGGAATATCTGGTACCCGAAAAATCGACTAGCTTGCGTGGAGCTGCAGGTGCCCAAAGTGCCTTACCCGGGAATCGAACCCGAGACCCTCCCGTTCAGTAGTCCAACGCTCTACCCACTAGACCACCGCGACCCAACTTTAAAATAACCTTAAAAATTAAAAAAGTAAGTCGATAATTGTTTCATGTAGTTCAACCTAGAACTGCGGTTTTGATCTTTTGCTCGTCTCGATCACTATTCCCTAGTCGGAAACCTCCATCACGTCTCAAAAGGTAGCTAAATACCCTGTGTTATTAAGAATATCTTTAATTTTTTAACCAAATCTCTATATTATTAATATCTTACTAAGATAACAGCTTCCTACACAGCGCAGAAAATGAGTTATAGATATTGTTTCTTCTTGCAATGACTGTGACTCTGCCTTCTTATTCCACTAACCCTCCACTCTTTGTACCTAGGGTTTGAGAAATTAGTTAGCAATGCATTTCACTTTCATTGAACTTAAATGAAAACAAACAGAGGAATAAGTAAGGACAGATATTTTTATGAGAAAAATCAAACAAAAAAACCTTGCATTGGCATCGTCCTCCGGCGAACGAGGAGTGAATTACGAAATGCCTCATGAATTCTTTAAGGCGGATGACTCAGGGAAAAAAACAAGGGTTTGTAAAGGCACGCGAAGCACTGAGACCAAGCAGCTGCATAAAAAGAGAAACACTGATGCAGCGACCAATTATACGTCGCTAGGGCATAAGGATTATGGATCACAGAACGATGATTGCCATGTAACCCCTCAATACTTATCGATGATACATGGCAGTTGAAAACAGGAAAAGGAAACGAGTGGACATCGGCAGAATGAGTGATACGAGGCCAAAGCGGATGACAGGACACGGGAAGGAAGTACGGAAGGGCAGAGAGGGTCCAGGGAGGAGGGCACAAAAGATTCTCATTGCGACTCCAACTTGTTTTTATCTCGGTCGTAAAAAGTCGAACTTCTCCTCCACAATAACCTCCCTTTTATTGCCCCACGGAGCAAGATCGAACCGTCATGTGTATCCACGTCAGGCAGTTTTCATTTTTTCGAAACCTTTGAACTCTTAAAAATCGCTCTGCGCGGTGGACAAAAAAAAGAGGCGGGTGGGTAGATGGAAGAAGAAAAAAAACAACTCTCTCCCTCCGTTAATTTCCTATTCCGGGAGATCGAGGGAAACAAAAATAACAGGACGATGGACGTCTTTGGAATGAGTCGAAATAGTCCGGGGCTATAATAATGACGGCGGCCATTACTGCCCGGAATGAGGCGAGGAGCATAAACCCAGGGACTTCCATTCTATCCGGGAAACGTTCAGAGCAAATAACCCGCGACCCCACGATCTCTTTCGTCCCAAGTACTGAACTCGCCTTGTGTGGCAAAGGAGGAAAACCCATCATAAATATATATCATCTCATAATCACGTTACCTTCGAGGTCCTTCGACGATCATGTCCGAAACAATTTAATCTCGCGAGATGCTAATAACCATCCGCTGGTCGATAACTAAGCGGACTGCAGACGTAAAGCGAATTAACTTTTGCACAAAGGCGGCGATTGAATTTAAATTTCTATTCGCAGAACACAAAAGCCACACATCCTCTCATTGACAATGTGGGATTATTGTGGAAATCAAACATTTACATCATCAGATGAAAAAGTGAAATAGACTGGAATTTTATTAAGAATAATTTGAAGAAGGCAAATGATATCGTATAATAAGAGGGGAGTTAAGCTGGGTAGAAGGAGGAAAAGAATAGGCATGCTGAACGGAATGAAGAGATGCAAGCAATGGAAAGAGGGAGAATGACTTATTGTAATACAGGGTGCTATAGCATTAAATTACTTTCGTGTTAGATTGATTTTTAATAATCAAACCACTTTACTTTTCCACATATACTTTTAAATTTTCACGACCCAGGTTTCGTTATAGCATAACAAGTAAAGTGGTTTGATTATTAAAAGTCAGTATGAAGATTTTCCACCAAGTAACGCCAGAAATTGTTTTATTTGTGTTAGATATTGCTCAGTTCCTGGACCAATAAAAAAAACATCCGCTATACTACTCTAGTAACATTATTATGTCCACTAGGAGTACTCCACTAATGAATTTTTCTGGATTAAGTGCGCCCTTATCAGATGGTATCAAAAAGTGTGCTATGTCGGTTTGGACATGTTGTTAGAAGTGACAAAAGTCGAGCCATCAAGCAAATTTAAGAGAGAAGACAGTAAATATCTTGTGAGAAAAGGGTAAATCGAGAAATCCATGAAGAAATCCCGTGAAGATATTCTTCACGCAAGAAATATTACACGTCTCAGGAACAGAAGACCACGTATGATTGGAAGAGAGGCATATAGGGCAGAGGACAGTTTAGCAAAAATTTATGAGGGTTTTTTTTTGTCTAAGGACAAAATCCGTTTTTTCCACTGTGCCCAACTGGAAAGGGTGAAGGAGCCTTAAGAGTAGATATCTATGTAATCTCACTTATATTTTTATCTCGTATGGATATGCATGCATGTGACCTCATGTAAAATGATATCCCTGGCCCCATTGCTTCCTTCCGCAAACCGGTAAAAATTCGGTGTGCCCCTCGTGACCAGTCACCCCTTCATAACTTGGAATAATATTCCAGTCCTGATTAAAATAGCCGCGTTCGTACGGACGTGACGGTGTCTAGGGAGGAGAATTCGACAATCTAGTCTCGGAGGACTTAAACAACCGACAAAAAAATTTTTCACGGCGATTTTCTCCGCCAAGCCGTAATGCCCGTCATTACACCAATTGATGGCAGGATGCAGTGTCTTCTATCCTCCTCGCTACAACAGTGGGCGTCGACCGCCAATGAACGGAGGGGGGGGTCCACCCCTACCCCCTTCCGACCCCCACCCCCAAAGATGATGATGACGATGATCGTAACATCACGTCTCATCGAATCTCTCTCGACTCGAAACCATCGGATTGCTTCCAAATCCGCTCAGTGCCTTTGCCACATTTACTCTCCCGGCAAACTAACCGGGAAGCCTGACCGAATGCAACACGCCGGATCTTCCCGTGGAATTATTCCCCTGAAAGTGGAAAGAAGCGAGAGGAGGTATCTAGGTGAAAATACTTGCCTCCCATTACTTGTCATTGACACTATGTTGCCATTAAACCGATGCGGGTAACGAAAATTCGGTATTAGTACTTCGGAGTCTGCGGAGCCTTTTGCGGGAATTAATTGGACCCACATGAACTCCAATGAGGTCCCCACTTCGGCGCTATCCATCAGACGTTTCACTGAAGATTCTATCGATTGCGTAGGTCATATACCTTTTCTTGTAAACTTCAAACAACGTGAGAAGGTCAATAATACACAAGCAAGAATATGCCTTCGAACGGAATGAAAAGAGGATATAAAAAAGTAGAGGAAGAACGCTTAACGTACACCGATCGCATCTGTCACACGACTTGGAAATATGACAACACCCGATATTAGGACACTGTGCAGATGAAAATGGACATTGCAAAGAAGTGGACAATGGACAGAGAGATCAAAATTCCGGTATCTCATTGCCCATCCATGTGAACAGCTTTGTATTATTCCCGGAACATTTTACACCATTTCATGCACGCATTATCGTAAATTATATTGACCTAGTAATGAAGTGACCATATCTGAGATAAAACATTGTTAAAAACCCACTGTGTAAACTTTTGTCCCCACTGGGCTGAAGATCCTCAACTGCACAAGCACCCTGACAGCACAGCAGTGCTTTACCAGTAATTTAAATTAAGTACAAATTCTATTCTAACCAAGACAGCAAAATCATGGTACTAATTTTGAGTTGGTAGAGGTAAATAGCCATTGTACATAAATATTTTTATTCGAGCAGATATGTTTTTATTTATTATTACACTATCGAGACATCTCTATTCTTTAAATCGTTTTCTAGAAGCATACACACCGACAGAACACATCTCAGAATCTCACCTGTAAGTACACTCTCATCATATGAGGGGACCCTAAAAAAAATAAATAATTCCATTAATTAACACACACAAAAACCATGATTTGGCAAGTATGCGTTCCATTCGATGAAAGTTCCGACAAAGAACCCTATAAAGAACAACATCTTCTTTCATATGGCGGACACTAAAACGGAACTTTTTTAACATAATTTTTTTCACTCACGTATTACGATCGTGTAAGATGTCTTTGATTAGTAAACCAACTTTGTTTTATATAATCCTAACGAAACGGCGGCGGAAAATAATGAACAATTCTCCCATTCATTGCGGCCCCGTCATAATCCATTTATAGCTTCGTTTACGATGAACAGAAATAATGTTTTTTTGCAATTGCGTCAGCATAGTATAAGAGCGCCGATGGATTTACGAACCACCAAGATGTGAATTTATATTAGCTTTATGGTCGGTCCCGCCCCATTTCCCAGAGCAAAAAAAAAACACGAGAGTTAAATTATTACATTTACAAATCTCAATTATATCAATCTCTCATCTTAAATGTAGTGGAAAACTATTTTCAGGTATAATCATAATTATTCCGATTCGCACGTAGTTCATTCGGGGTGAAACTCGTCTCAAGCCAATTCCCGTGGAGTACGAGTACAAATACCATTGGGATAATTTGACAAAGCAGAAAAACTAATCCTTCAATCGGAATTAAATTTCTTTGTTCCGAGGTATATTTTTTTAAATGGAAACGAAAGAAGTCCGTCGAAAATCGTCGACCATTCAGAAAACGAAGAACAATTAGCGGTCTTGGTGCGAATGTGTGAACGGGCAATTTGTGGGGGGATCACAAAAAAAAGGGCATCAGGACATTCACATGGAGACGACCTATCACCTGGGCAATCAAATCATTTGTTATCCCAGATAACGAAAAACTTCGACCTGTGAAGAGAGGAGGAAAGAAAACGATTAAAAAAATGAATCAAGCGGACGAGAAATTTCGAGAAAGAGGCTGATCTTACCCCTGGTCTTCCCCATGATTCCCGGGGACTTTTCTTCTCGGTCCTATCCCGCCCGCCAGCCCTTTCTCCCCCGGCCCTTCCTCAAGCCGCCTCGTCCAGGGACACCGCCGGGTGGGAGAGATGGGGAGAATTCGAGGCGGGGGCGGAAGAAGGAAAAGAGAAAGGAATCCATCGGGAGGGGTAGGGACGAGACGCGACGGAAGGAGGGAGGAATGCGAAGAAAAAGAGGAGATGGGACGGGGAATATGCGGAAGGGGGCGGGGTCGCGCGACCGCCCGCTCTCTCAGCGAACGGCCTCCAGCGACCGACCAGTTTTACCCCGGGGTTCATCCCCGCTCGCTCTCCGACTGACTCGCTTCCGAGGCGCTGATGATTCCTAGAGAGCTCGTGCCTAACGAAAAAGTGAACGCATCAGACGAACGGAGAGAGATGAAGAACGTCGATTAACCGTCCCGATTAACGACGTGAGGATTCCCGATCCAACGTGGCAGAGTCGGTAATGCAGATCTGGCTGGACAACAGGGAATTGTTTGCATCCTCCACAGAAGCACCAATTTTCTGGGGATATACAGGGTGCGGCAACATAATTTCTTTTTTTATGAAGCAAAATCCCTTCAAAAAAGAAATTATGTTGCCGCACTTCTTTCTTTTTTTATGAAGAAAAATCCCTTCAAAAAAGAAATTATGTTGCCGCACCCTGTACTAGTATATGCGTGGTTCATTACTTTTATTTTAAATCAATGAATTCCCAACTCTCAGAATGAAGAGAGTATAGGCGAGAGGTGTGGAAGAAATTGTTTATATCCCAAGATTACGGTCTAATGAAAAGGGATAAATCTCAATAAGACAAAGTTTGATTTTAATGATCAAATCTTTGATCTGACAAGTCATTAAAGCCTACAGGCTCGAGAGCCTGTTGCCATCAGAATGTCCGATAAAAAACGAATTTTCCTCGGCCATCTTTAATGTACTGCAGTGTCAGAGAATTTTTTAAATAAGTTCCATAAACGCTCGTTCGATTTTGCGGTCAAATGAAGGAAGTCGCTCAAATGACTTAAAAGCAATTGTGCATGAAAAATCAATGCATGGTAAAAGGTATTTCCCTTTCACTTTCCTAGGCGACTTTCCGTCGTGGCTCTAGTTATAATTCCCAAAGCAAATGACCGTCGTGAGTTGTTTTCATGTGCCACACAGTATTTTTATTTGGACTTAGGAGTAACGATTTAGAATTCGGTACTGTGGCTCACAGCACTCGGAAATTTCCGGAACGAGGAAGAAAAGAGAAAACTTACCATAAATTGAATGCCTATTGCCACAAGCGCCTACAAGTGCATTATAACAGTGCTGGAATCATTTCCTTTTTAAGCGAAATACTTTTCATTTTCACGAAGGAATATAAACCGCACCGCATGAGGAAACTTTTTAATAAAAGGCTACTGAAATTGATGCATCATTGAATTTTCTAAAACAATTTGCTCCGCTAAAATGTGTTGCCTTAAAAGTATCAATTATCTCAATCGGGATAAAATTAAAAAATAATTATTACCTCCTATTGTTTTGGGCGTGATATGGAAAAAATCTTATAAAAGGTTAAGGCAGAATGTTTGTTAAAGTAAACTCAGTAGTTATAGACCAAGTTATATCAGCAATATTGTGTCGGAGCACTCCTTATTCATTGAACTTTAATAGTTTATAATAGAAAGAATGAGAAATTAAAAAAACTTGAACTTTGAAGCTCCTCGAATATTTTATATTACTAAATAACCATGTAGGCCTATTTTTTGGTTGAACTAAGTGAAACTAATTCTTAGAAATATTTTTACGATTCGAGAGATTCGACATTTGCAACTCTTTAGGTCACCATATATTAAAAACAGGTCGACCTGCTTGAAGTTACGAAATTTTAAAAGCTTTACACTAAACATAAAAGTCCTAAAAAATTTTGCATCTATGCATTCGAAATAGTATCAGGCATTGATGAATGTTCCCATTTCAATCACCACGTTACTACATGAAAACAAATTAATGTGAGTGAAGGACGAGGCATACGCAGAGGAGTAGTAATCGCCACAAGAGAGTACGTCATCCTGGAATATTCTAACCTTTTCTACAGTTCATACATTCTGTGTAACTCCTTTCCCAATGGTAAAACCACCCCATTCCTCCCTTTCATTCATCAGCGAGAGTGTTCTCCGTACCCAACGGCTCGCTGCCTCGAGCATTTCACCGATTCGCAGAACAATTCCCACCCTCTTAACACTTCCGAAGGATTCGGGGTTCATGCATTTGTTTAAGTGCTTTTTTTTGGGCGTAACCTAAGTGAAAGGGACTAGAAAGACTGCAGTAACATCAACATTATCCAGAACTAATTGATAAGATATCGATGCAGAAAGTCCCAGACTATTCAATTAAGTCCGGCGTTGAGTTCATTATTGCGTGTCAAGAATGAACAAGCACCAAGGGAGGAAGATCACACTTCATTAATACAGGTGAAATAAGTGAACCCGGGAAGATTATACAAAGTAGGATTTCGAGATTGTACATCCAATATACATGCGAACGCATACACCCACGTGTGATCATACATAAGACACTACCTTTCCATTAAACAGCCAAAGCACTCATCGAGAGAGGATTTCGATAGCGGTTGTTAAATAAGGAATAATTGTTCAAAACCGTTGTTGGCATGAAAATCGCATATTGAATGAGGGAGGAGGCCTTATTAAAATAATGAAATTACCATCCGTTAAATATTGGGAAACAAATATTGACCTAATAATATGGCGTTATCAGTATTCTGCAAAATCGAAAATCTAATTTAAATACACTTCATATTCCTGCAGTGAATTTGGCACAAGATGGTCCCGTGCCCTGATGAGTGAATTTCACACGCCGATGGGCTTAATATTGGCTGAACTGTACCAACACCAACCAAACCGATCTTCGGGTTGTTTAATGAGTTTTTATATACACACACACATACATATATATATATATATCGATGATGCGGAAGTACTCACGAGAGCAATATAACTTTTGGACGGCACAATAGAACACAGAATAAAACAGATAACACGTAAAAGGACACTCACACTGTAGATGATTTAAGCTTTCGGCCTACTCCGAGGCCTTCTTCAGGTCAGACTCTATACTATATATATATATATATATATATATATATATATATATATATATATATATATATATATATGTATGTATATAATATATTTGTGTACGTGTGTGTAAAGCCCGACGGCGAGTAAAATTCACATTTAAGGATAGGGTGTCCAGTTCCTTTCCGAGAAAGAGGGAACAGTGTTTCTCTGAGTTTTTGTTCACTAGCGCTATCTTGCTTCTCCGTTTAAATTATTATTCACATCCGTGAGACTTTCCTTCGTGGTATATGCGTAAAAAATTGAAAAAATATCAATAAATAATTTATTACACTCATTCAAGACATATTTCGGTAGCCCGAGGCCCATCCATCCTAGTGCAAGAGGTAATTCGTGTACGTGTGTGTGTGCAAATATGTACTTATATGTATCTGTATGTGTATCTAAATATACAACAGCTTAGATTCAAATAATTTTTCTCATTTCCTTACTTATTCCTTAAAAACAAAGGCGCGAAATATAAATCTTTCCACAGAGTGGGCACGAGGAAAGGAGAGGTCAATATTTTTAGGATAGAGAGCAGTGAAATAGCAGCTGAGGAGTCAGAACGAATATGCGAAGGTAAGCCCAGGGCATGCTAAAATTTGGCACAAGAGTTCCCCAAACTTTTGTACACTTGAAATACTGATGCAGGTCTTCATGAACTCGAGAGAGTCTAATTTCTTAGACAAATTTGCCCACTGTAACTGTATTTAATACTAACAAACAACTATATTTAAGGATATGAAATGCGCAGTCACGTCGTCTGTATGTCACAAATGTATTATTCAGTACACGTCTCTATCTTCTACAGAACTTGAAGTTTTCAGAGTATAAGAAAAAACCCATAAACACAGTAATCAACCCAAAGGTCGGTTTAGTAGGTGATGGTAGAGCTCACCCATGTACCAAGCCCGACGGCGTGTGAATATTTACACATCAGGGTAGGGGGGCCAGTTCCTTTCCCTGTGCCGGTAATGGTTTCCCAGGAAGATCTGGTACCCGAAAAATCAACTAGCTTGTGTGGAGCTGCAGGTGCCCATAGTGCCTTACCCGGGAATCGAACCCGAGACCCTCCCGTTCAGTAGTCCAACGCTCTACCCACTAGACCACCGCGACCCGCTTTCAGAGTATTTTTTTTAAGTAATCTACCGGTTAAGGTAGGTTTTTGGATGGACCCAACTATCAAATATACATTTTCACACTCCAAACAAAACCCAATCCAGCAACCTAATCTACATCAATTCCCTCTTCATCTCTGTGTCCTTCCTTCCTCCCTTCATCCCATCCAAAATCCCTATCCTGTTCCTGCCCTTTCCTCGCTTGCCCAACATTCTCCCCTCTATTACCTTCTTTAACATTCCACTGCCGCTCAATACGCCTTTCATCCATCTTTCAGAGTATATCCCCCCCTTAAATCCTAACTACAGTTTTGAAGCGTTCACCAGCAACAAAATGCTTTAAGACTATACTTAGAGTGGCACTTGAATAAGATGAACCCGGATTACTCAACTAGAGTCAAAGTGACATAAGTGTACGGAAACACAATGTAATATAACAGACAGCACCGAACTTAATAGAAAATTTTTTCTACTAAATGGTATTATAAAATGAAATCAAAAAACACTTCAGCCAATAACCATTTCGTTTCAGACACACGTTAAGCAGAAGCAAGGTTGTTCACGTCTGTTACAGACTACTAAAGGGTGCAATTTCACCGAATTTTGCGGTCGGGAAACGCCATAGTGGATGGATGGAAGATATTGGTTATTTCTAGTAAGCCCGGAAGCATCATTAATATCGTTGTAGGCGTAGGATGTCCAAGGGACAACATTTTAAATACTAATATTTCCTATCCGACGCGCACATTGCCTCAGAAATAACACTAAAAAACCTTCCTTTATGATTAATGGGAGGGCTAGAGAAAATCACACCACAAAATTCAACTAGTGTCGCCCGCTTCCTTGAAAATAATTACGATACACAGAAAAGTCTATCGTAAAATTCAGCATCGTCCAACAAAAGTGATGGAGGGAAGCGGAGAACTTCGAAAGGAACCCCCAAATTGGGCAACTGTGAAGAATGGCTGTGCGGAGAATAGTGATGGAGTTGGAAGAATGGAGGGCAGAAGAAAGACGTGTTAGAGAGATGGAAATACGTTTTGGGTGGGAGGGAAGCAGGTGAGGAGGGGGAAGGGTTTGCGGGGCGGAGAAGTGTGGAGGGAAGGTGGGGAAGTGGGGGAGGGCGACCATGGGGACCCCTGGGTCAATGGATCGAATGTGAAAATGAGAGGGCGAGAGAGGCATTGTGGGAAGGGAGGAGGGATAAGAGGTTGAAGGGAAGAGTTGAGGGAAGGGAAAACCGTGAAGAATCGCCCACCACGGAACGCGGCAAATGGACGTCGTCCCGGGCGAACGTTTGGGGATGTCACGAGGGGACGCTTTTGAATTCCGCTTCCCCACTCACTCACCCATTCGCTCAAGCGTGAAAGTCGAGAGAATACGACATCTGATAAGGATATTCACGGCGTATCACATTCAATAGTTCCTTCCCCATATCGGGAGTACGTAGCGAGTCCTCCTCCCCCCGTATGTAACCTATTATGCTGCCCGAGACGAAAAATGAACGACAGAGAGCTAATAAGGATCGACTTTGTACCTATTGTGCCTTGAACAGAAAAAGAAATTCTTTAGCTTCCGATATGATCGATTCCATGAATCTTCTCAATAAGTTAGCTTTCTACTGATTCCATTTATTCCTATTAAAGATCGGAAACGTTTAACAAAAAATGTGTACGTACCGAGTCCCAGATTCAAGAATGCTCAGAAATTTCACTCTTAATCTACGCGCCTTCGGATGACCTCTCTTCATTTTACATTCCGAAAACAGACGAAAGTAAACAAACGCGGAAAACAATGTTGGTCGATGAACCCATTTAAAAAAAAAAACGGGAAAGATTCCGTCGTTCAATAACCGCGAACAACTCATTATTTTCCAAGAAAGGTCACTACTATTCCTGAAGTCAGAAAAAAATTTACGACAATTATTCCATTCAATCTTGAATTGGAAGATAATTGTTGAGTATTTTTGAGCAAATCTTTATTATTGCCGGTGTGCGAGGATGGGGACATTACATTCCGCGAGCGACTTGCGAGTGGCGAAAGGCGCATTCAAATAGGACTAAAAAATCAATAACTCGGGAAAGTTTTCCAGCCATCGATTGACATTAATGAGAGCGGGAAAGGAAAGAAGGCGAGGACGACGGGGGAAGGGTGGCGGTGAAGGGAGACCAGCGGATCGCTCCGGAGGCCAATGAAGACAAACCAAGAATCGGAGATGAAGTGAACACGAAGCGGAAATAAGATGATTCCAAGCCCGAAGCAAAACCTTTAAGCCGATATTTAACATCATCTTTAAATCCCTCAAAATGGGAACCCCCCCAAATCCCAGAGAAGCAAACAGGACTTGAAAAAGGAATAAGATTAATTAGTGGTTATTCCTTTCGCGGCCCTTATCTAGAAATAAGAACCCGTACACGAGAAGTTATTTCCGATTTTATGTACCTGACGGATCTCTTGACATTTATATCCCCAGGAGACGTTTGTAGAATACCAATGGGATCTCCTGTTTCCAATTAGTCGCCTACACTCCGGGTTTCTTTAAGATATATTCCCAGCCGTCTACAGGAAGGCCGTTCTTTTCCGGCATGCCATCAAAATGATACACGACACTTTTACGTCAGATAAAATTTATGTCCAACATCACATGAAAATACAGCAATCAGCTACTATTTTTAAGACTGTGCTGATAAATTAACACATTTTTGAGTACTGTTTTAATTATACTGTTTTAGATTAATTGAACCCCTCTACATCCTCTTAACTCAAAACTAAAATAAAGTCGACAATCTTTTCCAAAGGATTTCATAACGAAGATTCATGCTCTCATGTAAAGCTTGAAATAACAATATGATGCAATGCAATACAAGATTGTTCAAAACAAACTTTGATAAACAACATATCAAAAAAGGTCCACTGGACAAAAACCAAAATAAATACGATCAATATCGAAGGATTATACAAATGGCACTCCCACGTGTTCAGTTCTGAATGAAAGTCAAGCAAGAGATGTATTGAATAAATGAAATAAAAATATTTAGTCAAAGAAGCAGAGATAGCTACCCAAAATCTTCAAGGCGATGGGTTTTTCTCTAAGAATTGAATTGAAGTGAACATCATTCTGGAATCTGACGCGAGAAGACCAATCAATGAGACAGTGGGTCACATCAAAATTTTAGATTTTTAGCAATCGATTATGGGGCTTCTATAACGGGATCAGACAAGAGATTTTATTGAATACTCGTAAATAACAAAACGAAGTACAACGGAGATAAGAACACCTCACTTCTCTCCTTCCTTTTCGGCGATAAATAAAAACGAGGAGGAGGAATGAATATATTGTCTGTTCCAAGTTATTCTTCTGTCAGGAAGTAAACATCCACGGGACGTCGACTAGTACCCGTTCTCCATACACGAGCGTCAATGAGACCTTCTTTGTCCCGATTTGCCCCCACGGCAGCGCCCTTCACGATAACGCACCTGGTGTGAAAGTCGCTGCCTTGCTTAGGCTTGGCAAAAGGTACTATTTTTGAAATGTTATACAATTAATTTAATTGCGCTAGGCAAAGAGGCTTTCACAAGAAGGAGGGAGTTGATGACGGGGACGTTGTGTAGGGAGGTTAAGAAAAGACTCGTATTACGTACTATATACGGCGCGGAAACGTGGTCACTGAAGCAAGAGGATAGACATAGATTGGAGGCTTTTGAAATTTGGGTGTGGAGAAGAATGGAGAAGGTGAAATGGACCGAAAGGAAAACAAATGAGGACGTGCTAGGTATGCTGTGGCCGGAGAGGGGATTGTTGGGAGAAATCATAAGAAGGCAGGAAAAATGGATGAACGGTGTATTGATTGGTAGTGGGATGTTGAAGACGGTAATAGAGGGGAGAATGTTAGGCAAACGAGGAAAGGGCAGGAACTGGATAGGGAATTTGGACGGGATGCAGGGAGGAAGGAAGTACAAAGAGATGAAGAGGAGCCTGATGTAGAGTAGGTTGCTGCATTATTTTTTGTTTGGAGTCACAAAATATTTATCTGATAGTTGTGTCCATTCAAAAACCTACCTTAACCGGTAGATTACCTAATAATAATACAATTAAACTAATTAATAGTTACGGCATTGATTTTGAAATTACCCACTAGTCTTAATCACTATTATTTTACAATCTTACATTTCAACTCACATGCGACTTGTGCTGTTAAAATTAAATAGAAAATTATAACGGTTATTATTAGGTAATCTACCGGTTAAGGCAGGTTTTTGGATGGACACAACTATCAAATAAACATTTTGTGACTCCCCACCTAGCAAACTAATCTATATCAGATCCCTCTTCATCTCGGTGTACTTCTTTCCTCCCTTCATCCCGTCCAACAACCCTATCCTGTTCCTACCCTTACCTCGCTTGCCCAACATTCTCCCCTCTATTACCCTCTTCAACATTCCACTACCGCTCAATACGCCTTTCATCCATTTTTCCTGCCTCCATAGGATTTCTCTCAACAAACCCCTCTCCTCACCCACCATCTCTAGTACTTCCTCATTTGTTTTCCTTTCTGTCCATTTCACCTTCTCCATTCTTCTCCACACCCACATTTCAAAAGCCTCCAATCTACGTCTATCCTCCTGCTTCAGTGAATGGTTGAATCATATGGTTATTCTTGCCCTTTAAAGATGATAATTCTAAATTCGAAAAAGCTTAATTCCAAAAAAAACTAGCATAGTGGGCACAGGCAAACATTTTGTCATTGTAATCAACCAAATGCACTGCAATCGTAGTGATTTATGAGGGGGAAACGAATATGCACGTAAGTTTAATGGGTAGAACCGTTAATTAGACACACTGAGAGGCACGACAACTTACTGAATACCGTAATTGAGGATATTTTAGAGGGAAAAATCACAGAGGAAGGCCTAATTATAAGCTATGAGAAGCAGGTGATGGAAGGAATACGTCAGTTCAGGAAGTGACGTGGGAATGAAGAGACTGGCAGATTAGAACAGGATAGTTTGGAGAGCTGCTGCAAAGAAGTCCTCGGATTGTTCACCCGTAATTATGACGAGGCTCAAGCGTTCACAGTCATTTTATTGAGTGCCCCACAAATCGGATTGCATGATTGAATTAAGTGTAGATACGAGAATAAGTGATCAGTAAAATCTGTTCCTCTAAAAGAAACATTGTTCACCATTCGAGGCTTCAAAAATTTCTTTTTTTTTCTGTGTAAATAAGACATGCGCCAGTATAACATTGCATTCTGGAAGGGCCCAATCGACGAAAGGTACTAACAACGACGGAGTTGTTTTTTAGCGGATGAAGAGGTATTATAATGTGAACGCTTCCAAAAGGGATAGGCGAACATCAAGCTGTCCAGATGATAAGGGAAATGGGAATTATGCTAAGAGCCATCAGGATGTTATGCTACTCAATTAGGGCTGCGATGCCAACGGGATTATCTCAAGAATCCAGAACCTGTCAGTTGAGTATAAAAAATGAGAAAAACATGAAAGAGAGAGGCGATCACAGAATGAAGTAGAACCAAAATCATCTGAAATATTAAAGTGTCTGAAAACCTTTTCATCCACCCCCCCCCCCCCCACCCTCCGCATTCCAGAATTAAAGTGTTTGCATTATGCATTCAGATTACATTATTATCTTTTAAATGATCCTAGGCCATTTATTTTGCTTGTATGAGAAAGCCGCTCCGATATGATGCCCGAGACAAGACAGCAGGATTGAAGTTTTTTTGCATATTATCTGGCGCGATTATTTTCTTGGACTGGCTCTCGACAGCAGTCGATGATATTCGATATGTACATATGAGTTTAAAAGTGAAGCCTGGGAAGCAAAAACACTTCAGCTGACAACACAACCTTGCGCATAAATTAACTAATGAAGCCGCTCGGGGGGAGGGGTAGGTGATTGAAGGGAGAGCTAGTTATCCGAGCCGAGAGTTAAAGACATCATCTTGGGGGGAGAAGAAAAGACGCGAAATGCGGATGAATGGGCGTGTGGAAAATGGGACGAGGCACGGTCGACAGGCGGCGGGTGGAATGCGGAGCCGAAGTGACGAGCGTTGGAGGGGAATGAAGCGGGGGTGCGGCGATGGGACGGAGCACGCACACAAAAGGGGGTTTCGTAACGAGCAAAAAACAAGAGAGGAAACGCGCCCGTCATGCCGGGAGAACGCTTATCTATGGCACCGAACGGAGGAGAGCTTCTTCCCCAGCGAAGGCCATCAAGGGTGCAAGGATACGAACTACTCTTCCTGGCTGGCGCGAACGTAACCCGATGGGAGGAGACCCCAAGAGACATGCCGTCCGATGACCCGGGACCCGGAGAGATAGAAAAACCACACGCCGCCCATTCCATGAAGAGGACGCTCCCGTTTCATTAACCGCGTGGCGTAGGAGACTCGGGCCTCATGTGCGCACTGAAGACATTTAAGATGAGAGCATCGCTTCCAAAGGATATAGATGGGCGGCCGTGAAGATCTCACAAATGGAAAACTGCCGAAGAAAGGGCACATGGCGAATACACCTGAAAGGAAGTCATAGGACACTGGTGGTTAATTACAGGTATCATTTAGGATTCGCGGCAAACAATTTGGAATCCGCGAGGGAAAACGTTCATCAAAGAATACGAAAAGGTAATCCGCTACATTTGTTAAAAATGTCTACAAGAAGAGAGTACGCATGAGGAGTGTGCTGGGGGCAGCTGTCCGGGATCCCCTTGATTCACGAACATTGTAGGCAAGCCTAAAACTTCAAGAAACTGCGGGAGATGCCGCAACAGTAACTTTTAACGGAGTCATCCGCTACGTGTGCATTACAATGCAACCATTTCAGAGAGTAAAACAGCAAAATGTGTTTGAAATTGGCTTTATTAACATCGTGGACTGTGGCGCGTCGCGCACGACTACGAATGCCTGTGACATTGTATGTACGGTATTTCGTCATAACATCTTGTTCCTTTAAAGCCCCCAAAATTTCAGAGTGTAAGAGGACGTCTCGGTAGTTTAATTGGTTAAAGCACTCGGCCGAATATCGAGGGATCCGGGTTCGAATCCCGGTCAAGGCGAATGATTTTTACTCTCTGAAATGGTTGCATTGTAAAGCCTAAAACTTTTAGAAAGGTATAGTACAACCGATTTTGTGTGGGACCACCGAGGGAATCACATGGCCCAATATTATATTGATAGATTCGACCACCAAAATACGAGGCATAATTCATAAAGTAAGGGCCGTTTGTTTATATGTGAATATTGCGCTTCAGAACACAGTTTTACTCCGTCAGCGCCATCTACTGATTCATTGAGAGGCTATAGCAGCATTTGTTTTGTTTCAGAAGTCGTTTGCTTGTCCGTGCATGCAAACAACAATGTCCACGAGAATCGTTGCTCCCACCAGATGTAGCAAATCGAGAGAGAGACTGTCACAGATAGAAATTCCAGCATTCGTTCTTCCCTCGCATGATACGCAACCAAAACAAACTCAAACCCACGGACCCGAATACACACGAGCAAATATACTCACACTATTAATGAATGAGTTCATATTTTATACATGAATGGCTGGACAAACCCCTGCCATACGCCACCGTGGCAGCTTGCTAGGTATTCTGCAGACGTTGATGCAAATGGTGTAATTTCATGATCATACCTTCAAATAAGAAATTTTTCCAACAAAAAGAGAAAATATCAGCATACTCTTTCTCAGCATTTGACAAGCAAGATATAATTTAACTTAAGAAATTAATATTATCTTTGCTTTCTACAGAAATTTTTGTAGAAAGCAAAGATAATATTAATTTCTTAAGTTAAACATGGAATTCTACAAAGTTAAGGCCTCAACCATTCAGTGCATCAAGATATAATTTGGCTATAAAATTGTTCTCTTACACCCGGAAAGCTTCGCGAAGGATTTTTGTTTGATTAATTATCCTTCAGAATATCAGTTTCAATATCTAACAGCTAAGAGAGGGGGGACCAGTTTCTATGCAGTCACCTGATTCGAAATTTTTTTAACACAATTATTAATTAAGACAAATTTTTAGACACCAAAAGGGATAGATATTGAGGCATTTCAAGTCCCTCCAGACATTGTTACGATGGAACAAAATATAGAATATAAATAGAATAAAATATTTAATAGAAAAACGAACAAAATTATTTCCAACCCCAAGGATAAGAGAAGAGAGGTGAAAAAGTGAACCTGGGTGAAGTTGTAGCCGAGGTATTACAGAAATAGCGCCCAACAAAGAACGTGAGGTAACAGACTGAATATGGATTCATGGATGTCATAGACACTTAGTTTGACGGAAGGAGTACTTGCTGAAAAAAATTCCCAAACCCCACACGCTAAGATGGAAGCATGAGAGTGCACACGAATGGCAGGAATGTATTCCTGGGCGTCGTTTGACAATCAAATGGTCCATGTGAGTTCCGAAATGAAGACGTACCCTACATTTATTTACGCCAGAAAACGACCCATTTAGACTTGATGCATTATCCACTAGGCTTAAGAACCAGGATCGAGACGTTTCCTGGTTATCTCCAGACAGAAACTGGAACCATGATCTTTTTTTGTTCTCATGAAAACCGTCAGCGACTCGCTGCAGAAAAAATATAAGGAAGGTTCGATGTCCTCCGGCTCGGAGACAACTCCATTCGCCTCCGAGAATCGATGGTAAACACCTCATCCCTCATGATGAGATTAAAATGTAAAAGAACAAAAAGTATTGACTCGGGATCGAACCAAAATACTCGGATATTCTCGCAAATCTAGGCACGTGCTTTCTAGAGTGACGCGATTAATGTGTGTTAAGGTTTTCAAGTCATTGGCCATTTGAAAAGGCTATCGCAAACAGAGTAAAAACAGATATTATAACAAATTTTGAAGGGAAGGGAAAGAAAAATATTAGAAATCTATTTCTTTACGCACAAGAGGTTCTCCATTTACAAAAGACAACCTAACAAATAATTCATTACGCTTCTTCCTCCCTCATCGCCTGGCACCTCTTGAACCAAAGAATATTTAACATAACTGGATGATCAAAACCTAGCCTGTGACAGTTCAGATTAACACCGTCGTTGGCCAAATTATAAGCGCGCAGAATATTTGTGTGTGATTCTCGTGATTTAAATATTATGTCCTTAAACCCTCACACACCGGAACAAGTTTCTCTCTCCTTATCATCAAGTTTCAAATTAAATTACTGGCAGTTCTTACAACGATTAAATTTCTGATCAGCCTACTCGTTTAAATATTACCAGGTCACTTCAGATATGATGTGTCGTTTGATACATATAGAACGAAATTCATTCTTAGCTATTGGCATGACCTTGACGGTGCCAATAGCCTTCATTTCGACACTCTTAAGCCAAATTAACCGCTAAATCGATTACGAATCAGGCCTAAGATAGATACTAATTAAAACACAACGCGATATTATATTACTGAAGAAGAAACATATTGAACTGAGGAACATTTCAGTACGTTTGAACAATAAAATTTCAAGCCACACGAAACTTGATATTTACACCCATCCTAATTAGCACTAAGCACCTCCTGTGGTTACGCACAAGCGTTTCGTTTCCAGAGAGGCTACGGAGAGGCCGTTGAAAACATCAAAGCTCCGTAGAAGAGTAAAACGACCGGTTCGAGGAGTTAAGATCTTGAGCCACAGGGAAAGAGCACAGCCACACTCCAAATGCCTTTGGGAATGAGGGAATCGATGGTGGGCGTGAGAGTGCATGTGTGCAAGGGGGTATGTGCGTGTGAATGAGGGAGAGCAAAACGATGCAGTAAGACGAACGATTCGATTCGCGAGGGGAACAAGAGGAAGGAGAGATAACGTTCCCAGGATTGCAGTGGCGGGAAAGGGAGAGAAAAAATATGGGCGCCGTGCTCGCAATTACTTCTCTTAATGTAATAACACATAGCCATCGTTGAAATCACTCTTTATTCTTCAAGACGGAAATGTGAAAGTTAATAATAAGTAGTGAAAGTACTGCTGTAAGAGGAAAAAATTTGAGGATGAAAAGAAGAAAGAGAGGAAGAAACTAGCATAAGAAATTGTGACTACAATCACCAAGAGGTCATGTATAGACATTAAATGATTGAAGGTCGCCTTCTCCATGATGCTAATGACGAAAAATTAGGAAAGTTAAATTATAAAATTTATTGTAAACAGCACAAAATATTTGTTAATTCCTCACCAACCGTTCACTTGATAGTTACACGAGTATTTTTACTGATATTCGTTACGGTTTCTATATTCTAATTGCCACGTATTTTGACGGAGTGTACTATCGATTACTATATGTCCATTATTATATCGGACATTTGCAAGAATTGTAAGAATCATGTAGAGATATTAAAATACACTTATTTCGACGACGTAGGAACGTAGGTATCGATTGAAAAAAATTGAAAATATTTCTTATTGGATGCGTATAAATGTTCCATCTCTTACACATCGGTTCACGGACACAAGTTAGAAAAATATGGGGTAAATTGCAAAAATTACCCAGTCAGTAAGGAAAAGTATTGTTCTCTCCAAATAAATTTTACCTTCAGCAAAGTAAATTAAATATATTTTCCAGTGTCGAGGCTCGAATATCCCAATAATAAACTGAAACGCTTGAATCAATTTCGCCGAATTTACACAACGCTTCTAACGTAGCTTCGTAAGTTTCCTTTGTGCCTCTATTACTTTCAAAACAAAACATTTATGTTGACTCTTCCGCTGATGCAACGTACATCCACTTGGAAACTGAAATCGTCTAATTTTGACACCGGTCTAATGAATGCATACCGTTAGAACTTCGTAAATAACAAACGTATAACTTTTTTGGGTCCATATAAATACGTACATGAGTTTACGTGTGCGCTTGGTAGGTGGAGAGGGATGTGGGGCAGGAGGACAAGAGGCCAAGAAGGAGCGCTCGTAGAAGCGGGCGGAAGGGAGGTGGGCGTGGAGGAAAAAAAAGGCAGGGAGGCACGAGGGAAACACAAGGGAACGGAAAGAGAAAGGCCAGGGAATACGAATACGGCGCCCACTTTCTCTCCCCGGGAGCGGATAAAGAGGGATGGAGGGAGAAGGGGATGGATGTTGAAGAGACCCCGAGAGCGAAGCCGGGGGGGGGGAGTGAATGCGATGCGGCGGGGGGAAGCCGTGGAGGGCGAGGAGAGAGGACGACGGCGTGGCGGGGCGGGTCCGTATCGATCTTCATCCAGCATCCCTCCGCGGGCCACTCCCCTACTTCCTCCACTCCCCGCCTCCTCCTCACGTCCCGCCAACCTACCCGCTCTCACCCCTCCGCAAACCCCTCCCGCCCCTCTCCGAAAAAAACCCTCATTTTCATTCTACCCGCTCATTCCCTGCACTCCAACCCACAATTGACCCACCTCTCTTCCTTCCCCTCCCCAAACCCCACCACCGCGCCGTGAGCAGCTCCTTCCCCTCCCCATTCAAACCGCCTCCTACCCGTAATGCACCCCCAGCACGACCGTTCCCCTCTCCCCCCCATACCTACACCACCTCTCACTCAACCCTTCCCGCTGTACAATCCTCATCTCACCCGCGAGGCTCCATTGTCGGATCGAGAGGGGGTTAAAAATAACCCCGGCCTCATTATTAATACCATCATCATCATATTACTCCACCTACGTTTTTTGGGACGAGACTGCCGTAGTCCGTAATTTTCGTTCAATGCGCACGGATTCCTTGTCTCCCTCCCTCTTAAACCACCCCCCACTCCTCCTCAACCCTCACCCCGCACATGAACCTCGCGTTTTCCGCGAGGGCATGCGCCGAATCGCCGCCCACTTAGAACGGAGCGAGGGAGAAAGGGAGAGAGAGAGAGACCGCTTCGCCTCCCGTTTTTCACGTTCCCCACGCCCTTGTTCCTGGATTTAAATGTCCGTTGTCATCACTTTTTACGTGTTCCACGGCGCAGCCTTTTGCGGTCCATTTAGGGAGGATGCAAAACGCTACGGCGCGGAAATTAGTTACAACACGTCAGTCGGCAATAGTCGGCGACTGCTTACTTGGTCGGTCCATTCAGAGTGGGACAATCTCAAAGGGCTCAAATCTCCGAGGCATCGTCGACCGAACTGAGAAGGGCACTGTTTTTGCGCGCGCTGTTAATCTCATACGTGAAGAAACTTTAGAAACACTTCACCCCGCCCCTCTCCGTCGATACCGTAACGTTTTCACGTCACCGATCAAATTCCGGATGGCAGTTCGTGGGCGGACATCCCGGCGAACAATGCCCAGGTGTATGTATCAATGTGGTGAATGGTTTCTATCTGTGCGATTGGTTTCATCAATTTGTTTATTCACCGCTGTCTCCTCAATAGCGTTTACACATAAAACCATGTCACGCAAGGGATAAACCAGACTAACTCATGCATTCTTGAGTTTTCTAATATATTGTACCTATCTACTGTACCTCCATTTGCTAACATCCATCCACATTCCTGTTATGCAGACACATGCCATAGAAACAATTAAATATTATTCATACACCCACATGACCATAAGGGAAAATGAAGCTTGAGCGATAATTCCTATTTACTTTACCTTGAAAACACAATGGATCATGTTGTTTTTAGTAAATGTTTTTAGAGAGTCAGTCTGCAATTGGTCTTTTGAAGAAAAGTGCCACATATGCTAGGATTTATCACCTGAAAGCATCTAATTTGAATTATCTTTTACGTACTTAGAAATGTCCACAGTAGTGTATATACGAAGTGAAATTCAATACCTTCCATAGACATGCAATTTATAGGTCATTGTAGAATAGGATGTTGGGTTGTGTTTTGTTGGGAGAGACAAGAGATCTGTTTGGTAGCTTGTATCCATCAAAAACTACCTTAATCCGGTAGATTACCTAAAATAATAATCAAACTTCAACCAATAAAATCAAGCAAAATAATCAGTTTCTCCGCTATTGAACATGGGTGTACAACCATTGGGTAATCAGGAAATAATATTCAATAAACGTTTTACATGTCCTTTCAAAACGATTCCGAGACGAAATTTCTCCTCCATATCATCTACAACGTTCACAATGACAATGAACTAATCACGAAAGGTACTGATTCACTACATTCCGTAATGAATTTCAATGCTATAATTTGTTACTAAAGATCCAAAACACGTTGATAACTATTTACTTCGGGAAGCCATCTACGTCTATGGATTACTAAAAAATAACTTTGTAACAACGTTAGAATATCAATTAAACCTACTACTCCGAGAGTAGAAAGACAATTAATTAAACTATTAAAAAATGTAAGTCACCATTGAAGAGCAGGCGTTTCCAATCACGCGAAGAAGACCGCGACGGTATACTTCGCATCCCGCATAGGGTTCCGAGGATGTGCGTAGACGCGAATCATACGGGTCTATCGCCGGCAAAAGAATTCGAGACACTGGGCCATGCAAGGGATAGGTTCCACGCACAAGGCGACCACTGCATCGAATACCCCTTCCGAGGAAGTCGAATAAACGCGGGGCCGTATCGTCACACCCAAAGTTGACCCGCCCCACCCCTCTCCTAGCGCCATCCGTAAACCCTTATTTTTTCCAACTCCTTCTGTGGATGATGTCAGACTCCCACCCTTCTTCCCTCCCGCACTCGATTGGCGATCCCCTCTCTCCCCTGACCCTTCCAACGCCTTCTCCTCCCCCCACGCTCATCATCGTGATTATTCATCGCCCTTCCCATCTCCCTCTCTTTGCATTTCTCTCTGGCTCTATATCTCCCGCCTCATCCCTTCCCCTAACATCCAACAAACCTCTCTCTCTTTCCTCCGAACTCACTCCCTCCCTCTCCAGCCTCTCTCTTTCTCTCTCTCTCTCCATCCTCGCTAAACCCTTCCCTACGCCCTTTCGCTATCGATTCCGTGAGGGATCTCGTCCCTTCACCCCCACCCATCATCCCATACCTTGTCCACCTCCCCAACCTTTTATAGACACACACGTACACACATTTCTATATACCAACACCCGCCTTCTTCCTCTCTCAAAAGGGATCGCCGACGTGATATGGGAGACACGGAGGGGAAGAGAATAGAATACCAACTGGGAATTGCCTGGGGAAAGACGAGGTGTGGGGGGAGAAAGGTTGGACCAGATATGTATGTATATATATATATATATATATATATATATATATATATATATATCCCTCCCATGGACTACAACCTTATCGTGGTGGAAGGGTTTGTGTGTTCCGATGACCCTAATATATATATATATATATATATATATATATATATATATATATATATATATATATATACACTTTTTTGGAAAACCCACAAACGTGTAATGTAAATTCACTGATAAGTCATAACAAACACAGAAACCAAAACACAAAAGAGGAAAAACTCACTGGTTCTCGAATTTTCGGTGGTCCCATTGTTCTGTTCCTAATTCCTCTTGAGAAAGGTGGTGGGACCACCGAAAATTCGAGAACCAGTGAGTTTTTCCTCTTTTGTGTTTTGGTTTCTGTGTTTGTTATGACTTATCAGTGAATTTATATATATATATATATATATATATATATATATATATATATATATATATATATATAACTTTTGGACGGCACAATAGAACACAGAATAAAACAGATAACACGTAAAAGGACACTCACACTGTAGATGATTTAAGCTTTCGGCCTACTCCGAGGCCTTCTTCAGGTCAGACTCTTCAGACAGGTTCTTCAGATCAGACAGGAGTAGGCCGAAAGCTTAAATCATCTACAGTGTGAGTGTCCTTTTACGTGTTATCTGTTTTATTCTGTGTTCTATTGTGTATATATATATATATATATATATATATATATATATATATATATATATATATATATATATATATATAAACACGCACACACATTCAAACAGGAACTCCCGCCATATGGCGAACACACATTCATTCACATGGAAATAGATATTAGGAAAAAAAGGATAGAAACACATACGAAGGGCGAACACAGGAGAGCTGGAGAAGGCGGAATTGAGCATATCACAAGTGTAAAAATATTTCCTTGACCGGGGCTTGAACACCGGATATATATGCATGTACATATATTTCCATTTATTTTTATGGATATGTGTGTCTTTATGTAAAGCGCCAACGGTTCCTCCGTACTCTTTTTCGCTGGGACCCTCTTCACCGTCTCGTCCAAAGCCCCTCGCTGTGCCCCCCCTGTATTCCGTCCCTCCCCTCTTTACCTCTCCCCCTGGTCTTCCGTCGCGGCTCGATTTTCCGGGGCGTGGCGCGGAGGAGGAGGGCGGAGCGACGGCGCGTGGTGGGCCGCAGGGTAGGGGTGCCCCGGGGAGGGAGGGGGGGATAGATGGGACTCGCTGTTCCTTCCTCCACGCCCTCCCTCTTCCTTTCCTCATCAGCCGCCGGCTCCGGAAGTGCGGATCCTCCGGGAGGTGGGACGACGTGGACGGGAGAGAGAGAGCGAGATGAGTCGCAGGGGGTGAGAGGACAGGACGAGAAAAGGAGAGGGGGAAAGGAGGTGAAAAATGATAACGTGAAAATCGATTCGCCTCGGCCGGTTACAAACTAGAATGGGCGATTCAAGGAGCGATGCACCCGCCCCACGGCAAGCCGGCGCGGCGGTCGGGCGAGTGGTGTGGGCCGCAGCGTCGGGCATCAGCACACCGGCGACTCTTAAAAAATAAAATGTCTTGAGTCGGAATTTTTTTCTTCCTTTCTCCGGGATCACGAGGTGGAGGCCTAACTTGGGGGAGGACATGGACTGTTCCGAATGGGAAAATTACGAACCTACTCGTTAGATATATTCAAGACTAAATAAGTCATTGTTTACAGTACTTTAAAATGTTGAAAACAAAGGTAGCTCCAGTCTTCGACTCAAGGAATCCAAGACAACAAATGTTCTATCCTTCCCGATAACAAATATTAGTGGGGGTGCGAATTAAACGTCATTCCAACATTAGCCTTGTATTTCACTCCCTATCACAAGTGTCTACCACTCCTTGCATTCAAACTCCAAGAATTACAATTACGTTTGACAAAATTGTTGGAGGATTTCATAGACAACGCCCAAATTTTGGAGTCCAATTATAAGAGGTGCATGTTTAGAGGATTCTTTTTCCAAAAAGTTTCAATTTCAAGGCACGTGAAGGCACTTCCAACATTTCCAGGTTCTTTCTTCATGGCTAACATTAGATTTTTCTGACTATAAACATTTTAAAGTTTTCTATGATTTTAGCTATTCTATAAAACCAAGCTTGATCATCCGCAAATCTAACTGATGCTATGAATCCCTCACCGACACTCATTCATTTCTCCTCTTCTTTCCTTGCCTCTTTTACCATGAAGAGCGGTTTTAGGTACGAGTAGTGTCAAATATCAGAATGTGTTTTGTTAAGAGATTCAAAGAAATTTATCATTGTTCCATCTGTGTCAATTCAAACCCTACCTTAAATGGCGAAATACCAATAAAACATATACAATACAATTTCCTTCTCTTCATACCTCCCTACGTAGTAGGGATGCCTGGTATGCTATCGATATCGGACCTCCAGACCGCTATGTTCAAATTCATTTTTCGCCCAGGACGGAAATGGGAAACAAAGGGGCAGTAGGGAAAGAGGACAGGGCTTGATAAAAGGAGATAAAACGGAGAAGCTTCATGCAAACGATTCAGAGATGAAGTGGCACACGGATGAGAAGGATAAGTTGCAATCATGTAGGGAGTGTGACAATAACAATGACGCGACTTTCAGGTTAAGATGTCACAGACAATTAACATCACTATTGACTGTCGCAATACTATCCTCAAATGACAAAATCTAGTCACCAATTACTCATTCAAGAGTAAATTTACATGCCTTGAAAAAGTACAAATATGACAAGATTTCTATCTTACTTCATTCGTTACATTAACATCTTAAAACATTACGTCCACCTACACTATAACTTAACAGACAATAAGGTTAACTTCATTTATTAAATATGTTTGAGACCACGAATCCCATGCTTCCCTAAATACTTTCCATGCTTTGCATGACGCAAGATATCGCTGGTGAAATTAAATTACTCATACTTATGAACAAATGGTAGAGCGTTGGACTACTAACCGGAGGGCCCCGGGTTCGATTCCAGGGCAAGGCACTCTGGGCACCTGCAGCTCCACCCAAGCTATGTGATTTTCCGGGAACCAGATGTTCCTGGTAAACTATAAACCATAACCGGCACAGGGAAAGGAACTGGCCCTCTATCCTGATGCGTGAATTCCACAAGCCGTCGGGCTTAGTACTGGGAAAACTCTACCATCGTCTACCAAACCGACCTTCGGGTTGATTACTGTGTTAATGGTATATATATATATTTTTTTTAGGTAATCTACCGGTTAAGGTAGGTTTTTGGATGGACACAACTATCAAATAAACATTTTGTGACTCCCCACCTAGCAAACTAATCTATGTCAGGTCCCTCTTCATCTCGGTGTACTTCTTTCCTCCCTTCATCCCGTCCAACATCCCTATCCTGTTCCTACCCTTACCTCGCTTGCCCAACATTCTCCCCTCTATTACCATCTTCAACATTCCACTACCGCTCAATACGCCTTTCATCCATTTTTCCTGCCTCCATAGGATTTCTCTCAACAAACCCCTCTCCTCCCCCACCATTTCTAGTACTTCCTCATTTGTTTTCCTTTCGGTCCATTTCACCTTCTCCATTCTTCTCCACACCCACATTTCAAAAGCCTCCAATCTACGTCTATCCTCCTGCTTCAGCGACCACGTTTCCGCGCCGTACATAGCTACACTCCATATCAGAGTTTTTACGAGTCTTGTCTTAACATCCCTACTCAATGTCCCCGTCATCAACTCCCTCCTCCTTGAGAAAGCCTCCTTGCCTAGCGCAATTCTTCTCCTTACGTCCCTACCACTTTGACCGTATTGGTCCAAAACACTTCCGAGATATGTAAACTGCTCTACCTGCTCTATTCTTTCCCCGCCTATTTTAATATTTAGCTTAGCCTTTTTCTTTCTGGAAAATCGCATAACCTTTGTTTTATTAATATTGATTCTCATCCCATATTTATCGCACTGAACCTCCAATTCACTCAACAATGCTTGCAACCCCTTGGCTGACTGAGCAACTAATGCTTGGTCATCAGCAAACCTAACCGATTTTACGAATTCCCCTCCGACTTTCATTCCTACCTCCAGTTCTTCCCATGCCTCTTTAATCATTTCCTCTACATATACGTTGAACAGTACCGGTGACAATGGGCAACCCTGCCTTACACCTCTTCCTAACACTGCCCATCCAGACTCTCCGTTCCCCACTCGCACCTGAGCAGTCTGAGACATGTACAGGTTGCGGATCAGTCTCCTGTCCCTCCAATCCATTCCTATTTTCTGCAATACACGCATTAATTTTTCCCAATTCACTCTATCAAACGCTTTTTCGAAATCTACAAAACAGGCAAAAACGTCCTGATTGTATTCTATATTCCTCTCGACTAGTGATCTCATTACTGCAATGGCATCACGCGTACCTCTTCCTTTCCTGAACCCAAACTGATCATCCCCTAAGTAATCATTCGCCTTACTCTCTATCCTTTTGTTGATGATCCTGAGAATAACTTTAGCTGCGTGGGATATCAAACTTATTGTTCTGTAATCCTCACATGACGAAGCCTTTGCCTTTTTTGGAATAGGAACTAACACCGATCTCACAAAATCTTCCGGCCAGATTCCTTCCTCATAGATACTACGAATCAGTCCATATATGGCCTTCTTCCCACCTTTCCCTAACCATTTCAACATTTCTACAGGAATATTGTCCACCCCCACAGCCTTATTTGCTTTCATCTCCTTTAATGCCCTTTCTATTTCATCGTCGAGTATGCCTGGACCTAAGCTATCTTCTTCTACGTCATGTTCCTTTTCTATGTCTAACCTTGTCGGCCTAAGTTCTTTACCATACAGTGTTTCTATATATTCCTTCCATCTCTCTTGGATTTTTCCTGGTTCAACTATTATTTTACCCCATTTATCTTTAACTGTTAGCACACATCTTGCCTTCTTACTTCCCGATAATAACTTAACCTTGCTGTATAGAGCACCAATTTCACCCTTCTTCTGTAAACTTTCCATATCCTCGCATTGCGTTTTCCACCATTCTTCTTTTGCTTTATTTGTGGCCCTTCTCAATTTATTGTTTAACTCTTTGTACTTCATTTTGCCTAACTCTGTGTTTACATTTTTCCATCTTCTTCTCTCATCCATCTTCGCAATCATCTCATCCGTTACCCATGGTTTCCTTATCCTTTTCCCGTTAACGGTTCCTATAGTGTCTTTAGCGGCTTCCAATATCCCTTTCTTGATACATTCCCATTTCTCTTCGATAGCACTCAGTTCTTTACCGTCATCCATCATTTTCTCTACAGCCTCCTGATACTCCTTCCTCGTTAATTCATTTACTGCTTCTAAATTCCATTTTTTAACCCGCCGCCCTTGCCTTATCTTCTTGAAACGAACATTACATTTCATAACAACTAAATTGTGGTCAGAGTCCGCATTCGCTCCTGGGAAACTGTGCGAATTTATCACACTGTTCCTAAACCTGTGCCTAACCATAATATAATCTAACTGATACCTTTCTGAGTCACCTGGCATTTTCCATGTATACCTACGCCTTTTGTGGTGTCTAAACCATGTGTTAGTGATGACTAACCCCTGTCTCCTGCAGAATTCGATTGCTTTCTCCCCGCGTTCATTCCTCGTGCCTAACCCATAGTCCCCCACCTCACCACCATCTCTTCCTTCGCCTACCGTCGCATTCCAATCCCCCATCACTATCAAATGTTTCCCTGCAGGAACACTCGCGATGATATCCTCTAACTCATCATACATCCTATCGACTTCTTCCTCCTTGTGGTTGCTCGGTGGCATGTATACCTGAATAATGACCAAGTTCGTCGGCTCTGCTTTAATCTCTACGAGTAAAATTCTATCTGTCGCTTGCTCTATGTTGACTACGCTTCTTCCTACCCCTTTATTTAAAATTAAGGCAACCCCTCGTTGGCACTCATCCCCGCCGCATATATATATATATATATATATATATATATATATATATATATATATATCGATGATGCGGAAGTACTCACGAGAGCAATATAACTTTTGGACGGCACAATAGAACACAGAATAAAACAGATAACACGTAAAAGGACACTCACACTGTAGATGATTTGAGCTTTCGGCCTACTCCGAGGCCTTCTTCAGGTCAGACTGACAGTGTCAGACAGACTGTCAGTCTGACCTGAAGAAGGCCTCGGAGTAGGCAGAAAGCTTAAATCATCTACAGTGTGAGTGTCCTTTTACGTGTTATCTGTTTTATTCTATATATATATGATTTCTTCGAAGTAACACGGAAGTGTTGAATAAAAAACTTAGACAGTAACACACAGCACGAGAACACATAAAAAGAACACTTACAATAATATCTTGATAATTTCGACGGACTCGAGCTCCGTCTTCTTCGAAAGATAAGATATGACTCATATGAGTCATATCTTATCTTCCGAAGAAGACGGAGCTCGAGTCCGTCGAAATTATCAATATATATATATATATATATATATATATACACATACATCACACACACATATATATATGTGTGTGTGTGTGCATACAGTGTTCAAGTCCCGCTCGAGGAAAATATTTTTACATTTGTGATCTGCTAAAATCCGCCTTCCCGACCTCTCGTGTTGGTCCTCTATGTGTGTTCCTTTCCCATTTCCTTGTCTCTATTTCTATGAGAACATATATATATATATATATATATATATATATATATATATATATATATATATATATATATATATATATATATATATATATATATATGTATTCCGTATATATGTAATTATACAATATATACGAGTACGTCCTGATTGTTTTCTACGGATATATATACACGCACAAAAACATAAATGCACACACATCGGACTTCGGGCTCCACAATCTCCGCCGGATGGGCTGACAATGGAATAGCATCGCAACCCTCCCCGCTGGAAAGTACATATCAAAATGACTTCTCAGCCCTTGCCAGAGTTTAAAACTTCGACTATAAAGTGAGCCTGAGAGCTTTTAAGCTGGCATAACACCTGCATGCATCTTAGTAAGCACACTCCCCGGCTTCAAACCGAAACATTCCCATAGATTACGGCTGAGATTGAATCACTCTTACGTATTTCGTGGTAGATAAGTTCCATACAAAAAATAAATTTTAGCACCTACTCTCGTTAGGCAGATGTTGCCGACAATCCTCACCATTCTATCGGTCGTCCTCGGAAATAAGAAGTTTTTTTGAAACACCTTCTCGCACTAGACTTAGAGCGAGTTCCAAATCGGTTGATGGTGCCTAGGTAAGGGGGTGGGATGTGAAACCAGTGAATGGGATAAACGGTGTGACTCTCCCATCAGGGTAAAACAACGTGAAGAACAAAGTCGCGTCTCCGATAGGGGTGCAGCGCTGCTCTAATTCCGAAGCAAACATTTTAAGTCCCCTCCACAGGCGCATCAGCGAATTCCCCTTATCTCCTCCCTTCTCATATCAAACCCCTCTATATTTTCGCCACTCCGGGAGGTTGCCGCTCACTCGCAAGCCAGCCAGGAAACGAATCCCTACCCCATTCCCCTCGCTCCTCTCCCCGGGAGCGATGCATCAAAATTTCAGGTAAACGCGAGGCAGTGCTTTGCCTGGTGCCGAGGGAGAGGAGTGGAACGAACAGCCCCCCGCTCCCATCTTCCATTCGCCGGTAATTTCGTCAGATAAGCCAAGACGCGATTCGCAAGTCGCGGACGAGCGACTTAGCAGGCACCTTATTTGTTTCATTTTCTCTTTTTTTAATATTTGGGATTAATGTGGGAGAAGGAGCAATCCACGTCAACCTTGGCCAGGTGATCCCAAGGTCGAATTTTAATAAAAAGAAAAAAAAGTGTGACCCGAATGCGCCGCCAGAAAAACCCTGAATGGAGGAGGGTCGGGATTGGAGATAAAAATAAGGAACGGCGAAGGAACGGAGCGGATGAAGGTTTTAATAATTAAGAGGCGGAGAACGGTGAGAGGGCGTTAATCGTCACCTGAAACCTGAGGCGAGAGAGAGCCAACTACGGCGGGCGCTCAAATCCCTGAGGAAATCCAGGCCTTTCCTCAAGTGGGAGTGCGAGGGGAGATGGGGATGGGGGAGGTGGGGGGAAGGAAGGCTTAAGGGTCTACGTAAAAAGGTTTGGATATGCACATGGCTTCGTCCCACTCTAGCACTTGCGTTGAGTTCGAAACAATGAAAATATTCATTCATTTGTCATCATTCGCCCGGGGCACGCTGGCACCAACTCGACGACACATGACGGTGGAATAACTGAAGTGAAAGAATACGTGCGTTCGCGGAGAGTTTACCTAAAAAAATTTTTTTACGTTCAAATTTCATTTTTACGTAGCGTACCAAAAAACTTTTCAGGCATTTTTATTGGAGGGAACGAATTTCGTGACGGATTTAAGAACGATTCTTCTACACTTCTGGTTTGTACTTCAACTGATTACTCACCAAAATGTGTACACCTCGATAGGACGCAATATCTTTGCCATTTGCAAGTGAACATCGCAAAGAAGTAAAGAAACTATGAACATATCGAATAGCTAAAGCATTGCTCTTGGGTGGATCCATCAAATTTCATGAAAAAACACACCCTGCCATCAACTCATAAAATGTCAATCGTTAAAAACATTGATATTATACATGAAAAAAACATAGTTCCACTAAAAACATAAAAAAATTGCGGCAGTGCCAAAACCCATTGCAGGAATATGAATAATATAAACGAAAAATATAGCACACTTCTGTTAAAAGTTAACTCTAAAAGAAACATTATTTCAAATGCTGCCTTCAATTTTAAGCGTAGAGTTTCTTTCTATCAATTTGTATTCATTTCTTGAGTTGCAATTTTACGCCCTACCGCCTGTCTATCGTTTTTTTTTCGATTGAAGAAATGATGATATTTTATTTCCAATAGAAATCATTCCGAATGTTCTTCAGGCGAATAAAGGCAACGTGACATCAGAACTTCAGAACTTATATGTCAAATGTTCAAAGGATATCCATCTATGGTGCCAGGAAAATTCAATATTAAAATTCGATAGTAATTTCATAATTACCAAATTTCTTTCTTTTCCCGTGTCACCAAATACTAACAAGTAACGCAAGTTGAGGTAAGTCATCGATAAAAAACGTACACGAGTAGCTAAAAGACAGAATAACTCATGAAATGAAATACTGGGAGAAACAGTAAACGATTTTAACGATTACAGTCAAAAGGAAAGCTAAAGGAAATTGGATTAGGGTGGAAATAAACTGACGCGGATCGATTTCCGGACAAGCTCACTTTTCCCGAGTTGGGAATCCCCCTTAACTGTCTAAGCGTGCTGCAGGGGAAAGCACGCAAAAATCGGTGTGGTGGGGGGGGGGGGGACATCTCTTTCCTCGGATGGGATTCAGCGGGTTAATCTCAGCGGCATCGCGAGACCAGCCAAGCCTCCGAAATCGTAGGCGCTTCTCGCAGCTGCGGGAATTCACCTCGGTCGGACGGAGAGGGGTAAAACATAGGATCACGGAAAGGATTCGAGGATCTTGAGGGTAAAACCTCCACTAACCCTACGCTTATCGTACAATCGTCAAGCTGGGTTGAAAGTCGCTAAAAGGGTATGGAAATCCTGATGACCTCCAACGAAATGCCAAAAGAATAAAACAAGACACCCCCACTCACCGGAATTCCGGTTTGCGAACCGAAACACAAATCCTCAACTGGAAATCAATGGAAGTGATCATATATTCAAACAATATCCTTTGAATCACTGCCCTTCAACCTTTGAAATCGGCTAGATAAGAATGAGAAGGTTTAATAGGCATAACTTCAGGGTATCTCTTCTTCAACTCAAAAGGCGATATTCATAAAACAGTTAGTGCCTCAGGGATAGACAGTGAACATTAAGTTTTACGAGGAAGTCCCCGAAAACCTCCCGAAGAGAGTGCATTGCCCCAGGAAAGAGACCATCGTCAACTTTGGAGAGTGCACTACAACGTCTCCCTCGTCACCGAGTAGTTGGTCAAACACGCGGTGGCAACTGTCCCAATCGCCCTTCACCCCAGATGTGGCACCGCCGGACTTCTTTTTATTCCCGAAAACTAAAAGGAGCTCAAAAGGCTGCCATTTTGGAACGCTGGATAACGTCAAAGAGCACGTGACGAGATACTTGACAGAAGTTTCCGTCGACACCTTCCAGGAAACGTACCGAAACTGGCAGAAGTACTGGCATCGTTGTTGTGCCGTGTGTTGATGCACTAAAGTGCTATTTTGAAGAATTTTAGCAATTGGTAATTTGATCTGCTATAATATTTCCCGGATTTATTCTACTTATTTTTGGGACAGACCATGTATATCTCCGTGAAAGTGCATTCAAATTCGATAAGGTAATTATGATTAAACTGACGAAATATATTTACTGGTAACATCGCTCAATCCTTTGAGAAATGACTGTGAATAGGAGAAGCGTGAAACAAACCATTCGTGTAATTCTGCTAGTGCTCTCATTAACTGCCATACAGTGTAACAAACCTTTCTCCGGAGCTCCAATGTCGAAGGGTAGGAATAGGAAGGCTAGGTATTCATGCCCGCATTACTACACATCATCTTCCAAAAGGTACACTTACCTGAAAAGAAATGAAAAATAATCAGTACATCTGTATACACTGGGGAAAAAATGGTTTCATCATTTAAACACCATCACCATTAAGGTGAGTCGATTTTTTGAGGTCAAAAAATTGCTTTGATTTAGGCAACACGATTCGGAAAAATTAGTTACATCTACAACGCCGGTGATAAGATTTGTCAAGGAAAAACACCAGAGTTTTGAGATCTGATTTGGCTTTGAAAAACACGAGGCCTTTCAAGTCCCAATCTCACTTTCTCTTCATATGATCGTAGGTCATGGACGTCAAGCGTGCTCATGTATCCAAGGTTGCGTCAGGAATTCGGTCCCTCTTAACGATCACATCAACTTCTCCGTGATTGAGTGCGGGACACATTAATGCGCAGCATACGCTAAAATCTAAATTTAAAGACTCTATGGGTGGTATGGGGAGGGGGGGAAAAACAATCTGGTGAAAAATGAGCGTTGACCACTCCCAGGGGAGGGGAGAGGAAGGTGGGGTGTGGGTATGTGATCACGGGAAAAGTTCGAACCCATTAATCACACGACTTTCTCGCAATTTTTTCACCCGTCCCCACACCCGAAGACTTTCAGATTAAGTTGCCCCAATGGACGCACGAAAAATGCGTTCCGCGGAGCCCCCTCCCTCTCTCCGGAGGAAGGAGAGGGGAAAGGTGTGATGGGAGTGGTGGAGGTGTGATCACGGGACGAGAGAGAGAAAACGACCGCTCTTGCAGTGGGCAGGAAGGATGCGGATGGGTACGGAAGAGGGAGGGGGAGAGAGAAAGCGGCGGAATCTGCCGGACGGGCGGAAATGGACGTGATGGGAAAGGACGCGAGGAATCGCGGAGAGGAAGCAGGGGGGTGGGGGTATTTAAATGAAAGACGAAAAAAGAAGGCGAACACAACCGCTCTCATCTCTGTTGCACCCCCGGGGGAGAGGGAGACGGCGCCTCTACCACTCCATCCCCACTTCCTGTTCTATTTCCGTACCCCCTCCCCCTCAGCGGCCGTCTATTTACGATCGAGAGACGCTCCCTAACCTCTCCCGCCTCCCCCTCTCGTACCCTTTCTCTGCTGCCCCAGAGCCCGAGGCGACGCAACCCACCGACACGCCCGGCGATGCGGCGCCGTCTCATCACGGGAGACTAGCGATCAAAAATGTTTTTGGGGAAACATCGTGTGGATTCCCGGTGCGTATTGTTCGTCCCGAGGTTTGGACTCAACCTCCTCGTCAAATACACAGAGTACAAGGACGAAAAAGGTTACTTTTTCACGTAATTTCTCCATTTAAGTTCGTGAAGGTTGGACTGCAACACGCAGACCTTCTCATTTACCCTATCGAGGAAATAAGATAGAATGGCATAACAGTTCATAATAAATACGTACGAAGGCAGTGTGATCACTGAAAATTTCAGCAAAATAAACTACAGCACGAAAACATTCCTCATTCCTAATTCCTCTTGAGAAAGGTGGTTGCACCACCGAAAATTCGAGAACTAGTGAGTCCCTCTTTTGTGTATTTTGGTTTCTGTGTTTGCTGTGACTATATATAAATAGAGATGAGGAAATGGGAAATATATAAATGATACTGATGATGAATTCTCGTGCAGTGAAAATTGTGTAGCTATATGAGGAAAACAGTGTTTCCCAAACATATTTCCATTTTTCTTTCGACCAACAAGCACTGGATCCTCCATGTTTTGGGACGAATCAATAATATGGAAATATTCTGGAGTAAATTAATACTCCTAACACAAAGATGCATTAAACTACACATTCGCTTGGCAAATAGACACCAGTTAATAATTGCCATTTTCTCGAAAAGAGATGAAACAACACAACATGCATCAATCGAGGCACAAGATATTACATATTTTATTCGCATCACACAACAAAGTTTCCAAATGAAAGGCTAGTATATTTGCGAAAACTTCAACTTAATCCACAACTCGTGGAGACTGACCGATAATTAGGTACTGAGTACACGGTGAGTCACATATAATTAAATGTTGTATCTAGCATCGGATAACTTTGTGGTCTCACAACCCGCATTCTACGGACCACCTGGCAGATTAAGCACCTACCCCGCTATTATCAATGCGGTGCTTCCTTCTAACCACCCCGCGCGATTCCGAGGACATTACACGGGTTTCATCTCTCCCGATCTCTGCAAGGATGTGGAGGATCATTCAAAAGCCACATGACTATACAAAACAACCTTTAGCGGTTGCATGGATTATTCGCGACAGGCGAGGAGTGAATGAATCGCCGAGGGGATAAAATTACCCCGGCAACAACTTGATACTATCTCGACGTTCCCCTTCGCATGAAAGCGTCAATTTAACCGACGGCGCTCAGAAAGGAGCGGAATTTCCAAAAAAGAAAAATAACCAAAAAAATTTACAGTCGGCGTCATTAGCCAACATAAATCAAGTCGGCCCAATCCTTACTGATTTTCACCAAAAAGATTCTCCGACGTGGAGATGGATGGCCGCGGACTTAATGACTGACCAAAAGGTAACACCGAAGGTGAAGGGTATTAGTGTCTCTCCGTATAAGACAGTGGAACCGCAGCGTCCATGAGGATACTGTGGCACGAATTGACTGATACCCGAGTCATTGAGTAATTGGCTCCTCCTCATCTCGAGCCCCGCTCGGGACCCCTCTCTGCCTCGAACAAATGATCCAAAGGGAGGAACCGAGCCGGTAAGACACCGAACCCCTTCCCCCTCAGTCAAGCACTGTGAGGCATAACTCTGCGCGTTGGATCCGTCCTGAAACGAAGACGGACGCAGAAGAGCGGTTTCACGTGCTCGGGCTTTCGTTCGGGTGAACAATACGATGTGGTGGAGAGATTTCTGCTTTTGATCGAAAGCCCTCGACGTCATCCATCTTTTGTTCGTTAATCGTTTTGAACGGAGTCGACGCTTAGGAACGACATTTAAGACTACTCATCCGACCAACTCCCGTATCCTAATGTGCCCCCTCCACCTTCTCTCTCTCCTTTTGTCATTTAAATTCTTATTCCTCATGACTTCAAGCGCAGATGACCTCGGCGTGGCTGGCCATCTAATCCGTCTTTCTTTAACCTCCATCGTTCCGACCGTGAAAAAGAGGTCCTTGATCTGAAATTACAAGCATACCTCGAATAACATGAATTCCCTCAATGGAAGGCGAGTTTTCAACTTAACGCCAATCCACACCTTCCTCTTGTAAAAATTAATTTACGCTTGAGAACATTTTATTCAATACTATTACCTAAACAATGAATTTTTCCATTTCCTATGATTTAAATAAGGGAGTCCCTCGTAACAACAGGCGAAACTTCGCACATCGTCAGAAGAGCAATGCACGTGGGGTTTTGCTCCCCAATCGATCATAACTATGAGCAAGCAAATAAACGTTGATTTTCCAGGTATTAGCCATATTGATGAAAACATCACCTCGTTGATTCCTAATACTTCAGATTAAAAATCTAAGATCTCAATCCTACGTTGCTTTACGGAATAGACTAGTTCACATAACAGCAGTACGAAAAAAACAACAATTTTGATTGCAAAAAAATCTATATGATTTTCGGGAGTATTCTCTTTTAGTTAAACAAATTTTCGGATCAATTTCCCAAAATTTTAGACTTTTCATAGGTGATTAAATCACCTGCATCTGCGTAGCTTGAGTAAGACAAGATATCCATGGGACTTCAGCAGCTAATTATTAGTTGGCGCAATAAAGCGTTAAAAAGAAATACATTGATCGATCATAAGAAACGTAAATTAAGAGATTCTCAAGAAGAAAGGAGGTAAGGTTAAACTTTAAAATGGAAGGGGATATGTGAAGAGTAAATGGAAGAGAATATGTATGCACTGTACGTATTTATGACAACATTGAGTATAACTGAACGAGCGCTAGGGGAAAAAATCGTTGGTGACCAGGTAGGGAAAGGGCAGGACCTCGTAATCGTAATAAAAATATTCACCAAGACTGATATGAAGCTGAGAATTGTAAGGTCTTTAAAGCTAGTATTTTAGAGAAAAAGAATGTACGTACACACTATGGATTAGAATAGAAAATAAGCTGAAAGCATCGATGTAAGATGAAATTTGTAGAGATGGGAGAGACCTGACATAGAAGTTATAAAAAAATGCAGTGGGATGTTGAAAGCAGTGATAAAGGAGGAAGAATGTTAGATTGGTGATAACTAGAATTGGCATTTTGGACGGCATAAAGGGGAGTACAGAAATGAATACCCAAGGAGGAGTATGAATAATTGCAAAAAAAGGCAGTGGGGGTTGTCAAGGTGAAGAAATGTAGATACATCATGGTCTCCAGAGATCTCCCTTCAAGTACTGCGAGGCTAACTTTAACAACGATGATATCTCCAAGTTCAATAAAATCATTGATTCATACCTCTGGCAGGCACCCCGAATATTTAAACCAATACGAGGGGAGTAATTTCCATGCAGCTGCAACTGAGCAATGATTTAATTCCAACTTTGGAAATTATTTCATTCCAAGTGTTCTCTCAAAATAAGGTACTGATTAAAAATATTATACGCCGATAACCATATGGCCCTGGTAGAAACTCGAATGAATACATTACGGCACACTCAAGGAGGTTGCATAGAGACGCCAGGTATACGTCAACTTGATAAAAATGCCCTCTATTTGTAGTCCTAACTCCACCCTATCCAATAACGATTATTATTACCAATCTTGTCGCGTTAGTTTTGATAGAAATGGGGCAGAAATACACGTCGTTCACACGATAAACACATCTTGCGACAAATCGTGCAATAGTTTTAACATAACAGCACCATCCCACATTTTTGTTTCAATGATATCCATTAATGCTCGCAAAACAAAATAGCCGAGATCGCAGTTTCAAACACTGGCGCAACAGAATCAAAAGTCAAAATTAATTCTAGAGCACGTTTTAAAAACGAATAAGGACCTCAGAGTTCTCTAAAACTGTATATTCATCCATATCTGTTTACGAACTACGCAGGAATAGGGGTTACAATAGTTGTAATTGCAACATCAATCGCCATTAATACATGAACTAATGAGACACATTGACTCGTGCATTCACGCCCGAAATTCCTTGAAGAGTTAGATTCTAAACGGAAAACATGAATAAGGTTCGGTCGAATGAGTAGTGTACATACAGGTATAGCGTAGCAAACCCACACGCGTTCCACTTCATTAGCAGGCAAGAGATACTGAACTCTTAAATTCGTGTTTCAGATGTGTAAATGAGGTTAGCGATCCGACGTGAAACCAGCCGTAGGATATCGTGGAATTCACGGTTTTTCTGCAATACAAAATATTAGAGTGGACAAATAAATGGTACATGTGGTACGGTTTCGAAACAAACGGAATATTGTCTCGCACACATTCATGTTCCTAAATTTGAGTCGACGACGAAGAAAATATCCTCGCGGTCAATAGATTCTAATGAAGGGGTGATTATGGACTTCAAAAAGGGATGACTCAAAAGTATCGCGAAGGCAGATCTATCTCCAATCTGCGGCCAACATCATCGGATTCTCCTTATCCTCACGAGGCGAAGGAACCTAGCGAGGGGTTATGACCTCCCGACTCGAAAGCGCAAATCGACGAGGGCTCTCGAACCTCCCCTCACCCCCACCACCACCTCACTCAAGACCGCGGAGTCCTCATACCAACTTCCCGCCCCCCGCACTCCCAGACCCGCGGGACTCCGAACACGCTATCATCCCCTACCCCCGCCCACGCTTCATCGGTTGCGGCCAAAGGCAGCCCAGCGTCGGCAACGTTGGTGCGGGTCGCAGGGATTTCTGGGGGAAGTGGGAGGAGGAGGGGGGGGGGAGTTCTAGAGGGAGAAAGGAAAGAATGACATGCAGACTCGGCGGAAAGTTTGGAGGGTACGAGACGAAAGCCCTTATGACTGAGCTGCGTCTAATTAATGTAGGGGAAGCGAAGACCTTTCCGCTCCGCCCATCGAAAAAAAATTAATTTCAAGAACAGATTCGATGAAAACCAGTGAATCTCAATCGGAAAAAAATAGTGGGGTCGCATAGGGACAGGATGTAGGCACTAAAGAAGTAAGCAGACTGAATGGGTACTATGCACAATGAATTCAAGAGTGGAGCATTAACATTTGATTAATTAAATGCATTCGATGATAAATATATTCAGTAAAAATAAATAGACAATGACACGAAGTTTCCAGTGAAAATATATCGCCCCACCTTTAATTAGACACTGAAATATCTAGTACCACCATGAGACGCCGAAAATTGAGTAACAAAATACAGTTGGGAATTCCAATCAAACATCACAATCCCATAGAATTTTTCAGTAAATGAATAAAGTCGTACAACAAATGGGTAAAAGTATAAAATTACTTATAACTGTTTCAATCATAACTGGCAATCGGAAATCGCACCATAAAACACGCACCCTTACTAAGACTAAATGGAAATAAAGATTTTAAAAAATGCCATGCGTCTCACAGCGTTTAACGAACTTGCTCTCTTATCTTTATTTGTCGCCTTTTCCTATTTAACCTTAGTAATGAGACTATACAAGTAATTCTACTGTTCTGCCTGCTTCCTAATTTCCCGATTAAAAGAGGAAAAGATACTTGACCCTAGCAAATGAGCGAACCAATTCTTATTGCGTTATTGATGAGAAATAATGAGTATTAGGGGTTGGGACCACAAGTTGCATCGCCATGGATTGATAGAACCTTCCAACTTCTCAATTCTGCATGATCTGTACTGGTCTGGTGGAGGTCTATCGTATAAGGTTGTAGTTTACTTTTATTTCATTCTTTTTCCTATACTAAAGAACTTTTATTGGGGGTGAAATTAACACACGTTTCGAACTAAATATTCTGCCAGAAAGCACATGTATTATGTCAGCATGTCTTTTTGATGATTTTCCTTTAGAGTGTTTTTTTCCCCTTTTGTTAATCGTTTAAACACCTTTCCTCTCCCATGTCCCTTACCCATCCCACTTCGTCATTTCACTCCCTGCCACACACATTTTCGGTGGATCGCGGGGTATTTATGTAGATGTACATTACACTCCAGACACGGCTCAGCGTAGATACGGATGTGCCACGCTTCGCCAAAATAAGATCCATTTAAATTTACGATGAATCTCCCGAAATAAATGAAAAGGTATCCAGGCTTTCAGTCATGCATGTTTGACTTCAAAGAAATAAGATAAAATGAAAATAGACAACACAAAAATAAGAACACGCTATAAATTACATACCTAATAATTTTGTCACTCCGGCTATTCATCTTCACGACGTTCCTGTCAATTAATCTTTCCATTGCCAGTTTGTTTATCAAGATAAATTAAGAGACCTAGCTGATTTTATTTATTCACACGCCTTTAGCGTAACCACGAAGCATCTACGAGCATTTCTCGTATTTTCATATTCTTCTCCTATTAACCAATCTACGACGCATTTTTTTTCAACCACAACGTTCAATTTTCATGTCTCTTTTCTTTCTTAATCTTGTTGGTAGGTTTTACTAACTTACATTACGCTTTGCTTAGTCGATGGCCACAGGTTTTTCTCTTTCTTCCTCAGACGTATCAAAGTTATACGGTTGAAAATATTTGAATTTCAATATTTTTGCAAGAATGAAAGGACAGGTGATAATTCATTTTTCTTACTAAGCGTGGCATGAAAAAGGGACGACGTGAAGAGTATGATTCAGTTTAAAAAATAATTTAATGTATCAACCTATCAAATTCGTAAATATTTCTTACATATAAATATCATTAAGTTTCGTGCCAGGATGAGCGAGCGACTTTATCCGGACTAATCATTGTCTGGAAGGAATATAACCAGGCACCGTCGGCAGTTACGAAAAACCCATTTACTCAAACCAGTCAAAACAGAGGTAAGGCTGTCTTCTCAACCAGGGATGGAAAAGCACGAAATGCTGGAATTTATTTTCGTATCATTTATATTAATAATTACCATCGTGAACCAATAAAGATTAAAACTCGGCCCACATCCCAACCTTTGGCAGTAAGGAGTGAGTTTTTTACCCTATCCGAGAGCAAGTTTAACAAATAATCGAATCGGGGTTAAAAATATGTAAAGAAATCGAGCACTTTCGTCGAGTTTCTCTTCTTCGGCTAGGGAGAACCAATCTGGTGTTTTAGCAACAGGAAATGGAAAAGGGGAAAAGTAGGAAAATCCTAGCACTGGATAAAAGATGAGAAGATCTCACCCCACCACTTCCCTTCAACACTCACAACTGCGCCACACTGTTAATGACAAAACCAGCGCATACTCTTTGGGAAATTTAATGGACAGAAGTCACGAGTATCTCGTTGCATAATGAGTCACTTTTATCAAGAATACATTTGCCGCTTCTACGGAAATCCGTTACGCTAGGAAGGGGGTTGAAAAGCCGATATAGCAATAAATATTCTAATCTTTCTTCTCCACCTCAAGGACTCTCAAGTGCACTTGGAAACACGCAAATATTTACGACAGATCCCGAACAACACCCAAATTATACTCAATAAATCAACACGGGAAGGGAGAAAATCATAAAAACACGAAAGTTTTCCGCGTGTGCCAATATGTTTTTGCAAGGCTTGGTTTGATAACGGTCCTCGAGGAGCGCGATTTAAAATGTTTGGATGCACAATAAATGGAGATATTTTGAGCAATACATACTCTCCCAGTCATCCATACGGAAAGAGGAACTAATGGTGGACTCCTTAAGGGCTATTCTCCGCAAATTTCTCTTACCGTTAGAGCCGCAGGAAAGAATAACCGCGACGAAAATCGTTTCAGATTCCAAAGTATAATGGGAAAACGCTCGACGAAAGGCGTCGTAAACGGATGGTAAAAAACCCCACGAAGTCGTTCTTAATTTTTTTACAACTGATACCCGGGTTCATAGCATAGCGGAATCAGTCAAAAGACGAATCCCGTGTAAGGCGAAAAACTTTCAAAACTGGAGACAACAGAATGAAAATGTAGAAATCGTAAAGAGAACGTAATAATGATACTTCTCCAGGAAGTTGTCCTGAAAGACGGAACCTGAGAATCACGGGCGTGGCCTTTCTAGTACGGTTAAGTTGAATTTGAACCTGTGGAATGCGGAATCAAAATTTCAGATGGAAAATTAATTTATTTTAAGACAGGTCCGGAGTAACGATAGCTTTGCGTTTTAAACTCCACTTGTTTAGGATCTTAACTTTTTATCGAAATTTATTACTTCTAACTACCGTTAGATTTTAAGAATAACTATTTAACTACCGCAAATTAACTCCTCTACGCGTTTATGTCTTCATTTATTACGAAAACATCCATGCACATTAGCTTACCGCCTGAATCGGAAAACCAGCCGTAGAATCATGTGAATGTCATGTGGCCCCCTGCGATTCCGTCATCTGGTACAACTGTCGCAGTAAATAGTTAAAATCTACGATACGCTGCTCTTCCATTGTCACGCATAATATGATCTGTATGCTTTATTACATCACTCACAAGAAATAAGCTATAACTTCCCTTTTTGCTTCGAGTGTAAGAGCATTCGAACGAACATAACACTGCCGCACCATCGCACCACCACACCAGAGAGAGAAAGAGATTGCGAAAGAATTCGCGATCTGCTTCGATCGAGACGTTCGCTGTAAGCCGTTTTGAAGATGTAGCATTTTTCACATGTACAATGCCATCTTGTGAAAAATAAGAGATGGGTCCGATTGCGAGAAACAAAACGGCACCGCGATCCCGCGGATCCAATTGCGCTAACCCCCCGATGAAAGGTGCAGTCGCGTGATGCTGACTTCCACCGCTACTCGGCGAGAGAGGAAGGGAGATCAGAAATCGCCGGCTTCCAAGGCAGCGGGCGACTCTTACTTAGAGGTCACGGCGAAGGGAAAGCGACGGCCGACAGATTAGGAAACGAGCGTGCTTATCTGAGCTCCGGAGCATGGGAAGAGACATTGGACAAAAAAGGCATGAAGGGGTAAGTGAAGGATGGCGGGAGAAGAAAACAGCGACGCATTTAGATTCGAGTGGTGCACAAGACGGGGACGACACGTGGCACTAGCTCCGACATGTCCGTTCTTTCAGGGATGTGACGCATCCATCATTTCCTTCAATTGGGACGTGCTGGCAAGCAAACGAGATGGCATATGGCATGAATGCCCCCATCTGAACATAAAACATACGAAGGAAATGCAGTATAGTGCACAATCATCCAACAGAACGATGAAATCAGAAAAGGAGACTCGACTACCCAAACGTCAACGATCTTCGTTTGTTCACCAAATTTATTTCGTTGAACTACTTTACAAAAACGGACAATTGGATGTCTCTGGGGCTGAGATCAATTTTATGCAACAAAATTGCACAGACAAGGATGAGTTTGCGTGCATGGATGTTGGTATGTTTATATCTTAAGTTTGATGCGGTTTTTTATGGTGAACATATCTCTTGCCTAATAATTAACTTACGTAGTTAATACCTATAAATCTCTTCACCCTCCGATACAAATATAGTATAGGGTAGACTTGACGAAAATATTTTCATAATAATGAGGATGACACAAATTTATACTAACCCTCAATTAGATGCGCCGATTATGGGTTCACACAAATGAAAACTTGATAACGACTCAGTTGAAGTCACAGTCGATGCATTAAATTAAATGTGAAAATTGATAAATAAAACAGTTTTTGGCGTAACTTGGTGGAAAACCATGTTGACGTTTTTTAAAAAATAAAATCACTTCGCTTTTCCACATAAACGTTTTACTCTCACTCTTTATAGCATAAAATCATCCATGTTATGCTAAACGAAACCTGGGTCGTGAGAGCAAAAAGTTTATGTGAAAAAGCAAAGTGGTTTTATTTTTAAAAAACGTCAATGTGAAAATTGAATTTTGCTATTCTTGCATTTTGTCATAATGGATAAGGATTCCAAAGCTTAAGCGGTTCCTATTTACATACACCTTAACCGTTTAAATTTAAAACTTAAGAACATAATTAATTAAAATAAGCAATTTTCCACAAAACGTTTTGTGGAAAATTGCTAATTTTAATTAATCATGTTATTCCACCATATCACGCCTGAAACGTCTCTTTTTATTTTTTTTATTTAGAACATAAGACCCCACAACATAGGAAAAAAACTCCATTTAATACAACCCAAATGACTCCTCATATTATTCTCCGACAAGAAGGAAATTCAGCTAAGCATAATAAAGCGTCAACTAGTCAACCAATAAAAAGTTGGTTTTTCGCGGTCCCTGACAACTATTACATATCGCGTGGGTCTCCCTGTGTTTTGTTTGCTCTTCTTCATTGTCTTATTCAGTTCTTCACAATGCCATCAGCCGCTATGCCTTCCAAAAACCTTAATCTCTACATTCCTCTTCAAACTTGCTCGACATACTACCCACTCCGTTATTCCTCTCGATCTCCTTCATTCATTCTCCTGCCTTCTTCGGATATGGTCCACCACCCCATTTCCTCCTGTCCCCCAACACATTTTAAACTTGTTAGTCTTTGGACAATTGGTATTCCTTCCGGTCCATCTCAACAATCTCTAATCTACACTCATCCTCATGGCTCAAAAGACAGGATTTTAGAACCAAACAGCGCTACTCTTCATTCAAGTATTTACCAGTATTTTCTCGAATAAATGAAGAATGCCTTCCTTAAATTACGGGAGGCCATTTTTGTCCTCGCCCCTCGCTTGAGGATTCGCAAGGTAATTTCCTATTAGGTAAATCCTCTACCTCTTTGGTAAATGTGCCATTGCTATCAAAGTGACATTTTTTTCTAAAACAGAAAAAAGTACATCTATGTTTGACATAAGCACGTTTCACTAAGACCACATACAAGAACGTAAGAATAGAAGATACGAGTTCAATTAAGTGTTAGTATTGAAAATGTGCATTTTCTTGAAAGGCAATATACTTTTTTGTTTAGTGGTATTTGAATTTACAAAGTGACACAAGAATTTCGAAATATTTTAATTGGATGAAAAGTGCTTAAAATAATCTGAAACCAGATTTTCATTTGAGGGCATTTGTACAACGCCTCCCAAGGTAAACAACTGCAATTTTCCTTGATATGCGGTGGTTGAAAGAATTCAGGAATACATCTTACACAAGACTCCTCTTGAACCAACCTCTGTAAGAAAACCAAATGAAATGGCTCCCAGGGTCCAACCCAAAAGTCATACGTTCGCAATTGAAGGCCTTTAAGGGAAATTCAAAATTCATGAAAACTTCGAGAGACATCATTCGACTTTTTTGGAACGTTTGGACGACGATGATTTCAGATTGAAAAATTTGCATTTCTATCTATGACAACTCCCCTGATTAAATCATTATAAAACACTGCAAGTGCTACATTTACGTACAATGTTCACATCGTCGGTATATATCTAAAATAAAGAAGTTATTGTCAATATTGATGCGGACGATAGTCAATGTGGGATAAAATAAAATGTATACGGAACGCATCAGTAATATGGTCTTGCTCTACCTCACAGAAAATGATCACCTCGTCGCTACATCATCTCTATTCTGATATATTTCATTTCACATCAAAAGTGTATGTCGATATAAGAAAATGAAAATCGCACATCCAGCCTGATAGCAGACCTAGTAAGACTTCTGGGAGATCGAGAGGTACCGCACGAACCCACCGGGAACCATTTGCACCTCATTGAAAAAATAAAAATGAGATAAAAATCAATCCGAACACACTCGACGAAACAGCTCGCCACTTGAGGGCGCTAACTCCCTCCTTCCTCTCTGTCGTCATCGCCCACGTACCCGGCCTCCTACACACCATCCCTCCCCTCCACAGATCCTGGGTGTCCCCTCCACCCGCTCGTATCCCTTGACCGACCACCCTTTCGATCGTTCCCCATCCGCCCATACTCACCACGTCCGTCCCTCCGCGCGAAATTCCCGATGCCGAGTGATCTACGGATGGCATTGCAATATTTATTACGGGAGGCTGAGGTCATTTCTTCCATTATGGCTGGATGGGTTACGCGGAGAATGGGGGTGGATTTTTATATCGAAGTCACTAGCATCCAGTTTCCAACTCAAGCCGCCGAGGGGACAACAATTTTTAAAGCCTAGTCTAAAGGGGAAGGAGGAGTAATGCATTTGAAGTTCCCTCCACGCGGCATTTACGTAAGGATTCCCAGGATGCCCCTGAAAAATTAATTAGCCACTTCCGGAATTATTTTTTGACTGCTTGAATACTTATGTATACAGATAAATTCACGTAACTCAGGACAATCTTATGATACATCTAATGTTCCTCAAAGTTATAATAACCTATCCTTTACGATTATATTCGCATCTTTTTGTCTTTCATGACCAAAAAAATGGTAGTTATTTACATTCCCATGCATTTTAAATCAAAATTTCTCAATTCCATCCCACCGTGGCTTTCTATACCATCAAAAAATGGACGTTTCAGGGAAAATCTCATAAGAATTCAGGAACGCAAATTTCAGATGCGATTAGATTTCAAGACTTGATGTTAGCACGCGGGGGAAAGCTGCTCACTTCTCCTCCGACAAACGGTAGAGCGGGATATTAAAAAAAATCTGGCGATTACTTCTGTAAAAGATGCTTAGCAGGAAGTTCTCGAACTCAGTGCTAATTTGAAAAGGGTAAACGGCTAGGCAAATAAAAAGAGACTGTTGGAATTATAATGGAGGTTTAGAAATGATGGAGAGAATAGTCGAGTTTCCGTTTCACCACTCCCTGAGAAATTCCCGTCGACGAAGGCACACTTCGAAGAAATTCATTCCCAACGGTGATGTGCGCTTTAGGAGCGTTCTATGCACAGCACATTCCAAAAGGACCGAAAACTCCAGCTCTGATCGACAATCGAACGTGTGTCTTCCAACACGGAAGATTTCAGTATTCTACTCACCAATTTGTTCCCGAGAATTTTCATCGATGTTCAACATGTCGGCGGACGATGCTGCCAATGTATCACAATGTACACGTGATTTATGTTGACGTCGATAAATCGACGCAGTTTCGATGTTCGAACAAAAAAAAAGGAGGGTTGTGTTCAACACTCAAAACGCCGTCAAGGTCTCCTCACACGGATATAAGCCTCTTATTACCAACCCTTAACGTTCCTCATCCCTCCCTCCCCCAAAGGGTTCCCACCTCCCATCCTCCACCCCCAGCGGATCCTCACCATCGAGAGAGCACTCATTCGCCCCAAGTAGCTTCACTTATTCCACTCCACGCCGTATTAATCAATTCACTCGCTTCCTCCACTTCGATCGCCATCGCCACACACACACACACACACACCCCACGGACGAAGAGTTCACCACCCGCCGGTCTCCCTTTCAGCACCCACACTCCCTCTCCATCAACCGATCATCTACACCACGACGGCGTCCCTCATCCATTCTCCCCCCCCCTCCAATAACTCCCCCAACAACTCCGTCCGGATGGCCGCGAGGGGGAGAACCGGGAGTTTTGACCCCCATGTAGGAACATTTATTTGATAGCCGACTCGCGCCCACGCGATGACCACGCCCGGGAATTACGGATCGAGCAGCGCGGCGTACTTGTCGGGATCGGAAACGCATGGCGTGCGAATGAGAAGAAATTTCTCTATGACCACGAACATGCAGTGCTTTCAAACGATTTGAAAGGGGTGGTAGCGGAAAAAAATCCGTCACATCATATTTCAACATGCGTAGGAGAAACTTCAGGGCCATGAATATGAGATTGTTCCAATTTCGTCGGGGAAAATTATGAATGATACTGTAAGGAAGGACCCGAACACTCTCTAGTGATAATTTAATTTAAAATACGAGGGTAAAGCTACAAAGTTGAAAATATTAGCATCACAACTTATGCTTTTGATTTATTTGTTAACTTCCTTTAACTTTGAGACAATTAAAGAAGATCTTCAACATTGGTGTCCGCCTCAATAGGTCAAAGTAAAAAAATGTAATGAGACTATCCGCTTAAAAACAGCACTTCAACTCCAAAGAAATTTTTTTTTGAAATTTCAAGTACCGAAAAAACATTTAAAACACTATCTCAGTTTAGGAGTAGACCCATTAGTATGTGACAACATACAAGGTAGTACCAAATTACTGTACCCTAGTTATAAATATCCAAGCTCGACTGCGCAACACAGTGGTACAAAGCAGTAATTCGTTTCAAGATTTGTCCAAGTGGGTTAAATATTTATGGACCAATGGCAGGAGTCGTAAACCACTTGAAGTGTACCTCTCCCTTCAAGACAGGAATGTGAGAAAGCTAAGTGAAATCGACCGAGAGTGTTCTTCTTACCTCCAGGAGAGGTTCGCTTTTTTGAAAATGTAGTACAAGGCATGAGTGTCTTCCAAGCCACTTGGCACCCTAGTTTTGTAGCAACAGCATTTATTTCACTTTTTCAAATCATTTCAATTAGAAATGTTACATGAAAGTTTCCAAAGGATCACGCAAATATGCACATTTTATAATAATCATGACAATGTAAATCAGATTATTAACGTTAACATTAAAAACCTATCATGATGTTCTATGATATCATTTGAGCATCCAAATTTTACGTGAATGTCAGACCCAACCAGCATAACTTTCCGAAAGGCAATGAATGTACTTGTAGTTAATAATTCTGCGGTGATGGATAATTCACTCTAATATTGTCACGTTTTCATATTATTATTATTATATAAATCTCGTTGCAATTAGGAAATTTTCCTGGTGGCAACGTTCACTATTACAATGCACATATTGAGTGCCTGGCACGAGTAATGTGTATTAGTAATGCGGAAAGCGCTAGTTGAAAATGATTCTCTTAATTTTAATTTTAAAAGTAAATCTTCAATTCATCAATGATTATTACAGAAAAATAATACCTTACAAGACGTGTAATTTACGTTAACTGAAAATTCACTACGAATTATAATGGCGATGCCTTATCAATTTATACAGGATGCACCGAGTAAAAAATAATTAACAATTCCTTCGTCTAAAACCAGAAGCCTGAAGTAATGTATCAAATGACACAGGAGTGTTTGGACGGCACCCGAATTATGAGTTAGCTTCATGTAACTAAGAACATTAGTATCTCGTAAAAGGCCAAAACAAACCTTCAACTGCAATTATTAATGGTTAATTGGTATAACTATGTGCATGTTTTGCAAATGAAATGGATCAATCCTAAAGAATCCTCTTGAATGTAAATAAGAACGCAACTATTACGTTACCTGCAGCGTTGTTGCATGTTCCTGTGGTAGTGGAATATCGCCTTCCTACCTATCAAATTCTAGCTTGCACGATACTGGATAAATTTCTTACTGCATCCTAAGGTGTAATTATTTGTTAGATGATAGTATACAGGGTTCGTCCGGAAAATAAGTTTATGATGCTCATTGTCTTTTTTGACAAAAGGGGAGTCGTCCACTACGAATTTGTACCTGAACGACAAACTGTAAATGCTGCATTTTACTTCCAAGTGCTCGACAGGCTTCGAAAACGAGTCGCCCGCGTCCGGCCAGCGATCAAAAACATCTGGCGACTGCATCACGACAATGCGCCGTCTCACACCGCGCTTGTCGTGTCGGACTTCTTGGCCAAGCACGGCGTGGCAACGCTGCCGCACCCGCCCTACAGCCCGGACTTGGCACCACCGGACTTCTTTCTGTTCCCGAAGATAAAGAGGAGTTTGAAAGGAACGCGATACGGGACTTTGGACGCCGTCAAAGAGGCCGTGACGACGTGTCTTCGAGAGGTTCCCGATGATGCCCTCGCGGGAGCGTTCCAGGAATGGGAACGCAGCTGGAACAAGTGTATATCGACTCACAAGGGTCCTATTTTGAGGAATATTAGCTTAAGATATGTAAAAGTGTAATAATTTTTTTTTCCTGAGCTCAGTACACTTATTTTCCGGACGAACCCTGTATGTAATTGCATGCGTGTAGAATGAAAGGAGGTAGATATATATTTGCGTAAAATGATAGGAATTTTGCATGAATGCATGCAGTTTTTTTCCCTTTTACGGGTGGTGACCTAACACCCCCCTGCTACACGCCCTTGGGGTGGCTTGCTGGGTATTATGTAGATGAACTATTGATGATTCGCTCGGTAATAACAGCGATACCTGGCACAGCTATAACTTACTCAAAAGAAATAACTTCTGTTATTATTCAAAGTTGAAATCTCCAAGAGAGAAATTCCATTAAAAATGGCTTCAATTTCAACAAATGTGCATTTCCTAATTCACCTGCCTGAGCATGGGGGGGTGGGGAAGTGGGAAGACAGACTCGGTGTCGAGACTGACATTCCACAGAGTAGCAGGAGCTGGAGGAAATTACACTCTTCCAATATTGTATGCATCTTACATATTCAGAACACCTCCTAGGAGCATTACGCTGGATTTTTATTGAAAAAGCGAGGCTGCAACGGGCGACATTGACACGAAACAAAAAACGAAATACCTCGGCGTAAAAAAATATTGAAGATAAATGCACATGCTCTATGAGTCGCAAGAGTTTCAAACGGAAAGTGGGGGGGGTGGGAGAGGGAGAGAGAGATTATGTCCTCCACGACTGCACCCCATTCACACACAACACCAACCAACACCCCTCGTCTCCCCCCTGAGTCCGCGTCACACCTCGCTTACAACGCTCTCCCAGTCGTCCCCACACCCCCTCTCACAATGGCCTCCTTTTCCGCCGCTGTGCCATCGCACGCCCCCACTCAGCAAAGTCTCGCCAGAGTGGAGAGTTCATTCATTCGAAATAAAATTTTCAAAGAAAAAAAACAAGTTCTAACACTTCCAGAGATTTTTTTTTTAACGACAGGATTTTCGCAGGGACACGACGAGTCCATATACATCGTCTCCCTACGCAAAATTCAATTACGAGAATCAAAGGGTGTCGATTTTGAGCTAGACGCTAAAAATGAAAACAATAAAGAAAAAAAAATAACTCCATCCGAACGCATGAATCGCGAATTCTGTATAGTGAATGACTCTGCCTCTCAATGGACGAGATTTCGAGGTGGAAGAAGGGGGGGGATAGGTCAGAGGTTATGTCAAATTTAATTTGGAACTGTTTTGTACATTCGAACAAAGTGCCATTGCACTCGTTAAGAACACGAAGAAAGTGTTATTGGTTTCTTTTTAAATGAGATCACTGAATTGAATGCGAGATTATGCAACGGAAAAAAGAGCAAAAAAGTAAAACTCAATTAATATTAGTTACGAAAATAATGTTTCAAAGTTTTCAAATTAAATACTTAACGCGATTACGCGTCAATATCGGCGTGACCACTTCAATGGGCACAAGAATATATCAGTAACAAATGAAATATTTAATCTCAATGAAATAAAATGGCAGAAACGACGAAAAACAACAAAATAGATTCATACAGGACATCCAAAAATAGTTTTATTTAACATCGTACACTTCTGTCACAAATGACAACACAAAATCCTAAATCCCTCATAATTTCAATCTCAAAAACTGTTTACGACTAGGTCACGACAGGGATACAGCCTTTTTTTAATCCTTACTTTATGCCAAGAGGTTAAATTCTAAAATGCAAATTTATTTTTAAAGAGTTGGAGTCAAACTAAGTAATATCTATTCAAAAACACCTTAATACCATCGGTACTGTAACGTAAATAGTCCCACCATCATCCCACTCAAAACCTGTGGCGTCGAGACATTTCGATGGCGGGTCCTCAATTCTTCGGTTTGCAAAATTCGTTAGGGCGTTCACAAACAATTCAATTTTTGCGGGACATTTATGATAGGCATTAAGAGGATCACATTCCGTCCAGAAAATTTTCATCAACTCTCTAATTTGGAAAGACTAGGAGGTATTCACGATAATAACGGCCATATAAAAAAAAACATGATAGAATATCCTTGAGATCCATCAAATAAAACATTAGCAAAAACGAGAAGGTCGCGGAAGTACGAGGTATTATGCCTGGGGCATTTTCCCATTATGCATGGGGCTCAAATAAAAAAAACCAACCTCAGCCCAGTCAGCCTGGGCCAATGTCACCAATGTTCCTTGAACGGAATTGTCCGTAGGTAAACCCAATTGTGTGGAATCAAGGTTTCAAAGAGTGAGATAAAACTCGTTAAAAGAAAAAGAAAGTCATGATAAGATGAGTCGTTAAACAAAATGGAAATTTAGAATAAACTTGATGATGAAACAGTCGTTTCGCAGTTGTTTTCACGACACCTTAAAACAGCAGTCATTATCAGAACTCAACGTACATTTTAACGTGACACAATATATTATTTTCATTTCAACACCTGTTAGGTAACACATGCAGTCACATTTGAACCTATGTGTGCGTTTTCTCACTAACTCCCCTTACAGAGGATATACGAACGACGACGGAGGGTTGAAAAAATTATGCTACGCGTCTATTAAATAACTACGAAGAGAAGTTTCAAGGTATGAGTGAATGAGTTACAGTCCATTTCTCTTCATGTAGATGCCCACGCACAGACTGTCATTTAACTTAAAGACAGTATATTTCGAGTATAATATAATCTGTATACCATCAAAATACATTTATGACGGAGCAACGTAAGTTATAAGCGATATTGTTATTCAATCGCGTCGTAAAGTCGATTTGAACAATACGAGTAACATCAGCCTTTCTTCCTACGGGCATTAATTAACGAGACGTAATTTGGGGTTGGATACAGTTCTTCAACAAGAGTCAATGATGGAATTTGGTTAACTCAAGTCCAATGGGAAAACAGGCGATGGCAAAACAGAGTTAAAAACGAAAACACTTAAAAGGTCGCGAATTTAAATGCACACGGAAATCTTCACAGACTTGAAAAACCACGAAACACACTCCGACGCCAAAGTAATTATTAATGTGATCGCCTCAAAATTCTGTTGAAGTTAATGACAGTAGTCAATACGGGTACGACGATGATAAATTTACAGGCGAGCATTACCACTGCGTCGCTCAAATGAATGCAAATGATTCAAACGTTCCGTATTTTCGGAGAGGGACGGATAACAAATTCAGCAACGCTTTGCACCAAAACACATTGAACGATTCTCGCGCGCAGCAAAATTCGAGGCGACATCGAGTTAAAACCGATCAAAGGTATGAGAAACGAGAGAAAGGGAGAGAGCGGAGGGAGGGAGGGAGAAATAGATTTATGTATTAAACCGAAAATTCAAGCAAGCGACGGGGACCGGAATCAATCCAGACGAAAGGGTGGGGGGAGCGGGCAAATAAAAGGGGTGACTGCGTGCGCATGGAGGGAGACGGGGAGAATTGGGGGGATGATGCAAGGCAATGGGGAGGGTTGGGGGGGAGTCCACACTAAAAGAGGAGACGGGAGTGCACTTCGGACGTCACTCGTTTCGGACTCGACGCAAAAAAAATAAGCAGGGGAGGAGAGGGGGGGATATGGCTGCCCAGGGATGGACGATGAAAATGAGAGGGGTGGGGGTCAGGGGCGTACGAGGGGGAGAGAGAAAGAGAGCGAGCAACAGGGGCGGCGGATTGTTTTGGGATCGAGGGTACCCAATCAATCGGCTCCCACGTCAATTGCCCATGGGACGGGGGAAGGGTTGTGGGTGGAAGGGGTTGGGTGGGAGAATGAATGGCAGATATTGGAGAGGGGGGGCGCGAGGAGGGGCACGTCAGGAGGGGTTGCGCGCGTTGAGGAAGATGGATAAATAGGAGGACGGGCGGGGTGATTTGGGGTATGGTAACCGAATATGGAACGGAGTAAAGAGGGGGAGTAGAGGGAGGGGTGCCGTGGGAAGGACTTGGGCGGGGTGTAGAGACCAGACTGCAACGTCGACGAAGGGGGAGGAATGGATAAGCAAACAACTTTATCCGGAGTAAAAGCAAACATAATCACGGCATTCGACGTGGGCCTCGCACCGTCGACACTGGTTAGCAGTTATTTTGCAATTTGCGCGGACGGGTGGCACATCTAATCGAACTGCCTCGGGTGCGTGGTGTCTGGGATACCTGAGTGGGGCGGACTGCGCGCATTAGCACGCTCTCGAAGACCAACTCCGAACACTCCTACTAACTTCCCGAGCAAAGTGTCCTTGAGAAAGTCGTCCGTTATCATTAAGATATCCGAAAAAATTCGGCATGCAAGAAATTGGAAGGAATCAAACTATCGATAAACCACGGGCTATCCCGTACAGATCCAGGTAAGTAGAGCGTTTCTCCTTAAATATTTAACCATGAGTTGATTTTAGACAACCCCATATGTAATCACTGAGATGAATGATGTTATTCGCAAAGAAAAAAATCAGCAGCATAACTTTAAGCGCGCTGGCTTCTCGACGAAATGAAACACTTAGTAACTTCTAGTAATCGGCGTTTACAAGAAAGATAACCAGTTTCATGCCATCTTAAGATGTATGGGCCATTATTCCACCTTGGAATGCTATAACTAGTTGTACCATAAATGTACATGAAGATAAAGGCCTCCCCCCAGAAAACATCTGAAATATTTCAAAAAATTCAAACCGTATCGGTTTCATTTGTACAAATAAATGATCGATGAAATGTACGCTAATTTTAAGAACAACTCTTTCGGACAAAAGGCTAGACTCGGGATGAATGAATTAAGTAAAAAAATGCGTCAATTTCGAAGATTTAGTGAGTAAAACGAGATTGGGAAAAAATAGTAGTGGTCCAGATTATGATAAAGAGTACGGTGAAAAGGCGAACAGACAAGTGAGGAAGATCCAGAACTAGTGATAAAAGAGGTATGGGGAAGTATTTTTTAACTGCAATTGCAATAAACATGCCTAGCTTCACTATTATAGCGATATTCAATCACCACCCATGGAGGCCCGCGCTGCATAAATAGATGTAAATTTCAAAGGCAGAAATTGACATTCACAACCAGTCAAACGGACACCAAGAGATGCCATAGATACGTAGAGATACTGTGCGATCATCGTTCTGAATCAAAGAACCGAAATAAAAATGGATAAAATGCGTATCACTAAAATTTTTAAGACGGCAAATGTGTATTTCGCGTAAATTATTTGGACAAATATTATGCACACTTGAAATTTTGGTAACAAATGCTATGGCAAAGGTTAATAACTACTCCGGCAGAAAGAATAACACTGCTGTTAAATAAAATTATTCATGAAAAAACACGACCGCATCAGAATCAGGGCACACACATGAAAGATCTTGATTCGGTTACCACTTCTCCAATAACACACGCAATCCGAGCAATTAGCGTACCCATTTTTGCATATCAAAGTGATGCAATCTTCCCATATGTAAATGTATGTATATGTGTGCTTGTGTGTAAAGAGTACATGCAATGATGCTACCAGACCCAAAAGGAATCTCGAGTGACCTGTGAATGAGACCCCTAATCACTGAAAATCCATAAATGAAGAGAGGTGGCGAATAAAAATGATCCAATACTCTTGAATTGAAAAAAATCACTCGAACAAATAATTTCACGAATAGAGAAATCCCGAGTTCAACACCGCCCTTTTGCTTTTTATTCTATCGGCTCGGTCGACGCAAATAAAGGTATGGAGCGCGAGGAAGGAACGAGGGAGGAAGGTCACGCGCTTCAATCCCACGTCGCCTAGAATAGAATACGGAATAGGATTCCTCGCGACCTAGGCGAGGTGCCGGTCCGACCCACGCGTTCCTTCGGGCACGCGAGAGCCAACGCCCGCCGCCGTTCATTGGCACTGCGGAGGCGCGCGAATGAGGAGACTGACAATTGCGCGTTAAGGGAAAAGAAAGGAAAGAACACAGGCCGTGACAGATAGGACTCATGTCGAAGGGGTTTAGATGAAGGGGGTAGGAACGTGGTGGCAGTCCACACCCCTCACACATACGAAAATATCCTCAATCAGTGGAGGGCGTCCTCCACTGGAGCAGGAAGTCAATCGACTCTTTACGGTACCACGCCCTCAAACTCAAACCCTGGCCGATTTAATACCGTAACAAAACAATGAAATAGTAGCGAGGGAAAAGATATCCACATCGAAGGCCGAACTTGGATGCAGTTGGAGTATGATATATATACCTAATATGTTTCATTGGTGGTGGGGTAGAGTCCTACTCCAGTGGTCGTGGTCGAGAGTTCGATTCCCGCCAAGGAGAGTTTTCCTCCATCACCTACTGATTTGAATATTCTAACTTCCCTTGCCGTATATCCTATTTTTTTAATGATTAGATGATTAAATAGATGGCCGCATGCTCCTAACTTCATCATTTTTAAGAAGGTTAGCGAGGGAAGGTGAGGAAATATGCGGAATTGAAGAAGGGTTTAACGCGATGTGGTTGTTTTCGCTGTTATTAGAAGAGGTTTAGAAATGTAGCGAGAATAATTTTTGTATCCATCCAAAATCAAAGTTCAACGTTAAGACTACCTTCATAATAACTACGTATTTTTCGATTAACAGCCTCAAGGAATGAATGGGCGAATAAATGAGTGCAGGGGGATGTGAAAAGCGTCCAATCCATCCCGCCAGGCAGAACCAACGTTTCAGTTAATCCTGGATGGAATCCTATGGTCGTTCAAAGACTATATATTAACTGACGACATTTCGTTCTTCAAACCTGTTTGTTCCTGATCATGAATCCACATTAACAGTACCGGTGAGAAACTGAGAACAACGGGCTAAACGGCAGGAGCAGTTCCCCATACTCGAACAGGCACACACTCTCGGAGAAGCCGAATACTTTACCGATGAGGTATGTAGCAATCGTTAATTAACTGTCCTATTTGCAATGCACTGAAACTGAGTGAATTTTGAGGAGGGAAAGGAAGGAATAAAATCGATGTGCCATAAAAACTCCTGGGTAACATTTTTTTAAATTGTTACTAAATGAATACGAGCACCTACTAAGGAAGCACCTGTAACTTCGATGGATACTCTCAACGATTAAAAAAATCTCGATTTTGATGAAATCTCGTCAGTCCCGTCAAATTTCATGCTCAAGAGAAGGGAAATTGAATGCCCATTAGCTCGATATAAGGAAAAAATTTCGTTTCGCAAAATTCGTGGCCATGAAAGTAGGTAGGATAACGCAAAAAAATTCAAAATTCCCGAAAATAAAACTATAACCAAAGCTAATTAATAATCACGATTTACCCCGATGGCCTAACATCCCATGCCGCAAGCCTTGCCTAGGCGCTTCTCACATATGCTTAATCGCGTATGCTTAATCTTAATTCCGGCTTGTCCGGTCTGTTTGGGTGCCAGGGTCCTCAAAAACGACAAGGTCATAACGCCTCGTAAAAAAAAAACGAGTTCAATCGTCGACATTGCCATCGGCAAGGATTCCCGAGACGGCAACTGCGAAAGATAATTGATGATTTCCCCCAATAAATTCAATCCGTGTCTTGGCTTCCACCTGGTGTGTGAAAGGAGAAAGGGGACGAGAGAGAGAGAGGAGTGGGGAAAGGTGGACTGGACCCGTCGTCGATTAGGAGCGCGACTTCAATTTCGCGAAACAAACGGGAGTAGTGGTCCGCCATAAAAGCCACCTGCGAATATTATCGGCGAATGGATCGCCATTTCGGGAGCCGAGTCGGCCATTATTCGGCAATGCACCGCCAGCCACCACTCCAGCAGATCGATATCACGTCAATCGAATCCCTTAAAGACGGGTTGGGTAAGTGTCCATTTCACTCCGACCCGGCGTTTTACGAACCGCCAAAAGCAACTTTGAGACAAGTGTTACTACGGACATTAGTGCTCAACATCACTTTGTGCGTTAACCACCCCGATGTTTAACAGCGCGTTGACCATAGGATTTTGCATTTCGAATTGAGATGTAACGTGGACGGTGATTAAGAGTTTGATTTGGTATTTAGTTACTTGCCTTCAAAAGGATTTATATGCAAATCGGACGCCTTTTTTTTATTACGGAGATGCAGAAAAGTTAGCCTATTCGTGTATGTCTAATCCTAATCCCCCCATTCCGAATCATAATCTGTAACATATACTAGTTGAAGAAATTCAACGACATTTTGCGGCAAAATTAACTCGCCGGTTTGGAGCTAAAATATTCACTTCCTTCGGAATATTCTCCCCGAAAACCGAGAAAATTTCCAATTCCAGAAAAAGCTCCGTAAAGAAGTACATCCAATCAAATTATTGCCCGACGAAAGTTCGTCGTACTCCAGGGAAAATACGTATTTGAACAAAAATTAGATTTCGAATAAGTTTCCCGCGAGCAATAATGCACCTAAACGGGTTTAGGCGAAACCCATCGTCGTGCGAGCAAGCTAAACAGGCGATGTAAATTTTTTTAAAACTTGATCCACAAGACTAATCATGGATGAAAGAGAGGACCTTGAAAATTATACCATTCAAGTTGAGTTTCTATGCACGCCATTCGGCGCAAACACTACGGAGTTTTGTGGGACAACGGTCGGCAGTGATGATGGGCTTTGTACAACACACATAATGCATGAAAAAAATGAGTACATAGATGGTCATGCAGGAGCTGGGCTCCATGAATACCCTTCGTTTATACCGCAACCGCGCGCTCGTGATGGGATGGAACGAGTGGACGAACTTATCCCACGCGAGTCACTTTTTCACCCACCCGTCCTCACACCCGCCTTCATCTCCCCCCCCCCCCAGGAGTCCCACGCGAGGGGATCGCCCCAGCTGCCCCCACGCCGGGCGCACCACGACGGCCAGCCGCACGCCTTGCCTCGGCACACCTTCCTGGTGGGAAGGGACCTCCACATGTCCGACCCCTCACTCCCCACGCACACGTACGGGTCGGACCGCCGCCAGCCGGCGACGGAGACGACCGGAGCAATCGGTAAACACAGAGGAGGAGGGAACCCAGAGAGGGAGGGGGTGGTGCGGTTATTGCAGGGATCATCCCCCGTCCCCCCTTTCGATGAAGCAACGGGGGTGGGGCTCGATGGGGCCATGTGCAAAGCGACGCGTAGACTGCCATGATCTGAAGTAGCCATCAATTTTCTGAACGCACCTTTTCCTACACGTACTTACGTGTGTGTGCACGTATCCTTGCCGCCCAAAGGCTTCCAAAGTGGGTGGTGGAATGAAAAAGGGGAACCGTATTTAGCACCTAATCCCGCCACAATCCCACCGAGCCATTTAAACTGGCAGAGTTTTCATTTCAGAAAGCAATGTAGTGCGGGCCCGAGGAAAAAAATTAATTTTAATTTTGTTGTAGTCGGCGCAGAAGATTCTTAAATTCCAACTGAATTGGGGCAAAACTTAAAAAGTGCGACAATATTTTTTTTAATAAGATTCGATCGACCATTGCGGAAAGTCATTAATTGTTTTTTAAGACAAATTAAATTGGAACTATTTACCGCTTGATCTACGCCGATGTACCAGGGCTTGCTGTCCAACTCGACCTAAATGGTCTTAGACATACTATAATTTGAAATACGGAGAAAGTTGTAAAAAACTTAGCTAATCGCCATGCAACACTAATCTCATTTCCATTCTAAAGACGCCGATAACCAAATCTCACATTTTAGCCTACCACTACTTTAGGTAGAAAGCGTGAAAATAATACGAAGCTAACTGAAAATAACGTTTTGTCTACTTGTCCAGTATCAAGATTTCCTTTCATGTAGCCACCATTTCTTTCAATCGAAAGAACTTATTATTAACAAGCAACATGAATAGTTCATGCCTGGAGCGTAACCCATCACTTGGGGCGACGTTTAGGCTCTCATGTAATGAAATAAGATGACATTGATTCAATTCAGCCCAAGATTATTGTGGCACCTTCATCAGCACCCGTTTGTTTTGCTTAGCAGTCTCCAAAATGTACAACATTCCGCCATCTTGGATTTTCAACGCTAATATCATTCACTTTAACAACGGTCACCGTGCCCATAAATGAGGCCGAATGCGAAAAATTACTCGAAAACAATTTTCTAAAATCGTAAAAACTTATTTTTTTTAAATTGCGGTGAGCGAGATCAACTTAACAAGTAAACAATATGGAAATGATGGCGTGACTTCGTGATGGCCAGAAATAGCTGGAGGAAAGGTTGGTGGAGGTGGGGCACGGTGGGAATGAGGGTGCAGGAGTCAAAGGGCATGCTGAGAGGGGTAGAAGGGACATCTGCCGGGCACGGGTCCAAGGGCCAGCGGGGGTTAAAAGAACGGGAGTATTGGGGGTTGGCACGAAAGAGTGCTGTAGAGAGAGAGAGTGAGGAAGCCAAAGAAATATGGAGGGTAATAGAAATTCCGAGGATTGTGAGAAGGACGGTATTTATAAACGCACAAGGGGAGGTTACGAGCGGTGAAGTTATAAAAACAATATTGCAGTCAACTGCTTTGCCATTCACTTTTTAAATTGAATTTGCCTTTGCCAAATCTACACGCATGCCATTCGGACTACTTATGGGAGATGGTGAGTCAGTGAGAGAGTCGACAGACTGGATTTTGAGAGGGGAGTAGGAAATAATATTCTTTTTTTATTTGAAGATTATCTTGCTTTAGAAGGTGAGGTATTACCTAGTGGGTAGTGCATTCGGCTACATCCTGGGCTGATCCCAAGTGATGCCTTCAGATAACCGAACCCATCCAATCGGCCCGATCTTCTGAACTCCATGGGGACCACTATGCGGGGGAGAGGTTGCCCTCCATCTCCTCTGATAAGCCACAAGACTTGTTTTAAGGTGACCTCAACCGTCACCTATCAAAATCAACCCTTTGGCCGGGTATATTGGAAGTGGGCACAATGTTTTATCTCAAATTGAAACAGTTAAACATCCCTTTAACTTGCTATAACAAGATCTCCATAAATAAGAAATCATTCAATTGACTGGCACGTTTTTTTTTGCTTCTACTAGTTTTAAAATTCCTTATATTTACTCGTATAACGAAGTAATAGTAACTATGAGTAAATGACATTACTCATTTGTTTACTGTCAATCGCAAAATCTTCTACTCTATAAAAAAATTGGCGCTTTCCATTTTCACAGACTGAAACAAAATGAACTTTTCGATATCAAAAAAGAATGAAACCTTTATTGACAGACTTGAACATACTGGACATGCATCTACTCTCAAAGGCCGTGAACTACGCAATAAATTCCTAAATCCTTTAAATGCCATCTGCCAGGAAAACTTTCAGCAAAATCAACTTTGTAATCGGCCTTGACAAATATCTGAGAAACCTTCAATTAGTTTATAGTAACAGTTATTCCATCTCATCCGTTGTTGAATTTTTGTATCACATTTAAATACGGGGCAAACAATTTACAATTTACTACGCTGCTCACTTCTCTTCCTGTATTTGACCTACACAACATATAATGAGCATTTTAAAAATCACCAAGGAATCATGAACATTTTTATGCTTATCAGCTGAATGTAAAAAGTAGTCGTGAAAAAAAGTCCTTAAAGTCTTTAAAGGTGGGCATACCCTATGATATTCGGAGGCTTGAAAGATCATTTAAAAGACTTTCGGAGAGAGCGAAAACGAAGATAAGATCGGTAAAAGAATTGAGAGACTTGAAAGAGCAAATTCACCGCAGTAATTTTCCAAACATTTCGTCACATACCGCATTCAACAGATGCCGTGTCTGACTACAGAGCGAAAAACTCCATACATTCTTAGGTATGGAAATATGAATATGCAGGTGGTAATAGAATGGGTGATGGAATGAATACATAGGTTATGAAATATGAATATGCAGGCGCGATAGGGCAGGCTTCATTTTTGGTTATTGTGACAACAGCGAAGTGGGTAAAGCCCATTTTAAGCACCCACGAGAACAATTGAAAACGAAAAACAAGCAACGAGCAACTCGTTAGCTCCAAATCCCCGCAAATAACCAAAAATCCATCCTCAAGTATTTCAAATCCGGCACTGTTATTCCTTATATATCACCGTTCATCCTGAACAAAACCAAAACGAGATAGAGCCACATTCTAACTTTGTTCAACCCCTCCTATTCCTCATCATCCCAGGAAATTGGCGGAAGGAGCTGATCTCCACCGTCGAATGGCGTGCCAAGCAATTTATTCCCGCGATCCTTTCGACAGAATACACGCATGTCTTTTAGTTTGCCCGCCACTTCCTTTTGGGCATGTAAACCTTTCGTTAAGGTAGTTACCAACAATATCATAGGGCACGCCAAAACAAAATAAAAACGACATGAAATAGTAGCGAAAGGAAAGATTTTTTGTGAAGAACGGAGCCAGTTTGGAAAAAAAACAACACACTTGTTTGGAGGAAATTTAGTACTTCAACCGGGGTGATGACATCTAAATAAACACAGCCACAGTCTCACAGCGTCAAAGAGAGCTCGGGAGACGAAGCAAGGAAACGGGGAGAAGATACGACGGCGCACTCGGCAACAATTCACGACGACCCACACGAAACGAATTGGGTTCTAACGAGGACAGGCCACGTTCGCTAGGCACAACTTTGTAAGCTAGAAAGCTAGAAAAAGGAAAAAAAGAGTGGATAGGATTCCAAAACTTGGAGTGAGTCTAAACACTGGGGCAGGTGGACGATCATCGCATCGGTAACTAAGGATGAAATGGAACACTGACGCTTGATCTAAAGATTCACTGGTCAGTTGGGGCTCTAATAATCCTAGATAGTTTCGCAAAAATATAAGTATGCTAACGCATTTCCCAAGCAGGGGCATTTGCAGTCAGTTACAATGATCCATATGGATCTACTTATCTGAGTAGATGGGTAAAATTAAAGTGTAGCAAGGAAATAGAATATAAAAACTGATTGGAAATTTGGGAGAGAGAGAATATGGATATTAAGGGATATATATATATATATATATATATATATATATATATATATATATATATATATATATATATGCGGGTCGCGGTGGTCTAGCGGGTAGAGCGTTGGACTGCTGAACAGAGGGTCCCGGGTTCGATTCCCGGGCAAGGCACTTTGGGCACCTGCAGCTCCACCCAAGCTAGTTGATTTTTCGGGTACCAGATCTTCCTGGGAAACCATAACCGGCACAGGGAAAGGAACTGGCCCCCCTACCCTGATGTGTGAATATTCACACGCCGTATAGGGCTTGGTACATGGGTGAGCTCTACCACCACCTACTAAACCGACCTTCGGGTTGATTACTGTGTTTATGGTTTTTTTATACACACATATATATATATATATATATATATATATATATATATATATATATATATATATATATATATATATATATATATATATATATATATGCGGGTCGCGGTGGTCTAGCGGGTAGAGCGTTGGACTACTGACCGGAGGTTCCCGGGTTCGATTCCCGGGCAAGGCACTTTGGGCACCTGCAGCTCCACCCAAGCTAGTTGATTTTTCGGGTACCAGATCTTCCTGGGAAACCATAACCGGCACAGGGAAAGGAACTGGCCCCCCTACCCTGATGTGTGAATATTCACACGCCGTATAGGGCTTGGTACATGGGTGAGCTCTACCATCACCTACTAAACCGACCTTCGGGTTGATTACTGTGTTTATATATATATATATAAATATAAGGGATATATATATATATATATATATATATATATTAAGGGATATAACACATGCCAAAATACTATAATTCGTCTACACTGAAAAAGTTGGGGAAAAAACGAGAAACGCTTGAAGTTCTAGGGGTAAAAGAATTGTAAACGTTGCACGGTAGCCATGAAAATTCTTTATTCTAAACACAACTAATCCGCACCTAATTGTTTGTTATAATAGTGACATTGAATTTATTCCTGAAATTCGATGCAACAGAAACATCTCCATGTAATATAAGACAAGAACCATTCACTTTTTGAACTCCTTTAACACGAATAAACACTATACAACAGGGACAAAAAAAATGTAAAAACAGTAATCTAGAATGGCCCGCACTATACTGCTAATATCATAAGAGGGGTAGAACCTCAGAATCAAAAAGATTGCGAGATTAAAAGATTTTAAGCCTATTTTCACAATCATATTTATCATTATATTTTTAATTTTCCTAGATTCTCACCTTTATTTTCTGTGGAATAGTACAGCTCTGATTTCAACATTCTCAAATAGAAGTAGATAATTACCTAACTCCAGCAGTATTCCGGAAATACATCAACTCAAGAATGATAATAGTATAGTAGTACAATACTACATAAATTAAATACAATGCTACCACGTCGTAGCGTTTTGCTACACTTTTTTCGTGATGCTTCGTAGTTTCATTTATACGAGGGTCATCCGGAAAGTAGTACCCGTTCGTGAAATAAAGACACAAAAGTAAATATTAACAAACATAAAAAATTTTATTTGAAAGAGGATACTTTAAACTACTTCTCAACATAATCTCCAAGCAAATTAAGGCATTTGTCATAACGTGTGACAAGTTTCTGTATTCCTGCTGCATAGTCCTTCGCCGCCAGCTCATTGAGATACAGGGTCACTCCTTCTTTAAGTTCTTCATCGCTGTCAAATCTTTTTCCTGCCAAAAAGTCTTTAAGCTTTGTAAAGAGATGAAAATCTGAAGGGGCCAAGTCCGGGCTATACGGTGGATGGTCGAAAGTTTCCCATTTGAATTGCTGCAAAAGTTTTTGTGTTATCCCAGCTGCATGAGGCCCAGCTGGCATTGTCATGAACGAGAATGACACCAGTAGACAATAGACCTCGCCGCCGATTTTGTATTGCCCGCCGTAATTTCTTTAATGTTTCACAATACGCATTGGCATTAATAGTGTCTCCACGGGCCATAAAATCAATAAGCAATACACCTCGTCGATCCCAGAAAATGGTTGCCATGAGTTTCCTGGTGGACAGAACTGTCTTGAATTTTTTTGGTTTGTTTGGTGAATGAGCATGATGCCACTCCATTGACTGTCGTTTACTCTCAGGTGATGCATAACAAACCCATGTTTCGTCACCAGTAATTATGCGAGTCAAGAAAGAGTCTCCTTCATCAGAATAACGTCCCAAAAACGTCAGTGCTGCAGCCATACGCTTGGTTTTGTGCTCATCTGTAAGCATGCGAGGGACCCATCTTGCACAAATTTTTGCATAATGCAGATGGTGTTTAACAATTTCATGAACAATTGTTCGAGAAACATTGGGAAAATGCTCACAGATGTCATCAATTGTGACGCGCCGATCGTTCCTCACGAATTCGTCAACTGAGCTCACCAGTTGGTCTGTAATGACAGACGGTCTCCCCGAACGCTCATCGTCGTGTGTGTTCCCCCTCCCCATGTTGAAGTTGCGACACCACCGCCAAACAGACGACTCGTCCATTACATTGTCTCCATACACCTCCTTTAATTGGCGATGAATATCACATGGGCGAACGTTTCTTGCATTGAGGAATTTAATCACTGCCCTCACTTCACAACTGGCGGCGTTCTCAATTTTTTTAAACATTGTAAACAATCACAGAAACAACACAGGCAATGCTAGCGTCACGCAACTTGGCTCAGAGAAGGCAGACAAGCCACTGAAGCTATCTGACCTCGTCCAGCGGCTACTCGCGTCGTCAGCACTTCATGCGGCACGAACGGGTACTACTTTCCGGATGACCCTCGTAGATACAAAGTGTGAGTTGATCAATGTTCGTTCTTATCAACGAATTTTTATGTAATCCGTGGATTGGTGCAGCAGTCGTAAATAGTTTCAGATTTCTTGTAATATAAAACTATAATAATGATTAGCAAGCCATTTTCTAAGTAAAACTTTGATAATAATTTTGATTCCAAAATTGGCTTTGAAAAGATGAGTTCCAATTTTTATTGAAGGAAGCCAAAAATATGATGACAATCTATCCTTTAATGGCTATACAAGAATAGGCAGATAGCGGTGCTAATGAGCTGCACCCCTGTATTTCCACCGCCCTTGGAATCACTGACGGCAGTAGTCGAAAATTTCATTGTAATGTACGGCAATCATTAGCGGAGAACGTGACACGAACTCGAAAGGTTAACACCACCTGCGCAGGGGGTACATACGTTGAATGTACGGCCGGAATCTCTTCTTGCATATTGGATCGAGGTTCAAGTTTTCTCCACGCATAATAGCTTCAAGTTATTGGACTCTTTAAGTTACGTAAAAAGACGAAGCAGCGAAGACAACAAACGGAAGAAGAAGATGAGGGGAGAGAATTTTTACAGACGATAGAATTAACATGTTCAGCAATGACGAAAGGCGAGGGGAGGGAGAGGGGAGGGGGCGAGACTGGAAGCGTGCTGACCAGGGGGTGCAGGTAGGATGTTTAATTCGCACGGCAACATGGAAATCACGCCAAAAGGGGGAACGTGAGGGTGTGGCGTGAGCGATTCTGAAGGGAAAGGAAGTGGATCCAGATCCGATTAAGAAGAGAGGAACGAGGTGAATCAATGAGACAAGCAGACAAGGAAGATTAAAAAAAAAACGAATCACTATTTTTTACGGTACTCCGACGAGCGAAGTCACTGTTAACTTCTAAAAAGAAAGCGCTACGTGCCGATCTAACGTTTGTGCTCGAGGATGAATCCGAACCCTTGATCTTTGATCCCGCCAGCGAGGACATAATGCGTCAACTACTACATCAACATAATAAACACAATACCCTGCGAACCACGAAAAAAAGTGTGTGGCAGAGGGTCAGGACAAGGAGGAAAGGGTAAGGGATGATGGGGTTGGGGTTTTTCTCATGGGTGGGGGGAACCTATGTACATATATATATTCATATGTATATAATATATATACACACACATATATGGGTTTTCCAAGAAAGTGACTATATATATACATATACATAAAAATATATATTTCTATATATGTATATTTTCACTTATTGTATCAAACTGACTCCTGGAGGATTTCGACTACAATCATTCTGGTCTTTTATCGTTCTTGGAAAAAAATGACATTTTAATCCTGTTAGTCTTGCAGTCCATCTCGCTAATCTTATATGCGTGATCCTTCCGACCGTAATACGTTAATGCGTTGTGCTGCTTGAATCGATAAGGGAATACTTGGTAGTTATATGTAAGATTAACATAGCTCACGTCTTGCGTGAATAACTTCCTACGACATTCCCGATCGAAGTAAACTATTTTGCTGCTTCGATGTTTCATGGCAGAGACTTATTGAAATGAATATTGGAAAATTGCCCGTTAACACACGCCGTGAGTATCCACTTGAGCAATTATTCATTCTCGGAAAGTCATAGTAGCTTATTCGAGTTGGAAATGAGTAAATATAGTTGGTAAATTTACACAATTGTATATACCTTAATTTTTTCGTAAAACGAGTGATGCCACCTTGTTCTTCATGTGAACCTTCGTTTACGCCTTGCTATTGATGATAAATTGAGATAATTTTTCCTTAACATCGCAGAGGCTGAAGCGGGATAGTATACGTATCCACAATGGGAGTGGATAGTACATGATTCCTGAAATTATTTTTCCCATCGTCTATTTATGTATTGTAGAGGTAGTTATGTATCAATTTATAAATTAACAGAGCAAATTAAACTATCGACGGAAGTAAAGAACTTTACAATTTGGATGCGTGAAAGGTAAAATTATGCGATCACTTCATTGTCGTTTTTTCCCCAATTAAAGCACCAAATAATCGAGGGTCATTTACAGTTACGGAGAAACATGTTTCCAGGGAAAAATGAATCGCCGCCAGCCGCAGTAATATCCTAACCGCATAATTCCGTGCTTTGTACCAACATAACTCTCTTATAAATATTCCGCCGCAGTCCGCAACTCATTATATTCGGCCGCCGCTGTCAAATAAAACTGGCCGTTTCCTTTACAAACGCTGCATGAGAGATGTGAAAATTGCATGACTCCTTCCCGCGGGCGGCCCCATACGTACGCAATTGTTTTCTCAAATAATGATACCCGGCGAGGGCTATTTTAAGCAGCCCGACTCCTGCAAAACTCGTTTGCATTGCCCCTGCACATAATGAAGGAAGCCTTTGACAGGAAACCATTTCCATCGGACGCAAACTCCCAAGACGTACCGCAAAAATAAGCGCGGAAATTAATTCAGCGGTTAACCGCAGTGTACTCCTTGCAGAACCCTCTAACCCTTTGCTTTTTAATTAATATCCGGTTACAGCTATCAAGCGTTGGGCAATCTCCTCTTCTCTCTCTCTCCACACTTCGTCGTCTCCCTACCATATATCATCACCCACTCCCTCTATATTTCTATTTCTTAAATTCTTTCTTCATCTCACGGCACCTTATCGCCTTGCATCCCTCCTCGGTGTGGTACTCCGTTCCCAAGCGAATCTGAATGATCACTATTCGTGAATAACAATTCCTGATCTCCCAGGGAGGGAGTTCCCCTAAACAATCAGAAATCATAATAGTAAGAAACCGAAGTCACTTTAGAAATATTAAAAACATTTAATTTACAAGTCGGAACAAAATTAAACATTGCAAAGATATTAGGAGTATCTCTGGATGCATGTGTATGTTAGTTGGGAGTTTATTGTTGACATGTGTGTGGGTTTTAAGGGTTTTTGCATGAATGTATACAATTTTTTGTTTGTGGCTCGTATAAATTTGTGGATTTTGCATGCTTTTTTCTCTTCATCACGAGTGGTCCCATAACAATCCCCCCCACACACGCTTTGCGGGGTATTAAGTAGATGAAACACGGAGATGTACTGCTCGTGAGAAAATGACGCCGGGAGGAAGCCAACGATATAAGGAATTAATAGCAACAATCATACTCAAGGTTTCCTAAAACTTCGCCGCCGCAAGGCTGAAAAAACCCGGCGTTTGGATCGTATCTCATTTTCAACGTAATAAAAAAAATTACGAGTTTGGAGGGACGCATTTAGAATCACGACATTTCCTCTTTGATTAAAAAAAATATAATTCAGTTCCTCCTCCCATAAATACGCGCACGCACGGTGAACGGGGTCCGCTATTCCCCCGTGATTTAGCGGCGAGAGATCGTTTGAAGGTAAAAAAGAAACAATATCATGACGGCTATAATGACATCCTACGTAGCCACAACGTCACCGACGGCGAGTCAACAATCAAGGAATGGGTCCCCTCTCTGTTTGGCTTTCTGAATTATGGGTCTGATGGAAATTCAGAATCTCCTTCCGCAACGATTTTAAATTGGATTACAAACAAATCCCATCATAGGAATGAATCTTCATCAAAGATTGACGGGGATAGGATGAAAATATTCTCGCGTCGGGATAACGTTATTTATTTGAGGTTAATCATGCCAAATGGGCAGCCCAGTCAAGTGATGTCATTTTAGTTTTATACTTTCCAACGAGTTCAGTTTCCTACTGCCAAAATGATCCAGGTCAGAATATGCACCAAAGCTAAGAAAATCACACAAACCATCTCTTAAAAGAGACAAGTGCTTCATCCTTACACAAATCATTTTTTACCATTGTGACCATTTCGTCGTTACCTCTCCGTACTGGAAAAAAACCTATCGGCGAGTATCACAGGTAAGAGGATAATTTGAATTATTAAATCAAATTATTGTAACATTAGATTTGTTAGGCACATATCAGAAGGTTAAAGAGGAGGAAATAGAATTAAAGGTCACGTGATGAAGAACAAGTGACAAACACTCCTGCCTTTTAAAGAGAACATTATTTTGCGAAAAGCTATCCATGCAGAGAATTCGCATTGGGTGAGACGGATTGGATCACTGCAGTTTATTTTTCAATCTTCGTAATAAGGTACTCATGATATCTCGCGAGCAGCATATGTTATGTATTCAATATAATGCTGTTCAGCACTTTATTTCAAAAAGATAGCAGAGAATAGAAAAAAATTAAAAACACGAAATAAATTCGGTATGGTCTAAAAAGCATTTTATTTTTCGGCCTATGTTTCGACTTATTCAAAAGTCATATTCGAACTGAGATTGAAGTCGAAACGTGGGTCGAAAGATTAAACGTTCCGTGGAATATATTAGTTTTTTTGCGACTCGAATTACCACAAAGGCACGCTTGAAAAACATCGAGTTTATTATCAACTGGAATTTCAAATATACCATATGCCTATCGAGGTATCATCAACATGATCCGTTCAATTTACACTACCGACTATTGTTTTAGTTTATTTTTATTGGACTGAGGGGGAAGGTTGTCTTCACTTGTATATTCTGGTTTGATAATCACAGCGGGTATAGTATCCGGACCAGGAAGACGGGGAGGGATGAAGAGGCACTTCCACAACCAAATAAGGTGAGTTCCGATCCCCGGAGGGAGGAAGCCCACCTGGATCTTTTTTCGCATTAGAGCCGTGGGAGAGTTCCCGCCCGCCGCCGGAAGGAGCTTTCTCAGACAGCCGTCGATGAGACGGGTGCGAGTGGGAGAGGATTGGCGCGAGGTGGGGGAACACGGTGGCAGGCACGGGACGGAGTGTTGGCGACAAAACCCATCACCACACCTACTTCTACACTCACTCTCTCTCTCTCTGAATCCATCTCCCCAACCGCGCGGCAGCAAAGACTCCCAGTCGGTTATCTCCTGCTAACCCAAACAACGCCCGCACGTCCCCTTCACCCCCGCGAATCCACCGTCCGCCGCGGACGTGTCCGACCCGAAAGGCTCCCGGGATAACGTGCCCAGCATCCATAGGCGGGAGAGAGGTTGCAACCCCCCCCCCCCACCCGTTCGTTTTGAGTTCCGTCTCTCTCTTACTTTCTACACTTCCAGGGTTTCCGTGCCCTGCAGTTCCCTCTTTTTCGAGGAACGGAGTAGTGGTGGTGGGGTGCCGACGCAATATTCAGCTCGCATCCAATCTTTACAGAACGACGGCATTATGAGGGAGAAGGGACGTCAATCGCGGGCCAGAGACTGTGGCACCATACACCGATTTTTTTCTGGCAGGAAAAACCGGAGAATTTATTAGCTAAAACCTGATCATTAATGCTTGTATTTATCATTGATAGGTCTGCTCTGAAAATACTATATTATGGCATTACTTTTTGCATACTGCACACATTATTGGCTTTCAAGGGCCAATCATCGGACCGTTTTCCAGAATATGAACGAAAATTCGATAAATCGACAATTTCAGAGCGTAAAAATCATTCGCCTTGACCGAGATTGGAACCCCCATCCCGATCAAGGTGACTGATTTTTTACACACTGAAATTTTTGTATTGTAAAGCACATTTAGTGGATGAACCCGTTAAAAGTTACTGTCGCGGTGTCTCCCGCAGTTTCTGGGGAGAATTCGATAAATTCATTCACGAATATGAATCAACCCGGTTCACACCAAGTTCCACGAAACCCAAAAAAATATCTGAGCAGTTAATTTTAGCTACCCCGAAATATCAGAAATAAGTAAATCTCTTCCGTCGTGGTATAAATTACGGCCCTACAGAGATGAACAGTTCAGGCTGACAATTTGAGTTATCGGGAGCACGATTATTGCAATCACCAAATTCTCGAAATTTGCTACGAAATTACACCTGCTATGAAGAAATTCTTTAACAAGGATTTTAAAAAGTATTACCATCCCCACCGTACTACGGCGGGAGAGATAACGTCAGTATAATGAGAGAGATTAAGTGTAGACATACTTAGGATACCATTTTCCCCTCGAATGATAAGGCATAAGAATCTTATTATCCTATATTATATATTACTTATTATACTATATTTATTTTTTATTAATTATCTTATTATACTATAATTATCTCATTTAACCTGTATTATTGTCCTTCGCATTACACAGTTCCTCTTGTATTCGTAAAGAAGTATACCTCTCTTAGACGCCGTAGTGAATTCACCTGTAGTTATCACGATTTCCATTATACATTGCAACTAAAATTTAAAAAAAAACTTAAAGAGTTAGATGTTGTATGCCTGGTGTTGAACAAGCCCCAGCCACAAAACCTGTCTGTGGTTTGCAGGGTACCATTTAGAATTTACCATGTAAGGAGATGAATTGCGTTTCCTGAGACTACTTCAAAAATGTAATATTTTCGGTCGATTTCGTCAAGTTTGAGTACTAACTAATTCGGAATGAATCGGTTTACATGAAACGGGGTTCGCTCACGTTAGACGTCACGCCTCCCTGGCATCCAAGTTCCGAATTTTCTGCTCCACGGGCACTACGAAAGATGTAACGGAGGAGAAAACTCGTCTCCATTAACCCAAAATTCTCTTTCTCCCTCTCTCAATTAGTATCATTGCATATAATGACGAAGGCGCTAATGAGCGCGAGAAATTGGGTCACTTTTGCATCTTCTCGAGTCCTTGGCGATGCGCAGCGGTGGATATGAATGCGAATACGACACACTAACCCCCTCGTGGGTACATATTTGACGCAAGAGAGCGAAACCGACTCTAATTACGACCCTCCGTAAAGACCAAAAGTACATAAATGTACGAATATGTTTCCTTGTCGCCGACGCTACGACCCGGAGATACTAAAAAAAAAACATCTTATGGCGTACTTGCTCGACGGAGAAAATATCATGCAAAGAGACAGAAAGACTAAGGCGAATGCTTGCTCTCAGTCTTCTAGTGCTAAATCTACTGGCACAGAAATATTTAATGTGGATATCACTTCTCACATTCACGGTTTCTTTCGACATTTTTCTCCATGCAACTTAGTAGAGGCTTTAACCGTAGTCATGACTATCGATTGGCCTTGCGAGGGGAACTTTCAATGGCCAGAGGTCCTTATAATGGTTACGGCGGAGATTAAGCTTCCCATCTCTAGGCTACCATGGAGATCGTAAATTTTTACAGGCACTAAATGAGCAATTTTGTGGGGAAAACGACTTCCCTGAGCAAAATTCTGGGACATAAAAAAGATCGTCCCAATACTAAGTCCCACCATAATCTAATCGTACATGTGTCAGTTTCAAGTGTTAACGAACGAGGATTCAATTGTGATCAAATATGACCCGACTTAAAACTATAAACAAATACGGATTAAAACTTCCAATTAAGTAATACTGCACTTCCCCATGAGGCATATAGTTCGTTGACACAATCTTATATTACACTGAATCTCCAGTGTACGTCTACATCATACCCACAAAACGCCACAAGCGTGTGAGGCGGGGGGTGTTAGGTCACCAGCCATGTATGCACAATCATTACACCTCAACACAGACATCAATTCGATTCCACACGCGAAAGTTATTCACACGAAAGTACAGGGTACAGCAGCATAACTTACTGATTAGAAGGGGATCTGAATTCAAATCAGATCTTTATCAATATTGATCTCTAATCGTATGAGGAAAATTAATATTCAAAACCGTTCAACTACCTATCACCCTGATTCTACGTACGTCATCTGCTATATACCACAGTAGGTCGGGGCCTACTATATGTCTTGAACATACTCGAATAAGTAACCAAACGAAAATGTACGCAGTAAATTTGACCTGTGCGTATTTAGCATTGGTTTTCGCGATCACTCAATCACAAAAGAAAACGTGCAAGATAAAACGCTCACGTGGATCAGAACTTCATGATCTGCGAACCATCCAGCCATCACGGGCAGGTCGGAACACCATCCCTAACTGTGCAAATTCATGTGAATGCGATGTTTTTTGTAAAATCAAGTCCGTCGATCGCTGTTTATCTTACAATCCGGTATGAGGCCGTCAATATTTTCATCAGTGATACTAGCAATAGCCTACTAGTTATAAAAGGCTACTCGTTATAGCCTTTATTAAAAATTCAAACGCAATCAAGGATAAATTTAGCAGAAAAAAACATGTATATTTTTTACTGGCTTTTTACCCCATGGCACGGTCATCCGTCCGAATATAGCCGACCGTCAGAGGCGAAATAGTGACCGGTTTACAGCTCGGAAGCGAAGGTTGGGATGATAATCCCCCTAATGAGGGTTCACTTGGGTTGAGCGACCCAGGTAGAGAAGAGATATGTTTCCCTCCTCTCTCTGCCCTGGAGCAAGAGAAAAAAATTCACTTCATGGACCTGTGAACTGGGCATGGCATTTACCTCACCTCTGCATTTACTCAAGCCATTAACGACTGTTCTTTGACAGTCCCTTTCATAAACAAAATGATTAGAATTTATTTGTCCCGAAGAAGTATCGCATAAGGCCAGCAAAGGGAGTGATGTAAAAATGTTGGACCTCAGCCAATTACTACACTAACGCTTTGACCTGAAAAACTTTGGATCATTTTGAATTCTTATAGCCCTCATGTAGCTCCATAGGTTCTTACGAGCAACTTTCAAGACCGGCGTGAGACACTAACGACTTATTTTCATCACTGTTAATTCAGCCAGCTTTCAACACGGTAGGTCACGCCAAAAAGCTCAATTTGATATCTCATACGTGACCATAATCATTTTCCGTTCTAAATTACCAAAGGAAACCAAGCCAGCGATTAACAGTTGCCGGGCGGGTGATTGAATAATTTGACGTGAATCTCATTCCGGGAAGGAGAATCACTTTTGAGGATTAAGTACGGTTTGCTATTGTCAACAAAATTAAGATTTGAAGAGTGTCAACAAATCCAAAATCCAAAAATGTTTCCAGCTAACTAAAACGTCGCGGGTAGGAGTTTCTCGCAAATGTTCAGATTACTCGGGTATTTTCAAACGTAACTTCTGCCGTTAAAGGAAAAGGATGAGGGAATGAGCTATATATATGACCATAATTTCTTTAATAACGGTTATATTCTATGTATGATGTAAACTGTTTTCGCTTTAAAGCGTGTACTTACGAAGATTTTTTACAGGTGGCAATGGTAACAGTAAGAGAAAAAAACGCTTTACGGTATAAAGAGAATTTCCACCTTTATTTAAGTAAACCCAACCGGTTCGGCACCTGGGCAACCTGATGACAATTGATGGGCTTCTAGGGTCTCCTGGGGTGCAAGGCCATGATAAACATCATTAAGCACAAAAAATGTCCGAAACTACTTTTGGCGTGTGGCGTTTTGGGGAAACATTTTGACGAACAAACGTTCAAGAACGGTTGTGATTAGTGTAAAACTACTGAAGTCGTAGAACTATTGTAAGAGGCAGATAATTGATCGTCATGTTAAAATAGTTCTTCCACTTCTACATGGCACCCTGCGAACCATCGCCGACGTGAGAGGCGCTGAATATTTCATTCGCTCGTAACCCCATTTTATTCTTAAAAGCTTTGACTTCACACCTTTCTATGTTTTTGAAATCTAAATCATTCTATTTAGGTGAATTTTGCTTTGCCTTTCTACGTTTTATCAATTACGAAGGGACGTTCTTGGTTATTGCTTCAACATAAGTTTGAAAACCTGCACTAATCGCGCACAAATCAAGCCGTACAAACTGCAATTCCGCCTTTGGCAGGTTTCACTGTACACAGAAACATAGAAAGGGATGCTCAGATCCCAACTTTCAACTGCCTTCCTCTTCGCGTCTGCTCTTGGGAGCACCACTCCCCGCGTTCCCAAACACAGCCGCACCAACTCTCCCCACTCCCCGACGTCAAGACCCCGCATTCTTCTCCGGGGCCGTCGCACAAAGCCCCGCGAGGGAAAGGGACCCTCCCGACGGTGCGCGCACAAAAGGGGGCGGCTGGTTGTAAGGGACCACGGGGCGTCCCGAAAGAGAGAGGGGGAGAGGAGAGTAAAGAGGGCGGGGGGAGCGATCGGAGCAGTACCCCCCTTAGAATCCACTCACTCCAGAGAAGGGGGGGGGCAACCGTTCTTCCTCCGCCGCCGACCGCTTCGCAACCCGGCGCGACCTCCTCAAAGGGCGCTCGCGGATGGGTGGCGCCGAAAAGGCGAATCCCCGCGATGATGGAGGCCCCTGAAAAGGCGCCGGTTTTCGCGATTGGGGAGTGAAAAGTGGGGGGGGGGGGGAGAGAGAGAAGCAGAGAGACGGTGGTGGGGGGGAGCGGAAACAATGGGCACACGGGGGTGCGAAGAGAGGTAGTGCATTTCTCGGCGCTGTATGAATGACTCCCAGAGAAACCAAGAGAGAGAGAGACATTTTCCCTTTATATTTTGCGGAGGGGGCAAATGACAAGGCCGGGCCGACGAGTGGATACCCAAGCACCGTCGAAAACACTCAGTTGAAAAGGGAACTCGTTTAGCGAAGCGCATTCCGTGAGAGAGTATTCGGTCAATTTATCAGGTGTTTAAAACATTCAATCCACCACTGAATGATTGTTGTGGCATAATTACTCGTACTAAACTATAAACGGAAGTGAATTTTTTTTGACAAGACAAAAAAATCCTTCCGAAATCTGCAGGGAATTAAGATTACTAGCAATCGTTTTCATTACAATATTATAACGGCACAACGGTTGTGATAATTACATTTCTACGGCTAAAAGAACGATTCATAACTTTGAACATTTGTTAAAAAAATCTCAACTTGTTTCAAACAATTCTCAAAGATTATTTAACAAATAAAATCCTTTCATTATCCTGCTCGTGATTTTTGCGGAATTTTAAATGACTCGTTTTTTAACCGATCTTTAAAGATAACATCGCATTGAGATATAGGGGAAAGATAAAACCCGATGAATAATTAATTGAGTAAAGGGGGTCTTAAAGAGATACCTACCGGCGGTCCGGTTTTCGACAATCTAGATGATATATTCGTGGGAAAACTATCAAACGTCTAAGAACCTTGAATAGCAGAATGAAAGTGGTGCAGAACCAGGGATCAAACTATGTGCTTTCAATAAAATCAATCTATTCATCCATCTACACCATGCGGACAGTCTCCCTTTTTTTTGCTTATTTACATTATCCACCCGCATGTAGAAATTACTGTTCGAACATTCCTTCCGCTTGATGGTGCGCAGCAGAATAATTAATTAAGCACCGAAGAGGGGAGACAGCTTAAGGACTTCACCAAGCTCTTAACTTTAACTTTTGAGTCTTAAATATACGCAGGGCAATATACACATACAAATATTATATATATATATATATATATATATATATATATATATATATATATATATATATATGCGGGTCGCGGTGGTCTAGTGGGTAGAGCATTGGACTGCTGACCGGAGGGTCCCGGGTTCGATTCCCGGGCAGGGCGCTTTGGGCACCTGCAGCTCCACACAAGCTAGTTGATTTTTCGGGTACCAGATCTTCCTGGGAAACCATAACCGACACAGGTAAAGGATCTGGCCACCCTACCCTGATGTGTGAATATTCTCACGCCGTCGTATATATACATATATATACTACCTTGAACAAAAAGTTCCCGGAATAACCACCGTGTGGCGCTCCCATCGTTCCGATTTGAGTTCTGTTTTTTTTTGTTAAATTGGTACATCTGTTGTTGATATTCCCTTTAAATCTTAGTGTCATAACTTGACATTTGCAAAAGTTACGTAGCCAAGAGTACATCTATCTCTGTGTGTGTTGGCGATTTTTTACAATTGCAGAAATGGATTTAAATTTGCAACAACGAACTTGTATTAAATTTTGCGTAAAAAACGGATTTAGTGGCGCACGGACGTTGGAAATGTTGGAAAAGTGTTTCGGCAACGATTCTCTAAAAAAAACGGTCGTTTACCAGTGACACGAGCGGTTCAGAAGTGGTCGTGAATCAATCGAAGATGATGAACGCAGTGGCAGACCATCGACATCGAAAGTCGGTGAAAAAATTGATAAAGTAAAAGAAATGTTGGTCAATAACCTCAAATTAACCATCAGAGAAATAGCGGAGGACTTGAACATTGCCTATGGATCCGCCCAAGACATTGTGGTTAATGATTTGGGTTTCCGTCGTGTAGCAGCAAAGTTGGTGCCAAAATACCTCAATTTCATGCAAAAAAGAGACCGTGTTGACGTCGCAAAAGACATGATTTGCGAGGCTGAATCCGATCCCACATTCATCAAAAGGATCACTACTGGAGACGAGACGTGGGTTTATGAGTACGACACGCAATCCAGACATTAGGCAAGTGAATGGCGTTCACCAAATGAGCCGAGACCAAAAAAAACCACGTCGTTTTCAGTCAAAAAAGAAGGCAATGCTGACGGTTTTCATGGATTACAACGTTGTAGTGCATCATGAATTTTTTCCAGAAGGCCAGACAGTAAACAAAGAGTATTATTTGGGCGTTATGAGACGTTTGCGTGAAGCAATTCGCCGGAAGAGACCAGAAATCGTCGCACAGTGCGTCGAGACCGTCGCACAGTGCTATCATTATTCGTAATTTTTTGACGAAAAATGCAACAAATACCATCCAAAAGCCACCGAATTCACCTGATTTGGCTCCCTGTGACTTCTTTCTGTTCAATCGAGTTAAAAAACCATTACGGGGAACGCGTTTTAGCAGCCGAGAGGAAGTAATGGAAAAATCGCAGGAAGCACTGATGGACATACCGAAAACCGAATATAAAAAATGTTTCGAGGATTGGATCAAGCGCTGGCACAAGTGTGTTGCAGTCGATGGGGATTACTTTGAAGGGGACAATATAGATTTAGATGAATAAACTTGTATTTTTAATTTTCTGAATAAATTCCGGGAACTTTTTGATCAAGGTAGTATATATATTCATTCAAACATAGAAATAGGTATAAGGAAAGGGGATAGGAAAACACATAAAAGACGAACACAGGACATGTGGGGAAGGCGGTTTTTGAGCAGATCACGAAAGTAAAAATATCCCGGATAAGGAAATATTTTTACTTTCGTGATCTGCTCAAAAACCGCCTTCCTCACATGTCCTGTGTTCGCCTTTATTGTGTTTTCCTATCCCCTTTCCTTATACCTATTTCTGTTTGAATGAATATATATATATATATATATATATATGTATCCTGTATATATATATGTATATCTATATGTATATATCCTGTGTTCGCCTTTTATGTGTTTTCCTATCCCCTTTCCTTATACCTATTTCTGTTTGAATGAATATATATATATATATATATATATGTATGTATATATACACAAGTATGTACGTGTGTCTGTATACACACACGCTGACGGCCATATTTTATCGATACTTCTCAGCTTGTTAAGTCAAGCATTCTTTTATTTGTACGAGTATGTACAATACGTATAACTGTCTGCTGTCGTGCCTTGGTAGGCTAAATTCGGCAGATGGCTTCAACTCCAAGATGAGGAATGGGAGATCGACGAGACAAAGTCGGAAAGATGCAGCTGCCCTTCTTTCTCTTGGTGTTTGCGTTTAATTCGCTCCGTTGCCCAGTTCGGTTTAGTAGTACGCGGTACATCACGAAAGGATGTGTAACACAAAAGAATGCACAACTTAAGCCACCGCGAATGTGGGGATGGGCCAGCTGATGGCCGACTCAAAATGTTTTCACTTTAGAAAATTATACGACGGAAAGAAAACGCACTAAATGGTGTGTTCATCAAAAAAGAATCCTTTAAGGATAATCAAAGCTGTTTCTTGGTTTCTGCTCGTGTATTTCTGAGAGAAATTCTGTGTAAACCTTGGATGCTTGGTATATACAAGTGTATACTCATTTCCAAACGGTCCCAATGCAAAAATTCAATATTATATAATAGACCATAGGAAATGTTGAATTGCAAAAATATAACCTACACAGTATTTTAAAACCCTCTGGAGTTATGTTAAAATAAAATCAATATATTTTTTTAAATAAAACAGATAGCAAATCTCATTCTAATCAGAGCATCCTATTTAAAAGATAATGAAGTTTAACCCAGGGTAAATTTATTCAACTTCCACTAAACTACTCATATTTCTTCTCATCATCATTTCTCATTTTCAAAAACTTGAGACATCAATCCAATTTTACGTCACGAAATCCTAATAGAGCGCGCAACCTATTATTTTTTTAAATAATGACCAGCATAAACCAAGTGGATCGCCAGACTGATGGGTCATTCCGATTTTCCAAGTAATCATAATAAATGATGGCACAAAATGAGAGAAAATTTAGTTTTCGCGGATCTCGAAAGAAAGTCACATCAGCTGAACAGACTGCAAACTATATCCGAGATAGGTGAAAATGTTATGAGTCGAAAAATTGTAACGAAGGGCAAAAATAGAGACTACATAATGAATGAAATGGCGGTCGGAAATCAGAATCAGGTGGATACGGTCATTCGTCAATCGGGTTGTTGGGAGGATGCACAAACTTTGGTTTTTTATAAACCGGTCGACTTACTCCAGGCAGTAATTTCGAAATGTATGACTTTTACCATTGAACATGAGAGGTGACACGGTGTTTCCTAAACAAAGCCAAGGAACGGAGAATTTGGGCATTTTAAATCCGCGAAAACCGCTCCTTTGGAGTAGCGTAGAGACACAGCTGCATTCAGGATATTAAAGTTTATGGTAACTTCTAATTACATTAATGGAAACGAATATTAAAATCTCATTCATAAACGTTTATCTTTCTTCGGAAAGACGGCGAAAAACTCTCGACTCACCGCTCTGAACCCTTGACCTTTTCTTTCAATGATCATTCCGATTCGTAACTGGAAACTCAACTTTGAAACATTGAAGGTAAAATCAGGACTCCCTTTCAGATTTTTTCAGGAAAGGTTTCAGGAGGGGTAAACTGGATTACCCATCTCAATTTATGCGAACGATGAATTAGGAGAGTCAAATAGGATTCGAGTAATCCACTCTTCCACCACTTCCGCTACAATTATCGACCTGATCCATCCTCTCATTAGCTACGGGTTTTGACTCGGAAATTTTCCGACTTTTGTGGGGTTATCCGAACCCCTTTATAGCGAAACCACGCCCTTTGCTGCTTAAGAGACCCCTATTATTTCCCTCGAAATTTCCACTACCTAACCTCGTTTCGCGATGCACCACGTGAGTGAGCCGAACGGGAGCCCGGATTTGGTTGTGAACGCGAAGGAAGGCAGCGAAATAGGGAGTCCCTCCCTTCCTGTTGGGTAGAGCGTGAAAGCGATAAGGGACGGGGTAACAGGAGAGGTCAGGGGGATGCCATGGGGGTTGGGCCGAGATGTGGAAGGAAGGAACGGCGGGGATCCTTAAGGGTTTGATGGGGCTCGAGAAGGGCGCTCGGGCCCGGGTGGCACTTAAAACCCGACCTACCCTGTATGCCCGATGATGAAAAGTCACTGGACCGCGACGTATTAAATGAAACCACTGCATGCATAATATTGAATACACTCCATAATTTAATTGATGCTCAAGCCTTAAGTCGTCGGATCTCGCGAGCTTGTGGGGTGGAATATCTTTTCGGGAGGATCGCTGATTAAAACAGGTTCCCCTTGGGTTCCCAATTGAAGTACCGGCTCATCTCCATTTAAATCGAGGGTTGAAACCCACAAAAGGGTTTCGCAGCCAGTGATGAAAAGGAGAGTCTTCACAACTTTTAAGAAAAGTTCTCCGTCGAGAGGAGGGAGTTGGACGTTTTCGAAGGAGTTGTTGCCATCGTCGAGTGCCGAAAGGAATACGTAAATTACCCAACATTTATCGCACAAAAACTTTCTAAGAGCCTAACTAAAGTTAGTAACTATTTGTCGCATTAACAACGGGCGAAAAGACCGAGATTCCCATTACGGCACGCAACAGATTAACACATCGGAAGTGTAAAGCCTTCTTATGGAGACGTGTGCTTTAATTCTACAAAAATATAAAAAATTAACACACCGTGGATTAACCTAAAAATAAAGGGAATAAATTTGTGAACGGAAATTTGCCTTTCATGGCATACTACGTAATTATGTTTTATTCCCAAAGCAACATTAGTCGAGCACGAAAATTTCACCAGCTATAGGAGTGATATAAGCGTATTATATTACAAAACAGAACTCTGAATAAGAAGCAGGTTGCTGTGAAAGCGGACCCGAAGTGGGGTTGATGATGACGACTTTTCTCTTCGGATTACCATCCACATATATCACCGAAAATCCTACTTGTTCAGGTTTCCCAGGAGGATCCGACCGAAACGACCGTGAAACCACGGCGCTTAAAAAACAATAAGCACATATGAAACTCGGAACGGAATAAAAACTATTCATCAAAGGAAAACAATACCAAGTCGCGTCACTTGAAATTTTACCGTATTTTTTTTAACTCCTAAAAACCCACGCAAACTCGACACACATCAAAAGGCACGAAAAACATCTCACGACGAAATCCTCGCCCCGCATTCAGACAGAAAATGAAGAAGGGCGGGCGGGAGGGGCAGGAAAGGGCATCTCGATGGACGAAACACCCGGACCGCAAATGAATAAGGGGCGCGGTCACGCGCGCATAAGAAAACGAGGAAGAACCAGAGCGGGCGCACAAAACGGGGTAGGACGGTAAAGGACTCTGCTCACGGGTCGGTGGCGGCGGTGATGTTACACAATGGCCGGAGGCGGGCTGGTGAGGGAAGGGGAGAGGGGTTGTGAAACGGTAAAGGGTTGCGGGAGGAAGGGAGAGTTGGGTTGAGAGGAAGGGGGAGGTTTTAGCAACTCGATGTTGTACCATACTCGCTCCCACAGCATCATACTCTGACGTTGCCATAAAAGGATGAATCCACCCAGACATTCGCGATGGATAAAGCTCTTGGGAGACGTTTTGGTTTATCAACATTCTCGGAACTCCTTCCAGCCTTATCCATGTGAATGTTTCAAAGGTTGGCACAACTGGCTGCTGTTGTGATCCGCGAGTTTGGACACAAAATCATGCCATCTTCAAAAACTGCAAAACCTGATGCTACAGCTATTCCTCTTCACCTCTCAACCAATCTCCTAAAATCTGTCAAGTTAAATGCAAGACTTTAAAGTCAAGAAAAACAAAAGTTTTGTCGGCAAATTTCACGAAGTGTTTAGTATCGAGGGAGTAGACCTAATGGGCGAAAAACATTTCTGCACGGGTACTAAACAAAATTACTTATTGAATTTTTCTTCTCGTACACAATCAACTTCATAGAGATGAAGCTATTAACGAAAACGTATGATACATTTCTAAACAACAGTTCTCTCGCCTATATCACTCACTTATTATAGCTTTTACCCGCCATTTACCTTATTAAAAAATCTCATTAATTGACAAATGGTCAAAGGGAGATGCCAACTACAAAAATCGCTCATTGAAAATGACTGAGTCTAAGCTTCATATGGCGACATTGGGGGGAGGGAGACAAGGCCGACTTTGAATTTCATTTATTTCTGAGAATGCGAGATCTAAATCAAGGAAGGCGCCATCATAAACGAGGGGTTCTGCTTCACCTTATATAGCAAAATTGAATCCAGAATACGCGTTAAGCAACTGCCAAGCATAAGCAAAAATGAAGGATTTGACCGTGACTAATTTACGATCAAACGTTAAACAGTTTTACGAAAAGAAGTCAAAATATCTACGGTTATTACGGAACGCTAGAACGAGAACTCCTCCAGTCAAAACCAATACAGCATGAGACCGCGACCCGCATTCTAAGCCGTCACTCCAAGCACCACTCCTAACGTCATTTACAGAGTACATTTCCCTCCCATACGGTATTCTCAGTTGAGTGTTGTTGATGACGCTAAACACGGAATGACCTCCTGAGAGGAGGCGTGATTGGAGGGGACAAGGGTTGCCCACTGCAAACGAGAATAGTGCACGGAGGGTGATTTGGGACAAGGAGAGACGGCGAAGTTTGGAAGTGACGACTCAAGAATGCGGGCTTAAGGCTTCTAAGACTAGGCGAAACATTTTAGTTTACTTTCAATCCCATGAAATCGCGCACATCCGGCTCTACTTCTACACATAATACCACCCGGATAAAATAAAGAGAAATATTCTCCCGCACCAACTAACTGCTTTGAATTCATCTTATTCCACCTCAAAGGCCGCGAGCAGAGTAAAAAAAAAGTTAAACAACTCCTTACAACACTTACGATACATGGATCCCACCAAGTAGTTTTTCTGCCACTAACACCTCATTAGTTGAATTAATAAACCTCTACGATTACGAAATATTAAAAAGAATAGCGAGCTAACGCACTGTTAGGGGCGGCATTTTGGACAATGTTTAGACAGTGCATGGACCAATTAAAATATACCGTACTGGAATCTCGCTAACTCTAAGCCAAGACGTGCCTTCACGTGGTATACACGCCAGTCACGGAGGGGAACGATTCCTTGGGAGAATTGACATCTACGCAAGAAGGCAGCAACGCATGGCCACGCGCACGTGGGAGAGAGACGTGGAACGGGAAATGGGAAGGGGGGAGTGAGAAGAAACGGGGAGTGGAGATGGGGGTGAATGATGGGGTGCGCGGAGAGACAGGATAAGCGGAAGCGGAGCTGGATGAGGGTTAAAGAAGAGGATGCGAGATGGGAGGGGCCGCGTGGGGGAGCGAAAGAGGGTTGGGGGACGCAGAAAGCAGGGGGTAAAAATGCCGGAAGAAAAATGAAATGAAAATAAATAAACAGCTGAAGCGTGCGAATGCGCACGGATTTCCCTCGCCGAGCACTCGCTTCACCCCTCACCATCCAATGTTTCATTTCTTTTCACTTGGCAGTCTCCCCCCCCCCTCTCCCCCTCCCTTCACCCCCATCAACCTCAACCATTCCCCCACATAACAAACCGCACGTTCCCCATTGAGAATAAAAGTAGTCTAAAATATAAGAGGAGGTTGTGTTTATTTTTCAAATCATACCAATTTAACGGGTGATGGTATGTATGTTTTATCGGCGTCACATGGGTGTGCGCCCGTTCAGTGAACACGAACTGCACGGATTCATTTAAGTTATTTGAGGACTCAGTGACGCATTTACCCGAATACGACAAAAAGCTTGCTTTAGTTTTTCTTCCCAGCAGACTACATTTCAAAAAATTAACAAGAGCCGCGAACACTTTTTCTTAAAGTTCAGCGATCTTTGGTGATTTTCAGTTTTATTTGAGAACGATTACGCGATAGATGAGATTCTCGTAAACCAGTCGACGTTTGCATTCGACAAGTCAAAAGACCCTCCCGGACCACACATGAATCCTTATCTCGCCCATGCCCTGGAGGTACGCTCGGCCCGCCGACAGAAATGCCGCTCAGTAACGCACCAGCAATTTTAAGCGTTTTGCCATTCGCCATGGATCGACGAGATCCAAACAGGGCATGAAACATATCGAGCGCATTAAACAAAAATAGAATTGAAAACCTGAAAAAGATTTTATTTATTTTTATAAACTTCGTTGGGTTCCAACATGGGTGGGCAAGGGTTCCCTCCATTCAAGGGGCAGAGGAATTTATGAATGAAACATTAAGTGTTTGGATTTCATGGCTAATTCATAATTTAATAAAGAAAAGGAAAATATCGCAAATAACACGCAAGTTCATGTAGAGTTTGGTAGCAAACGTGACAGAATGGCGAGAAAAACAACGCGTCTTCGGAGAGGTACTTCGTGAGGTAAACTAGCAAAAGATAATAACCGAAATGACATCTTATAATATTATTAATATTAGGTAATCTACCGGTTAACGTAGGTTTTGCATGGACACAACTACCAAATAAATATTGTTTTCTCCTAACAAAACACAACCCAACATTCTAATTTACCAAAAGTCCCTCTGCCATCTATGTGTACTTCCTCCCTTCATTCCGTCCAACATCCCTATCCTATTCCTGCGCTTTCCTTGTTTGCCTAACATTCTCTATTACAGTCTTCAACATCCCACTCCCAATCAATACCGTTCATCCATTTTTCCTGCCTCCTTATGATTTCTCCCTACGATCCCCTCTCCGGCCACACCATACCTAGCACTTCCTCATTTATCTTCCTGCTTCAGTGACCACGTTTCCGCGCCGTACACAACTACACTACATATCAAAGTTTCACACCCATATTTCAAAAGCCTCCATTCTACGTCCATCCTACTGATAAGGAAGAATATTTTCCTACTCTCATTAAAACTTTACTGGAGAGTTTAATATTGACCGAAGGGAATTAATTTCGTAAGAATTATGATCAAATATGCCCGTGAAAATGAAAACATGCATGTTAAATGAAAATTACAGTGAAGAAAATTTAACAGTGAATTTATTCGAGCGATCACGAATTGAAGCAGAGAACACTTAGCTCTTTTTAGAGTCTTATACAGCAAGCCTTATACCGGTCCATCGTTCCTATTCGTTTAAACTTACGATCTTGATATCAAGCTGCGCGACGTGTAACTAGCGGAACACAAATGCACGGCGGGCAGCTCGAATAAAATAAGCCCCTGCCCGCAGCCCCAAAGAGAACTGTAACTCAAACAAAGGGCAAGCATTGTGCGGGTAGATGGGGATGGCCTGTCTCGAATTCAAGCAGCGAACAATTACGTATTCGAACAATCAAGCAACGGACATCAAGAGCTTCCTTAGTTCTCCTTTAAATCCACAACCAGTTTTGAAACTTGGCATTGCCCTCTCCCCAAAAAACAATCCAATAACTGCTAAACAGTATCCAGTCAACCACGGAGATTACGCAAGGGGAACTTAAAAGGGAAAGAAAGGTGACCCACCTCACATGTGACACAGAGGGTTGGGTTTGAGAAGAGATGAGTTCCCTCTGTGAGGTTACGCTTGTTTTGTGTTGTTTCGAACAACAGAAATTTGTACAGGGCTTTTAATTTTTGTAACACGCTCATGTTTAATTAATTATGTCCCCCCATTTCCGTCTTCAAGCTGTGACAGTCACCCACCCCCTCTGAATCAGCCCTAAGCCGTTCTAGATACGCGCCTGGAGCCAAAAACTCCTAATGGGTTGCCACTAAGGGTCTTTGCATAAAGTTCGACTCTTCCGTACATCTAATTATTCATTCAAGGGCTTTGTAACGGGCAGTTTATCTCTTGACTGGAGGTTCCCGGGTAGATAGTTGTAACTTTTGGTAACTTCCTGGTCACAAGAACACCGTAAGAAACCGAATGGTGGCGCAGAGAAAGGTACTGGCTGCCCGCATCTTAAATGCGTGATTTTCACTCGCCTTACACCTTATAGAGTTCGGGTGAACTTTATCATTCCCGGACAAAACCAACCTTCAAGTTGATAATTGAGGGTAAATGGAACAGCAACCAAAATGGTAAACAATCGCTCTTCTCCGCTGTTGAAACAACTTCAATACAACGTGTTTCGGTGTACTGAGCCATCGGGAGATGCACACAAGTTATTTTAATTTCCGTATATTTCTGTATTTAATATTGAGGAAGGATGGAATGAGGGAACAGTTGGAAAGGGGTGAGCTAAATCTGCTATAGTGATCACTTATATATATATATATATATATATATATATATATATATATATATATATATATCCCGGGAATCCCAACGCTCTACCCACTAGACCACCGCGACCCTATATATATATATATATATATATATATATATATATATATATATATATGTATATAGGGTCGCGGTGGTCTAGTGGGTAGAGCGTTGGACTACTGACCGGAGGGTCCCGGGTTCGATTCCCGGGCAAGGCACTCTGGGCACCTGCAGCTCCACCCAAGCTAGTTGATTTTTCGGGTACCAGGTCTTCCTGGGAAACCATAACCGGCACAGGGAAAGGAACTGGCCCCCCTACCCTGATGTGTGAGTATTCACACGCCGTCGGGCTTGGTACACGGGTGAGCTCTACCATCACCTACTAAACCGACCTTCGGGTTGATTACTGTGTTTATGGTTTATATATATATATATATACTATATATGTATATCGTGGGTCGCGGTAGTCCAGGGTGTAGAGCGTTGGACTACTGACCGTGTTGGCCCCGGGTTAGATTCCCGGGCAAGGTCACTCTGGGCACCTGCAGTTCCACCCAAGGATTTTTCCGGTACCACATCTTCCTGGGAAACCATAACCGGCACAGGGAAAGGAACTGGCCCTCCTACCCTGATGTGTCAATATTCACACGCCGTTGGGCTTAGTACTGGGTGAACCCTATCATCACCTACCAGACCGACCTTCGGGTTGAATACTGTGTTTATGGTTTATACATGTATGTCGATGAGAAACCCTCACGAGAGCAATATAACTTTTGGCCGGCACAAATGCCAAAATGTGACGGTTTTACGTTGCCATAACAGTGGAAGAGTGAGATTACGCGTTATCATTCAAATACGGAATCTTTCCACAGCATTACATCTAAGACAGTTGAGGTCATGAAAGGAAAGATTCACTACTGTTGTTCATTTCTTTTACGGTCTTGCTTTAACCGGCCGACGCCTTATCCGGTATCCTATTCACCAGAGGTTGAATCATTAAAAATATGTACAAGTGTCTTCCGGAAAGTAAAAATTCAAACGCTAGGATAACCTTCAATTAACAATGAATTAATTTTACTTTCCAGTTAAAGAAGAAGATTGCTACATACAAATATTTTTTTATTCCATTCATAACCCCGAAATGGTTTTTTTTAATGTGTTTTCTGATTATCCGAGCAATAGTCCGTGCCCGCAGTGGCTGGATAAGAGAGGGACTGTGCTGTATTTAATCTTTACAGCCATGCTGTAGGTAATCCACGACCAAGTCTCCAAGAAACGCCCCTAAGAAGGAAAAATTTTTCTTCCCAGATCTCTTAACAATTCGCGCCTCGCATCCCATTCTTCTTCCGTCTCACAACCCCTCCCAGAGATAAAGGATTCTATACACTCCTTTGTGTGTGTATATATATATATATTTTTTTAATGGACCTCTCCTTTTTTTCTCATAATCCACGCGCTGCAACCCCCCCTCGGCAATGGTGGCTTGGCAACTCAATATTTACGTTCCCTCGTCGGAATGGCCATCCGCCCAACCATCTCTCTTTCTTCCTCCTCCCCTTTGCTCGCGTTACTCTTTTAATTATTCAGCTGCACGTGTCGTCATTTGGACAGGTTAACGTCTCGTGTTACAAAGCCCGTCTGCATGCACGCAAAATCCCCTGGCCAGCTCCAAACGCCTCGATATAGAGTAATTAACTATATTACTTAATAAAAGGGGGAGAGTGCCGCTTACTGCTTCATGAGCTCGGGGAAAAAAAAGGGTTCCTTTCTAATCTCACAGAATTCGAGCTGACATCCAGCTCCAAGTGTGCACCATGATTATTACTGCACGAGTAATTTAGAAGGTCAAATAAAATTTTAGCTATGAGAGGTTTTTCATTTTTTGCTTGGACTGTTTGGCAAGATACTCAATTTCCTCCTAGAGACATTTATTTAGAGACCTATTTTTTCCGCATTCAGTTGATTTCACAAGCCTGACTAGAAAGTAGATAAAAATCTCCGGCATAAAAGGTCAGCAATTAAACAATACCCGCAATTATCTTGGTCGCCATTACTGGAAGAGTGTACGGTCTTAACGAATGCGACCCCATAAGAAATATAATAGGAAATATACAAGAGCTTCTAAGATAAGAGAATAAAAACTTCTTCACTTATTTTATTTAACTATTTAATCACTGCCTTACTGCCAATTTGGTACAAAATGACAGAAAATGATTTACAAATCTAGTTCCTACACGTTTCACGCGATCTAATTCGAATAATCTCTATGTAAAATTCTCCGGGTAGAGTTAATATCTACTGATGATACTCCCACGCCATCCATACAAGAGGGGAAACAAATGGTTTCCTCCGTAACTTAAACCTGAATCATTCCCAAGAGATTTGAGTATTTTCACGAAGTACACAGTTATTCGGATGCAGTTACTCAGTTGAATGCTTTGATAAGGTACTAAATAAAAGAATTGATCGTCAGGATGGGAGGTTTTAACTTTCCAGATGCTTCCCACTGAGATTTCTACAAACTCCGAAAGCCGACGTTCTGACCAGTCTCCTCCTTCCGGTGACTTGGTGTGCCGGAGGCGGAGCCATCGACTGCTAAATTGAAGATCACTTTCGGTTGTACCTTCTGGGTTTAACCAGCTAAAATCCAAGATATTCTTTGGAAAATACTGACGTACAGAATGTGATAAAACCATAATGGATGAATCTTTCGACTGTTGCGTTTCGCTGGGCGTACAACTTTAGATTAGTTTTTGACACAGCACGGACAATGATTCGTCAGAATATCTTACTCCTTTTGAATTCGTCAGACTAGCCTTCTTCCTCGACAGTTCAAAGTGACTAAAACACTCGGGCAGTAAAAGGAAGAAAACCAGGCTCGCATGACGGTCCAAGAGAGTGACTTTTTCCACAGCGAAATTTCTCGCGTTTGTGTGCACGGGTGGTTAGAATCTCGCACGCCCGAGGGCTTAAGTAGGCATGTGTAAGTGGTGAGCTCTAACCCTCACCTCAAAACCAACCTTCGGTTCGATTACCGCGTGGTGGTAACTCATCCTTCCCATCTACGTTTCTCTGTCCTCTCCCGGAGGCAGCAGAATAGAGAATGTGGAATACGACGCATGCCTAAGAACGCACTCCCCCGTAAGTGCTACCAGAAGAACCAACGGCGATAAAACCGGCAGCGCAAACCCCTCTTCTTGCTTCCCGCGAGGGCGCTAATTGCGAGGCGCACACAAGCCTCCGCGAAAGGCGTTGCCTCGTCCCTGGCCGTGAACTCTGAAGGAAACAAGTTTCCCCCCGCGGGGCTCTCGCGACGGCCGCTCGCTTAAAGCTTTCCGCGTACGCCGATTCGCACTCGAAAACTGCGGAAGGGGCGGAAAGCGAGAAGGCATGGAAGAATAAATCATTCATCGATTATTACAGCATGATAATCGAGGAATGATTTATAATATGATAAAGACAATAATGAATCATTATAATATAAATCAATGACTAAGGATATGGATTTTTTTCGCACAACCTAGCATTATGAAAGGTGCTTCTAAGCGTTGCGTTAAATATGCTTGCATAAAGGTTTTATTTATACTTATGAATCATTATGTCATAAATCAACGCACACACAAGCACAGGGATTTTTTCACAAAAACGCATGTCTATTATAAAAGATTTATGACGCTAAGTACGCATTCATAAGGATTTAATTATGCCATCGGGTACATCCACCGACAAAGCAAACTTATCTGTGCTTTTCCCTTATCAGCATTTATCCGAAAGATTTATGTAAATTACTGCTAAGGCAACCACATATTTTTATTTCAATGAGACCCTCATTCAGCCTTAAGGTGTTTGCTGTAGCTATCGACTACATTAGACAGTGATTAATTACAGAATACGCAACCAAAAGTTCGACAAAGAAATACCTAGCGTTACAGATCTGCAATAAATTCCATTTAAAGCATTAAAGCCTCAAAACACCTCCATGGCTTATTATTAGAATTCATGTTTTGAATTTTTCTGAATTATGAGCCAAAATTTTACATATAACCATGTATCACAGCTCAAACTGTTGGCGAGTACATATTTCACGCTTCTTTTCAACAGCTACCAGCAGTCATTGCCATACTTTACCACAACAGCGTCAGTTTCCAACCCGCGTCTGCGCTGCCATTACGTAGCATCAAAGGGGCCATTTTAGCAGCATCTCTTTCCCATCAAAAAGACAAAATTTTCTTTTTAAACCACCGGAATTGATGCCGCAGAAAAACGAAAGATACCTTTGTAATAGTCTTAACTGATCCCAGATGAAAAAAATAACACGACGGAATCCACGCACCCCACCTCATTTGACGAACGTAGTTAAAGGGAGGCGACGACATTCATGTCGAACACCTCACGGCCAAGTACTGAAGCCTCGGGGATTTGGTTTACACGTTTGCAGCCGTGTTTCTTCAGACTACTATCGGCTAATTCTCACTTGAGATTGATAACCCAAATAATGAGCATGTTGCTTGGTGGGTGAGGAGAGAAGAAGAAATCAAAATGAGGCAGGAAAGATGGATGCAGAGCATTTTGATTGGCAATGGGATGTTGACGACTGTGATTGAGGGGAGAATGTTAGGAAAAGCGAGGAAGGGTCAGGAATAGGATATGGACGTTGGACGACATGAAGGGACGAAGGAAGCATTCGTAAATAAAGGAGGGCTCATCGTAATGTTGAATGTCAGGTTGTGTTTTGCTACGATAGTAGAGACAAGGGAATTGTCGCTGTACCGATTAGTAGCTTGTGCCCAGTGAATACCTACCTTAACCGGTAGATCACCGATTATATGTAACACAAATAAATGATAGAATCGTAACCATAAATTTTAATCTTGAATTATTTAAGTAAACGGTTCGCCGACTAATGTGACAATATCAACTCGTAAGGAGCTAGTTTTTCAAAGTCTAAGCCTAATTGAAGGCTAAATGCACCCGACTTATGCATCATTCTTCACATTCTCTGCTTGCCTAATATTTTAACATTCCATTAGCAAATATCGCACCGCAGAGTCTCACGTTTTTTAATAGGAAATCATGAACTTTATATCATACATGTTATCCAAACTGTTGCATCAAACTCACGATATTTCTGCATTTAGTCACCTTTTACACCTAGAGAATAAAATGCATTAAGATGTCACCCACCCTCTTATGTATGCTCATTTCTTTTCTGCATTACAAGCGCCTCGAGTGTTTTGTTTCCAATACGCCGCCACTATCGCTAGAATTTAAAGGTTAAACCTTCAGTGTCAATGTCTTTGCATATTATTTGTCAATACAGCACGCATGTTATGACTTTGCGGAGGTTACACATTGACACGAAAACAAATAACGGTATATTTATAGGGCAAGTCTGATATCCCGTTGACGTTACCAGGTCGGGGGCTGGTAACGTCAATGGAATTGCACTATAAATATACCGAAATTACTTGGGGCTCATCTTCATTGAATCCCAAACTTCGTCATTCTGTTTTGGAAAAAAAACCGTATTGAATTCAACAGAATTAACTCCAGAGAGATCCGCAATAATAACACACTGCACCACAGTCTTCCTGAAATCACTCTTGTGGGAAAGCAATACGTTTCCGGGTTGGCGCCATGGATAAAACTGAGTTGAATCAAAAGGTTTGGTTCCTGGAACAAACCGACGAGAAGGATGCAAAAAAAACTTTTAAGGTTCGGATGGGATGCAGAGCGGGAGGGGGGTATGAAGGAGGGCAGGGGGGGTGGTTTGGCCTCCCCTCCCACGCATCTCATTGGCTCCCGAGCAACGACACTCATCCCAGTACCCGCCATGTTGCTTGCATCTCTCGCAAACACCCATGGATCACTCCCTCCCTCCGTCCCCCACCCCCCCTTATTTCACACGCCCTTCCCTCCCACAATTCCTCTCTCTATCTCTCCCGTTTGGTTCGCAGTTCGTTCCGCGCCCCATTATCTACGCCACGAAATTTCAGACGCCGCCCCAAAAATAGATCATAACTTCTATTTTTCCCAGGAAACACGCCCCCTTCACGGGCGAAGTGCGTCGACTGTCTCGCCGTCGTTGGCGTAAAGGGATAACTAATAAAAAAAAAGAAAACGTCGGCTACGCTTTCGTGGAAGAGGAAAAAAACGTAGTTGATGACGATTCCGTTTTAAATGGCCCCTTGTCGTAATGTTAATTTCAACGGGAAACAGACTACATAGCATTATAGGACGCAGTAGTGTTGTGAGAGGAAAGGGAACGACTCGTATTAAGATAAAGACCCATGGGATTCATGTAACGACCATTTTCCTCACGATTTTTTTTTTGATAATGTCGCCACCCAATTATGGAAAACAGCTCCAACGCCATTTTCTGCGTAGGAATAATTAAGAGTAATAAATTTCTGATTAATCAAATAACAGAAATGGGGTCTTACTCATAGTGCTGCATTAAGTTAACAGTGAATTAGTCATCCAAGTTCTCGGCTTGGAATTTAAACTAAAGGCATGAAAAAGGCCATATTTATTTGATGGGCCCAATTATGTCGTAGGTAAGGTGTGAAATGTGGTTGGAATTTTAAAATTGTTTTACATGTAATATTAATTCCATGGTCTTAAAAGAAGTCAAGGTCAATACCCTATCTGGTAAATGTTATAATTGTTTTAACAATGTTCCCCAATGGCTATCCAATTAGCAATTGGATTGCCGCTGACTGTAAGTTATTTCGATGGCGTGGTAGACAAAGGTATTGCTACCGCAACGTATGATACACGTAAAATTTTAAATGATTCAGAAGCATCGCCAAATAAACTATGAGTGACAATTCAAATGCCATTCACGCAACAGCGAATTCAACCGTTTAGAAACCCTACTTAAAAACTAATATTATCAATGATTCAATAGGCAAGAAATATGGCACAAGGTAATGAAACAAAGATTATTTTACAATTAACTTTTGCGAAACGTCGATTACGACTTTTTTTCAATAAATTTCTGCCAATAACAATCGACAAATAATAATCATTATTTGTCGATGGGTCTACAATTACAACTTGAAAAACCGTCGGCTTAGTTTATTACAAATATTTACACTTAATAAAGTAGATGGGGAAGTACTTGAATCAGATTCATACTTCCTGTCATTATCAACACCCTACGCCCAGGACGAAAAATAAAGTGCGAAACCGAGGTGAAATTAATAGCGATCTGGGACTGGAAGGAGAACCTCGGCGCGCGGAAGTGACGCTTCCTCTATCGGCCGATCACAGGCGACCGTTACCGGCATAATGCCCACGTTAACTTACATAGAGAGGTACGAGTGAGTGAGCCGAGGAGATCGTGGGCGGACGCGAGGAAACAGAAGACGGTCGGTCGTCAAGGAAACATGCAATGCGAAATGGAAAGCATGATACTAATTTATGAAACGGAACATTATCCCCATTCCTACCTTGTAAAAATTCTATATTATTACTTCATAGTTTTCCTTGGATGTTTCCGACTAGTCCCTCTTTCCTCTCCTTCAAGGTGTGGAAAAAAAATTAAGATTTCGGAAACAGTATATGGCCTTTCTACAGGTCTCCCACTCTGAAGGAAAGGAAGCTCAGGCCCTCCCGCTGGAATGGGTTCTTCTTTTTCACCGGCCTCAGGGCTTATGAAGAGGTTTCTCCCTTAGGGGAAAAAGAATTTAGAAAACTCTCCAACCGTTCAAAAATGCAGCGTACATGGCGACCGAAGAAAGCAAAGCTCACCAGATGCGGAACAAATTTCAACGTTATGCACACCTGGAAACACGAATAAGCAAGGGCATTTAGACGCGGACCAGCAAGAGGGAAATACTCGTTTTACGACCACAATCTTAGGCACGGAACGGTTGCAAGAAATTACGTTAAGATTTTTTTGGTTATTATGATTTTCACCGGCGGTTCCATTGACGATTTGTAAGTTCGATTCGAGATATGCGTATGGAAAATTTTTGCCGGAACGATACGAGAAAAAATGTATCGTGGAGCTCGTTACTGCCATATTTGCCTACCACACCGTCGTTCGTCTACCAGTTGGAGGCGTGGATACGATGGAAGATATTTCTCCTCCCGTTTCAAAACTCAAGCGGTGTAAGAGAAGGAACGTCTCTCTCGTTTTCTCTCTCTTCATCACCCGAAAGAGGGCCGCGTGAGGGAAGGAGTGAGAATAAGTGGCGAGAGGCACTCTTCTGAGTTAGGAAGGGAAGAGAAGACGGAGAGAGGGTGGGAAATGAAATCAATGCAAGTGTCGGCGAGGGAAGCCGGGCGAGAAGGGAAGACGGCGGGAGCGGCAGTTATACGGCGAGGCAGTTACCACCACTCGCTCTGCCGTCAGCTCGCGAGGAGACGAAGATCAGAATCGAGAGAGAGAGAACGAAGGATCCTCCCCATTCCCTGAATGGCTTGAGCAATAAACATATGTCTAACACTGAATGCGGCAACATAACATGAGAACTTAAATCTAGAAGAGCGGAGAGTTTAGCTTAGTTAATGGATTAAGCTGGGAGCGGTCGCAACGCGCTGCGAAGACGTATTTACCGTAAATGGCGCAAAAGATTGCTCACGTTCATAGTTGCATCATTAAGATGACCAATCAGGAAGAAGGGAAGTCTTTCACCTATCCAATCATGATCGATCGTGGCATATACACCAAGGGCACTCGTGAAGACAAAAACAAAACCAATTCATTTGACGTGGAATCGCAACTTTTTGTTCATCCAAGCGGATAAACATTCGTATGATAGCGGCAGAGAGTATTTTTTAAAAGATCATGAGAAACTGAGCTCCAAAACCGAGTCTAGGCCAATTCTAGGATTTTCCAGTGAATTAAAATCAATTTTAATTCCACCGTTGTGTTCCACTAATCAGTGTTCTGCAATAAGTTACGTTTACCGTTGCAGACACATAGGTTTGGGTGCGCTGTGCATTTATAAATTTACATTATTCTATACTGAAATACAACGATGTACAAACGAGCGGCGTATTGGTCAACTTTGAAGGGAAGTTTTATTCGATTTTAATTTTTTAATATAAAAATAATTTAAAAAGACAGAATATTAGACCAGTGTCTTAAGTCATCCTCTTGCATTCGAAGTGAGACAGATGGGGATAGCAAAATTCACTCGGTGGCGCTTTTCCGGGTGTGAACACCCACTCACATCTTGGAAGATGGCGAAAAGCTCGGTGAATCATTTGAAGAAAACGTCTGCACGTTCTAAAAGGGAACTCATGGCGATAGTGGGAGAGATACACACACACAAACGCGTAATAATAATAATTAATAATAATTTGTACATTTTGCCTATAATTTTTAACCAGACATAGCCAACTAATTTTTTTCACAATTTTCGGCAAGTTTCATGGGTGACCAAAAACTGAGGCAGGTCAGTCATCGCGAAGCACTAAGAATAGGGTCCATACATGATTGTCACAATAAACCCATAACCTCATGTTTCTGCTAAGAATAGCTCGTAAGAAATTCCTACGTTTACCCAAGAAATGATTCGGCCCTTATATCCTAAGGGATCTATTACATAGTCATGCATATCATTCAAATAATCTGCATATTTTTTTCAAAACAGAGAAGAGAATCAAGGCTGAACTGTGAAGAAAACTCTGTCTAAAAAACAAGGTAAAAACAAGACAAGATCTGGTCCGTCTTACGCAGATAACTGGGAAGGAAAACTCGAGCTCAAATTCGGCGAATGATATTTTTCCGAGACCTCGTTAATAATCTACATATCCAAAATAAACGAACGACTACCTTGTACAAGTAAGGAGTGTAAATAAGGGCGTTAGAGACCAAATGACCTTTTCCAAGATGCGGTTGGTCCCCGTGACCATAATAGGTACTGCAAAAAAAACATCCAGAAGCACGTAATACTCATTGCATAATGGAATACGAATCACACCATAAGAACAATATGCCACTCACATCATTCCAATGTATCAATTATAAAAATGAAAACCCATTTGAGTTTAACATAGTCGCAAGAACTATTGTTTGAATACCCTCTCTTATAACATCTAAGACATCCTCATTCTCAAAACATCTTTTTTAAGGGACCAAAATGTCAAATGAGGAACAGATACATTAACGCACATAAATGCGCATGAATTTAATAGAATAAAAGAGTTATATTGATAGAAATCGTCCGCACACATAACTACGCATTTCCCTACATTTCATATGATATGTATGTGTGTGTGTACACGCATGAGTATAGATATATATTCCTTTTGTTTTAAACATTTTTATGAATGACTCATTATATGTGTTGTTCAGGACCTCCGCATTTGAGAGAAGAATAAATTTTTTGATTCCTCTCGAGAGGAAAGGACTCGAGGAAAAAGGAATGCGCGCAATTACAAAAAAACCGACCCGACGACGGGCGTGCGAGCCAAAATGGCCAACCTCACGCACGCACGCACCTACCCGCCCCGCGGGGCGCTCGTCTGACACGCCCCCAGAGTGTGCGGCGGGAGAATGCAATGGGAGGAGAGGGAAAGGGGGATGAGAGGAGAGGGGACGAGGGGAGAAGGGAGATAGAGAGAGAGACAGAACAGCAGAGCACGAAACGGAAAGGAGAAACGCTCTTTGATACGCGCGTCAAGATGACGGCGGGGACAAAAGAGACGCAAAAAGAAGGGGGAAGGGAAAAAAAAGTCGAGACAAGGAAGGTTGGGGGACGATGATGGGTGAGAATGGGAGGGCGGTTGCAAGGGATGGTGAGCTTGAAGGGGGAGGGGTCGAGGGATGAGAAGGGGGGAGGAGAGGCTGGGCGGGGATTTGCCTTCGGAATTTCGTTCGGGCAGAAGTACTACCGGTGAAGGGCTTTGCTCTCGTGTCAGTGAAGGAGAAGACGTAAAGAGGAAAAGAGAGAGAGAGATGTGGGGGAAGGATTATGTGAGGGTTGCGTAGCTGCCATTCCACCCTGCCCACTCTTCCTCTCCCTCCACCCATCTCCTCCTCTCACCTCAATCCCCTTCCACCTCCCCTCTCACCCGAAACCCCACAATCTCCAACCATCGCCGATGCCCTCCCCGCGTTTCTCAACTGCGGAGGAACGACTTCGAATCCTTCTGATGTGTGATTTGGGGGGGGGGATGGGAAGGAGGACGGCTGGAGGGATGGGCAAACAGAAATAAGTCGTGAGCCCTTGACGGCATACCTTTTCGCCCTCCACAATACGACAAGGCGATCCACGATCCAGTCCACGTAAGGCGATCGTATGCAAAACATTGAACGAGCCTGTGAACGGTGGCGAAATTATTAGAGTCATCTTATTTCAAAGAATAATTAAACTGGCCTCTCTTCCTCGCTCAATGTAGTATTTCGTGCTGCCGGACTCTGATCTTGAAACTCTACTAGTACCAAACTTAAATCATGATTGAACTTCGCGAGATTTCGGACTTTCTGCGATGGAAAAATTTGCTAAAAACTAAAAGAGACCATTGAGGAATCGCTGTTTTCTGAATGCTTTAATACTATTTAAGAATGCTTCACATCGGAAATTCAAACAAAAACGAAAGTGATTAAAGGCAAAAGGAGGGGTGATCCAAAGCTGAATATCATTTACTCCATAATGTTAGGAAGTTAACATTATTGTGGTGGGGAAAACCCGGTGCGGGGGGAGAAGCCGTGCAAATCCTCCTACGACAAGCACTGAAAGTTGCACTTAATAATCCACTTAAAGAAGACAAAACTTTTAATACACGTTCGATGTTGAAGCATACCAGACTTCGCCTCGAATTTCATTTCATACATTTGAAACCTTGAAAACAAAAACGCAGTTAAAATTCACACTCAAGGAAATCCCTAATATTTTATTTAAATCGTTTTTAATTGTTTAGTTCTTCGAGGAAACGAACACATGATCGATTTCGCGTTCGCAGATTCGCAAATTTGGGAACAGATAACAGCCTAAACAAACACCGGATAAAGACCATCAATTTCTCCCACCATAAAGTTTTAGTGGGGCCGGAAATATGGCATACTCTGCTTTTCGATGAATTTGCATCATCATTGTGAATGAATGATAATGGCATCGCCGTCCGCCTTAGGTTTTACTCCGAATTCAACTCCCCCACGCTTGCGAAAGGACAAATTCTTCCCATAAAATTCTGTTAGTGTTACGACGTGGAGAAAAGGGGTTCAAACATTGAAAAGTTATCACCAAAGTTTTGAATACCATATTACCTTGACGAATCACCACCAAAGATGTTCTGAGAACGGCCTATGGAAATCACTTCTACGAATAGGTGAATAAGCCGTGATCATTCAGGGATGTTTTGGTGGGCGTACCACTGTCCATCCACAACGGACCGGCATCTTGAATTTTTGTCGACGAAAATTTATCTTACTGGTATACTGATGATTCCAACGGTTGATGCACGGAAGTTGGGATGAAACTCGAAATTCATTTCCAATTCATTTCATGGATTTTAACATTTTAATTCCAGCGCAGGCACTACCCACTGTGGGCGATAACTGTATACAATCACGTTGTATTTCGGTGACTACTAGGTACGGAAATTCCAAATTTTAAGCTACCATATTCATTTAATACACCAGTTTGTATTTATCTGTATGCACGTACAATTTAATACACAAGAATCCCTGTATTCGTAAATCTATGAATATTTAAAATGCACATGCGGGTGTTTAATAGACACGAGCGCGTGAAATCGAACAACAATAAATTTTAAGTATCAAAATTTTCCAAAAACAAAATACTTTTAAATACATTTCAACTATGACCAATTATCCAAGCCCCTACCGAAGCTACCATTTTAAAAATGGGGCTTTAGGAGCGTAATAATAACCTTTGAGGAAATAAGGGTAAAGCTCCAATTATGTAAAAAATATTACGTAAAAAAATCTCAAGTAAATTAGATTTCTATCCGAGTCCATTTATAATTAAAATTATGCAAAATTTCCATGATTTAGAGCATTTCTAGAAACAAAAAAATAAGCTGTCGTCCACCTAAATCTGGAAAATAGCAAATGAGACGGTAGAATTTGAATACAAATAAATCTACTCCAAGAGAGGGTTCATCAATTTAAAAGGGAAGTAGGTTTAAAAAGATGATCTCTTCGTAAGGTCATTAAATAGTCCCAACAAGAAACCTCCTAAAGTAACAAACTAATGATAAAATGAAAGCCGTACAGTGAAGTTACATGATATTAATGGTTGCCGCCGATGTAGCGAAGAAAAAGGGAACTCGTTTTCCACATGCCGGAGCTAATTAACTACGTGAACGTTAAGACAGATACGACGGAATTTATAGACTGGGCGTTTCGAACAGGGAGGCGGTACAAGGAATCGTTCTACCAGAATCAGGAGCACTCTCGGGGCACGTCAAATAACAGTTCCGAGTGATTAACGTTCTATAACATATCACTGGTATTATGTGTGTCATGGGACTCGCGGTCACTAACCATAAGCATTTCTTCGCCCGTAAATACTCTTATTTCAACCCGCGACCAATAGCGTTTAAAATTCAAAAAGGACACCTAAAACATTGTCTTCTTCAACATTAAATAAAAAAATATTACCGCTTCATGACTCACAGATTAGCTTCCATGCCGATTAGCGATCATGACGAAATTGTTCACCGGGACAATGGCGAAGATCAAATGCACGCAACAATCCCATACTTCCATTTCCATTGAGATCGCTGTGATATACTTTTTTTCGCATTTTAGAATTAGCACTCCGACGTGATTTCAACTACGAAACCATGCGAGAGAAAGAGAAAGTAAAAAACATAAATTAATCCCGACAATGCGCGCAACAAAGGAACTTCAAGCGACGACATTTTCGAAAAAAAATAATAATAATACGTACTTAAAGTTCCACTCTCTTTCCATTTTTTTCCCCTCCGGCAACCATCTCATTCCCGACCGTCCTCCGGTTAGGTATTAATGCGAGAGAGGAGAAAGTGAAATGCGAGGACGCGGAGACTACATCGGCGGGAGAATAAAAAAAAGAATCACGAAAGAATTAATTCGTAGGAGTAAACCCGAGACAAGGCACGGGGAACTAAAAAAAAAAAGGAATGAAATAAATGAGTGAGGTGAGATGTCAGGATAAAGAGTTGAGCGAATGCGAGAGAGAGATAGGGAGACTTGAGGAAGAGGGTGGAGTGGGGGTTAGAAGGAGAGAAAGGCGCACTCGACGGAGAGGTCGAGCTGCGCGTGCTCAATGATCATCCCCCTCGATTCCCATATTTCAGGAGTCGAAAATTTGGACCCATTCCTGTGATATGAATCGAACTCGAGACGGGGACCCGACTCTCCCAAATTCTTCCCACTCACTCTCCCATTTCTACTTTTCGCCCTCTCCGATCGAGACGTTTCTCGTCAGAAGTGAACTCTTTTGACCTTGTGGAGACCTGGTTACTCTGCCATAATTTACGAGAGAGAGAGAATGACGACCACTCACCCCAGAGATCCACCCATCCCATTTCACGAATTGTTTATGGATCCGCCGAGTCGCGATCCTTCCGTCGTCCCCAGCAATGAACCGTTCAGTGCTAAAGACACCCTCACGACGGTCGCAGATTCACCCGAAACGCAAAGACTCCAACCCACGGTATCTCATCCCCTCACTCACCATGAAAAACTACCCCCCCCCTCCCTATGCACCCCATCTCATTTCGCCCACTTACATTTGCTCTACGGGATGAAAAGGGATGAGCAGGGTCCATTTCTCTTCCACGAGCAGGAAGCGACGATGGAGGGATAGCGCGAAAACAAATGTGGGAATGGATTTTAAAGATGGAATGAGGGCGAAACGTACGTTAGAGAAACATTTCCTGAGGAGTTCCTAAGAAAATATCACATGGTATCCGGAGTGAAGTAGGGGTTAGCGGAGTAAGGTGAATAGAGAAGAAGTTGTAGATTGAATTCAATATTATTATTTCAATAATTGATGTTAAAATTTACGATTTTTTTCCACAAGGCAAATGACCGCATTGCAATAATTTTGAAGAAAATACTGATTTGGGAAAATCCACTTAAAGAACTAGGTTATTAATATTATTTCATGCGAGTATAATCTGAGACTTGCTAGTGTAACCTAGTGCACATGTAAAATGTCTCGATATTAAACATTTTAGTGGCCCAGAGGGAGTTCGCTAACCTACGGCACAAGGGTGTGCGGCATATGACAGAGATGCTATTGATTCTTCGGCAGATGAGGGTACCTTTGCAGCAAGTACGTACACGCTACTCCGTACGCGCACCTCTTTGCTTTCCATTCCGCATGGTCTGAATTACAATTAATTATTCTTTGAGGCAATGACACTTTCCTAATTAAAATAAACAGTCGCACATGCACCAACTGTAAGTCAAGAGCCACGTAAAGTGACATCAATCAATAACATTCATCGGAATCCTCAACAACAAATTAATTCCATTCAAGGACCCCTCTACTATAAGTTCTGGATATACTGGTGAACAAAGTGGGCCCACCTAACATAGGATGCTGTAAGGAATGACGATGAAAGCTCGAAAGAATGTTAAACTGGATTGTGCGAATATATAATTGAGGAAAGTTGAACAAAGGGAAGGATAAAAATGTTAAAGCTTGGACGCAATAGCCTTTTCCCCGAAGTCACAGGATCAAGGAAACAATCGCCGGATACACGAGACATGGATGGCCATTAGAAGAGGAAACCCAAATAATTCACTTATTTCTATTCCCATCTCGAACCGTTCGACGAAAATGTGACATCACCTGTCACATCAAACTGTTGTGGCCTTTCGGATACAATGCCTTTAATGCTCTCACGGCAAGGAAACTCACGGGCTCCGTCACAGTCTTGTAAATACCTTGAGGGGAGGAGAGGCGAAATATGCACGTAAAGGGAATAATAAAAAGGTGTAAAGAGGGGCAAATAAGGAGTGTCTCAAAAGGTAAGTACAGCCGAAAATAATAGAGCAGGTAGAACAGTTAACGTATCTCGGAAGTGTTATGGACCAACACGGTCTATGTAGCAGGGACGTAAGGAGAAGAATTGCGCTAGGCAACGGGGCTTTCACAAAGAGGGAGTTAATGACAGGGACGATGAGTATGGATGTTACGAAAAGACTCGTCAAAAGTTTGATATGTAGCGTAGTTATGTACAGCCCGAAAACGTAGTCACTGAAGAAGGAAGATAGAAGTATATTGGAGGCTTTTGAAATGTGGGTGTGGAGAGGAATGGAGAAGGTGAAATGGACCGAAAGGAAAACATATGACTAGGTATGGTGGGCGAGGGGAGGGGATTGTTGGGAGAAATCATAAGGAGGCAGGAAACATGGATGAAAGGCGTATTAATCGGCAGTGGGATTTTGGAGACTGTAGTTAATAGAGGGGAGAATGTTAGACAAGCGAGGAAAGGGTAGAAATTGAATAGGGATGAACGGAGGAAGGATGAGGGAGAAATGAGGAGAAAGATGAAGAGGGACTTAGATGCTGGATTGGGTTTTGTTAGTATATATTTATTTGGTAGTGGTGTTCATCCAAAACCTATCTTAAAAAAATATAAAAATGTATACATATTTATATATACGTGTACATATGTATTTGTGAGTATATGTGCGTGTAATATGTATTATATATTTATGCATATTTGTGTGTGTATACATATACTATGTGTGTATAGTATGTGTGTATGTATACACATACATACATATATGTATATATATTTATATATATATTGTCATATATGTATATACATGTATAATATATATAATATAATATGTATATTTCATAAAACGCTTCACTAAACACTGAAATGAGGACAGTTAATTGAAATTAGACAAGATGTTGCAGGAGCCATGGACCTAGTTGGAATCTTCCCCAGCAGTAAACGACCAACAAGGAGATTAACAAGGTGTTGACAAATTGCTTCTAACGTAATGGGATCCAACATAAATCCTGCTTTATAAACCTCCCCCACATTCTCTTACGTGGGCGTAACTTAAGACTATCTCGGCCTTTCAGACAACCCTCTACTCGCCCGCATCCCGCACACACGCTCGACACGCGCCCCCCCCTCCCCCCCCTTGCGCTCACACCACTTCCCTCCTCATGTTCCACGGGATAACCTAATCGCTTTTATTATTTTTTCCCGACCCACACCGTTCCTCTCGCACTGCGCACACCCGATGTACATCTGTTCTTATTATTTCGAATCTCCCAGAACCTTCCTCCTGCACCGCTCTACTTGTTGTCACTCGGTTGCAATCCCCACGCTGGATCCCAAACCTCCTACCAATGAATGCGGAAGCGACCGAAGACACGTGGATTCATTTGTGCGTCGCACTATTCGTTTGAAGGCTCACGTTTCACGTTCATCTCCCTTTAATATTGGTCCCCCCGACGCTTTTAAAGTAAAAGAGCATTTAAAACACGCTTGATGGCTATTAGTGTAAATTTATGTCGAGGAAAGCATAATCAACGGACGAAAATATTTCAGTAACGGCGGGTATAATTAACATGCCAAAGCCTCAAATTTCCGCTACAGTTAAACCAGGAAATACTTACTTGAATTTTACTTTGCTCTGTTAGATGAACTAAAGTTGTACACTCTTTAAAGGTGACAATTAATTGAACCTAAATAAAACTGTTCTGCTACTCCAAAGATAATATGTTCTACTTTTATAAAAAAAGAAACTTTCACCGCGGAAGCATCGTGAAGTAAATATTTAGTAGTTTATTCATAAGATATTTTTTATATCCTCCGTATCTTGGAAATCAACACTTCACACACATTACAACTAATGTTGGTACCTATGCAGACAAATGACAATATTAACATGTGAAAGAATAGTTTGTAGAGGGATATTCGCAAGTTTGGCTAGTTTAAAACTATTAATATTTCGACAAAATACATATATAAATTACTTTTAAGACAAGTGTAACGCTCTTGATATAAAAATGTCAGTCATCGACTGGGTCCGGAGTAACTTTGCAGAATTTATCACGCTTAAATGACAAAGAGTAGCTTAGTTACATTCCACACAAGGTTTCATTTAAAACGACACGACCTAGTTTTATTCGCTTAGCGGTCCGGGCAAAGCACGACCTTACTATGCTGTCAAGCGGTTCAACCTAAGTCGTAGTGTTTCAAATAAAATCTTGCGTGGAATATAACTAAGTAACTCAAAATTTTTAGACTTAAATTCCGAATTTTTTTCTTTTGTAGATAATAGGATATAGAAAACAATGGGATTTCTGAAATTCATGAGACAACTCCAAATAACAAAATCATTTTAAACAAATGAAAGAGTACGTCAGAAAGATGTAATACTCTGATATATTTCGGAGACGGGCTTGATATCGCATAACAGCCAAACACCTAATGCAATCCTCTGCAAGTAAGTACAGGTATTTTATATAGGCGAGAATATAACTTTAATGCATGATAATCGCAATCAAGCGAGGCTGAAGATATTCGTGCAAAAGATTATAAAAACGCTTAGTTTTCTTTGTTTGTGCATAGACATAGGCCAAATTTTAATAATTTTCAAAGTATTCAACTTTTTTATTTCCATAATTTTCAAGATACCTGATAATTCATTAATCATTCTATCTTTTTTAACACTCCCCAGGGAAATATAATTCAACACTAATCACTGGGGATGGGAGAAATACAGAGCTGCACAGTAGTATGTAATATATCCAGCAAGGCAATGGAGTTCAGGGCGAGGAAAAGCGAAGGACTGCGGAGGGGTTGGGAAGCGGACCAGAGATGGTTGCCGAATGGTACATTTAGGGGGAGGCCTGGCCGGGAGGCCAGGGGCAGGGGCAAGGATACACTGGACCCGTTGAGAATAGGCGCGGATTGGAGCGAGAAGGGTTAGGGGTCATGTCTGGGCAGGGGCCAGCTATAACGGGGTAAAAGGCGGATCGCGGTCAGCAAGGATGGGGAGATGGGTCGGCCAAGGTGTCGAGGAGGCATATGTGAGGGTACAAGCACGTTGCCCGAGTCCCAATCAGAAATGTTCATTGAAACTTGAAATTTCCATTGTGAAAAATAGTAGGAGGTTTAGATATCTTCAATCACAATGAACACCACCACCTTTTTAAGAATGACAAAACAAAATTAAATGCATATGGATTATTTATGCATCGTGGAGTCGACACCCAACAAACTGAGGATCTGTATACAGCCTACAGCAACACGGGAGTCTTGCCATTAAATTAAAACTAGGATTAATCTTCTGATCGTCAACCCCTTCCCACGGCTCCACTTTTGATTCCCCGTCTGTTAGGCTAACAGAGTTAGCAATCGATTGGGAGGACCTCTACTGCACGAAACGATGGCGCTGGGACTTCAAAAGAGACCCGAAATCATGGGAGGCGAGCGGGCTGATGACGCACCCCACTTCCGTAATGGGTTTGTGAACAGACGATCCACCACCTGCAACAGAATGGAGTGGCGGCAGCCTTGTCCATCAAGCCACGGCGCCAGGAACAATTCATCCAAAGCCTGGTGGCGGCCTTTGAGCGAGGCGCGCGTCGCATCACAAATCTGACGGCAGGAACGGAGAAGTGATTTGTCCGGCCCTCATAAAATCGACGGACTGCGTACGCCTCGGCAACCTACCTCCTTTACATCAAGGGTATGATAATACGGAATGATAACTCATAAGATTCACGCGGAAATATCTCTCTCCTCGTTCACACGGCGCTTCGAACGCGTCAAAATGCGGAAATATCTCTCTCCTCGTTCACACGGCGCTTCGAACGCGTCAAAATGAACGCCGAATCATTTGGTGCCATACCAGCCTCGTGGCTGACAAAAGCCGCCCCTAATCACCTCGCGCATCCTCGAGGGACGGCCAGATTGGAAAAGAGGTGGCGGGAGTCGTGCCACATTTTTCCGGCACACAAGACAGCTGATTATCGTAACACATCGGTCACGGGGGAGGTGGTGGAGGGAGAAAGGGGGGAAAGGAGGCGGGCTAAGATGGGCGGGGACGATGGAAAAGGACGGCTTACGTACGACCGCGGCTGGAATGTCGTGGTCTTGCCGATTTGATACGCACCAGAGGAACCGGTTACCCCGAGCAATAAAACTGGGGGGGGGGAAGAGGGGGGGGTTTGCAGGTGGAGGATCAGAGGTCGGTTGACATTAGGTGGGCGTATCGGAAATAGTTTGAATACGAATGGGAGCAAACGAAGTCTTAAAAGGCGATAACCATCCGAACAAATAAAATTACAATTCTCAAATTACCATTCACCGACTGTTTGAAGTAAAATATTTAGATCTGATTCGTCCCCAAACCTGATCCGAAAATTTGATTCCATAATCGAAAATATTCGTTGCGTTGATTGCACTCCTCTGGGAGCAATTATTTGCTAGTATTTTTTCTGAGCATCAAGAAACATATACTATAGGTTCTGAATTGCTGATTTAACACATCAAATAACTATGAAAAAAAACACACCAATCCACAGTAATTGATGATGAAAACATCCACTTAAGCCTGACAAACATCACCAAATGTCGCACGAGAGATAAAATTAGATTTCTATACATTTATTTTATGCACATAGTACCCTGAAAGCCACCGCTAGGGTATATGAAAGGGGGTGATTAACGCACCAGACTAATTTGGCCCAAAATTTGGGGCAGAATTAGAAGGTCACATGAATTTTAAGCATTGAAGAATGGAATACGGCATTAAACAGTAAGATTTTAAAGACGACCTCATTGGAAAACACTTATTAGCCGAAAATATTTCAATGACATTTAAAATATCCAGTCGAAAAATCGTACAAGAGTGTATTGCCCACAAAACGTAATCAATTCACCAGAATGATGACAGGATATTTATTTTCTGACCTTAAAAGGATAAGAATTCATGGCTGCATCGAGTCGCGAACACGGGAGGAAAATCGATTCCTAAGTTCCACGCCTCAAGAGAGAGAGAGAGATACGAGAGGCGTGCGGATGAGCGTGCTCCCAGGCCGCATTTGTCTCGGGGTTGAAGAGGCTTGCCGAGGGGTTTTGCGCGTGAACGAGATGGGTTTTGACGATACGTTTGACCTTCACGGCAATCAAGGTGCCGGTGATGGATTCTCTCCCTCCCCCGCCCGCCCCGACGACGACGGCGCCTACGAGGGGATAAATGCATAAATCGCCCCCGCTTCGGGAAAACGTACCTCTCTGCTCTGGCACTACATCACACCTTAAAGGAAAAAAAAAGAGACGACTCGCACACGTTAAGTGAAAATTTGAGTGGACGTCGTCGACGGGCATAAATTACAATCCTATTAAGTGTTAACTTCACATTATACTCGCTGTACGAGTTAATTTACATCCAGATGAGCGGATCTAAAAGGGCAACTCCCAAACATGTGGTTCAACGGTTTTCCCGCAACTAAACTCTCCCCGCATATTCATTGACGGAAGACATTGATCGCTATAATTGACAAATTAAACCGAACTATGCACGCGACGAGAGGTTATAAGGTAGAGAGCTAGAGGACAGTTAGTGCGCATTAAATTGTGGTTCTTATACGGCGATGATGCGATTGAAATTTGTGAGTGATCACGTTTACCCTTTCCAGTGACGGCCATTGCACGCACGTGTACACAATAGGGCGATAACCAACTTCAGGACATGTACCGGGGAAGTTGGACACCAGCAACTGCTTCCCAAAGGATGCGTATTAAAAGAGAATGCCCCAATGCTCAAAAAAATTCGGAGAAATTCAACTACAACCCCATGGATTAAGGAAGATAATTTGTCAAACGTCACATAAATTGTTCGACGGTCGATTCCGAAATCACCTTAGAAACCGCATACACCACATAGTATCAAATGCCCACGAGTAAGAAACCTACTGAGTCTACCCAAACCATGAGCGGTGATGTACACTGGTTCAATTGAAATTATTAAAATTACACGTACTCTTCAGTCACACCTTTTACTCGAAACGTTTGGCTTAAGGAAATAAGTTCATGACTCAACCTGCAAACCGATATTTGAATTATCAGGAATATGCGGACCTTTTCGTGACGATTCCAAATTTGGGTAATTTGCTTACGTTAACAGCCAAGGGTTTATTCTCGAGCATAAATCGTGACAGCATCGTCAGAGTGGGTCGAAGTGGACTTACCTGTGAAGAAAAGAAAGGCAAATTAGTCAAGTTCAAATACTCGCGAAGATATCAATGGAGAATATCTCCTTTTTAACATTATGATATAGTGTGAATACATTTATCAAACTTTTTTTAGACATAATCATATTTTGAACTGGTGAAAAGTGTAAATGCACTTTGATTTTCAAAATTTATATGTACTAAATACATTAACAAATGACATAAGATTAAAAATATTGCCAAATCCCGCAGTTAAGATCCTTTGCAAAAAACACATCACTGAAAAAACATAAGAACAAACAAAACAGAAATTCATCGAAGATTAAGTGGACGGAAGTGCCATTACCGAGCAAACTGCGATTAGCAGTTTACGTAAGTACATGGAAGTAACAGTGCCAAAACATTCCTAGACGACAAATTCTTGGATAATGGCAGAAGAAGACAGAATTTCAAATTATCAATCATTACACTTGGCGGTGTCATCAATACTTTTACTTCACTTCATCTACATTTAGATGGTACCTTGCAAGGCACCGCTAGGATGTGGGGAAGGGGGTGATTGTAAACCATACTTATTTTGACACCAATACTTTCATTCCTTGCGCAGTCGGACAATTCTTATAAAGCATTCCGATCCCTTATCATTCGTGGAAAAAATGACATCTTAAATCTACATCTATCTGTTCTACACTTAACCTCTATAATTGCATTGGCATGATCTCTCCTACCACAGGGCGATGTGGCTAATAATGCATTTCAAGCATCATCGCTCAAGGTACATCCTTAAAATTTATGCAAGAGATTTAATCTGTAATGTAACCTTCGCTCCGTGAGTGATTCCCAGCCTAGTTACTCTAATAATTTTGAGACGCTACTCAGTTTATCATAATAACGTTTCATAAATCTAGCCCCTCTACGCTGCACGTGATCCAATTCGGCAATCACTCCAACTTCATGAGGAACCCATAGACTAGCAGTATATTCTAAATGAGGCCTAACCAGCGAAAGATAGCATTACCCCTTTAAACTTTTCGTGACATTTCCCCAATACTCTTCTAATAAATCCTAATTTCTCCTTAGGTTGTTCGTCCATTCACCATATACACGTATGTTTCACCCAGGGGAGGTTGTTAGTGAGGGTAACGCTTTGAATTATTTGATCCAGTCTACGCGTCCTATTTCGGTTTTGCTAATGCAGTAGGTCTTCGGAAGGGAACTACTTCTATCCCAAAAATTCATCACCACAATTAGTTCCAATAATAGTTAAGCAGCCCTGACAATGTAATACTTTCTATCAACGTATTTATTTAATTATGAGTGTTTCCTAAATGAAAACCAAAAACTTCAAATGAAACAACGGATTGTTTGTAGAGTGACTTGAAGCAATGACTATCAAACGCAATGTTGTTACACCGGGCGCAATATAACATGACATAAAAATCCTAGAAATGTGAACCAAAGCTGTGAGCATGCATAGACGGAAGATTTTTCTCCTCGGAGAGTTGCATGGACCCAAGACAAAGGTGGGGAGAGGGGAGATGAGGGGGAGGAGGTTACGAGACCGGAAGAGTGGTGATTGTGTGCCCCCGTGCTCGCAATTAACCGCTCCCCGAGTGGCAATTATGCCCTCGCCGAGGAACCCTGAGGCGACCCGAGCGCAGGGGCGCGTGTAAGTGGAGATGTGCGGTCCTCTCTCTCTCTCTCACCCGGATAGGCAGGTTTCTCTTCTCTTTGCTAGTTGGCGTTTCCACGGAAACCAAGGGGCGGCAGAAGTGATTTAGGGAACGTGGGATCATGTGCTTGGGACGTGCGCGCTGGCCGCGAGGGTGTGGCGAACGAAGCGTCCTTTGCCTAGCTGGCTCCGGCTGGTTTTACTTGGGATTCACCGTTTGCGAAAGTGCGAAGGGTCCCGTTTCTTATGAAACTGAGCCGATCTTGTTTCGAGTGTTATTGAGCGTATCCTTTGATGGGGGTCCCCCACACCCTTTCTTCCGGCCTTCTCGCCTACTTCATTCAATGGAAAAAAAAGGAATAGAGAGTGCGTGGTCCTTAAAGGTCCTTTTTGAAGTCTGCCATGGCTCCTTTCATGGCTCGCGCGATTTTCCTTCGCCTAAAATCGATAACATATCTCCGGCGCTATGAACTGCATGAAAAATTTAACCGTATGTTGCCGAATTCCTCATGAAAAATCATTAGACATATTTTTTAAGCTTCAATCAGTATTTCTGGGAAAAACATAAGAGTTTTTTTCCGCAAAAAGTAAGCGATTCTCAGCAGTCGGATAAAAAAGTGAAGAGAAAAACGTATTCGCCCAATTAATGCAAAATAACCTTGCTATGCCGATGACTAAAATTGGTATTTCAACGTCAGTGGAGCGCTATCACAATAAAGAGCGTGATTATTATGCATCATAGAACATCCATGATCTAAAACGTCTACATCTACATAAATACCCTGCGAGCCACCAAAAAAGGTGTGTGGCAGGGGGGCAGCCGTCTAAATGTATCATGGCAGCAATTATGGCAGAAATACATTTTCATGAGATATACTTCGAGATGAGATATTTCTACATCTTGACTCATCTCTACACTAAAATGAATGAAATCCGGAAAATATTTTAAGAATATCCCGGGATGCAATAAATATGATCAAACATTTCCATTTGGAGGGTTTTCCCCAAACGCAACTCGTCTTGAACTGATCAATGCAATCACGGATCACTGCAATATTTTACACACGATTCCACTGAGCAAACCCTGTCCCCGGTCCAACTGCAAAATCTCACCCTCCCGCATAGATGCAAGCTAATCATAACGACATCCGTCAATCAATCTAACGCGTCACTCCCTCCCCATGGATGGGCAAGAGGCGAAGGCAATTCAGAAGCACAACGGACAGGCACGGCGAAGTGGACACAGGGCATCATGTGCAATTCCAGATGTAAATCCCCTCTTGCATTCCAACCCCTGAAGGGAGGCGACGGCGGTGGAGGTAGTCCGCATGTACCCAACCCAATTACCGGGGATCGTGCGTCTATTCGCATCTGGTCGACCGGCTCGAACCGTGACCGGCGATTCGCTCGGACATGCGCCCATGTCCACGCGATGCATTTCGCCCTCGCCAGACGGCGGTTGGTGATGACCGAAAAAACATTGGTGCCTCGCTCTCGTTTTTCCACTCCCCATTCGAGGAGGGTGCGACGCGACGTTTATATACCCGAGCGAACGACGACCCCGCTTCCTTCCGCCCATGCCAAGAGGGGGCTTTCTCCTCTCTCTCTTCGATGTCCGCGGGCGCCAGATTCCCTGTTTCCGACACGGCCATAACGTGCTGCAATCGAACGGACGAACATGACATTCGAAATGAAGGATGATGGTGAGTGTATGCGCGTTGTGAGAGGGAAGGTGGGGGAGGAGGGGATGAAGTGGCGCGGAACCGCTGCCGGAAACATTGCGTGATGTAAATACCATGGAAGAACGGTCGCCCAGAAGGAAGCAGGGATGTGGTAATTTCGCTGCGATTGAGATCGCGGCTTAATCTATATATATATATATATATATATATATATATATATATATATATATATATATATATATATATATATATATATATATATATATATATATATATATATATATATATACAAATCTTACATGTAATATACAGGTTGAGGGAGATTTAGGGTAGACGTGACTACCAAAAAAAATAAATATCTTGGCTCTCCTAACAAAACACAACCCAACATCCTACTCTACAACAAGCCCCTCTTCATCTCCGATACGTGTAGTATAAATCTCCGTAGTACTTCCTTCCTCCCTTCATTCCGTTCAACATCCATATTATCCTATTCCTGCCCCTTCCTCGTTTGACTAGCATTCCACTTCTATCACAGTCTTCAACAACCATTTGCCTTCAACATTCCTTGCACCTATGTTTTCTTGTCTCCTTAGGATTTCTCCCAGCAATCCCCTCTCCTCCCCCGCCATACCTAGGACCTCCTGATTTGTTTTCCTTTTTGTCCACTTATGCATCTCCATCCTACAACAAACCAACATCTCAAAATTCCCCCATCAACTCCTATCATCCTGCTTTAGTGACCATGTTTCCGCTCCATATATATATATATATATATATATATATATATATATATATATATATATATATATATATTATTAGGTAATCTACCGGTTAAGGTAGGTTTTTGGATGGACACAACTATCAAATAAACATTTAGTAACTCCCCACCTAGCAAACTAATCTATATCAGGTCCCTCTTCATCTCGGTGTACTTCTTTCCTCCCTTCATCCCGTCCAACATCCCTATCCTGTTCCTACCCTTACCACGCTTGCCTAACATTCTCCCCTCTATTACCCTCTTCAACACTCCACTACCGCTCAATACGCCTTTCATCCATTTTTCCTGCCTCCATAGGATTTCTCTCAACAAACCCCTCTCCTCCCCCACCATTTCTAGTACTTCCTCATTTGTTTTCCTTTCGGTCCATTTCACCTTCTCCATTCTTCTCCATACCCACATTTCAAAAGCCTCCAATCTACGTCTATCCTCCTGCTTCAGCGACCACGTTTCCGCGCCGTACATAGCTACGCTCCATATCAGAGTTTTTACGAGTCTTGTCTTAACATCCCTACTCAACGTCCCCGTCATCAACTCCCTCCTCTTTGAGAAAGCCTCCTTGCCTAGCGCAATTCTTCTCCTTACGTCCCTACCACTTTGACCGTGTTGGTCCAAAACACTTCCGAGATATGTAAACTGCTCTACCTGCTCTATTCTTTCCCCGCCTATTTTAATATTTAGCTTAGCCTTTTCTTTCTGGAAAATCGCATAACCTTTGTTTTATTAATATTGATTCTCATCCCATATTTATCGCACTGAACCTCCAATTCACTCAACAATGCTTGCAACCCCTTGGCTGACTGAGCAACTAATGCTTGGTCATCAGCAAACCTAACCGATTTTACGAATTCCCCTCCGACTTTCATTCCTACCTCCAGTTCTTCCCATGCCTCTTTAATCATTTCCTCTACATATACGTTGAACAGTACCGGTGACAATGGGCAACCCTGCCTTACACCTCTTCCTAACACTGCCCATCCGGACTCTCCGTTCCCCACTCGCACCTGAGCAGTCTGAGACATGTACAGGTTGCGGATCAGTCTCCTGTCCCTCCAATCCATTCCTATTTTCTGCAATACACGCATTAATTTTTCCCAATTCACTCTATCAAACGCTTTTTCGAAATCTACAAAACAGGCAAAAACGTCCTGATTGTATTCTATATTTCTCTCGACTAGTGATCTCATTACTGCAATGGCATCACGCGTACCTCTTCCTTTCCTGAACCCAAACTGATCATCCCCTAAGTAATCATTTGCCTTACTCTCTATCCTTTTGTTGATGATCCTGAGAATAACTTTAGCTGCGTGGGATATCAAACTTATTGTTCTGTAATCCTCACATGACGAAGCTTTTGCCTTTTTTGGAATAGGAACTAACACCGATCTCACAAAATCTTCCGGCCAGATTCCTTCCTCATAGATACTACGAATCAGTCCATATATGGCCTTCTTCCCACCTTTCCCTAACCATTTCAACATTTCTACAGGAATATTGTCCACCCCCACAGCCTTGTTTGCTTTCATCTCCTTTAATGCCCTTTCTATTTCATCGTCGAGTATGCCTGGACCTAAGCTATCTTCTTCTACCTCATGTTCCTTTTCTATGTCTAACCTTGTCGGCCTAAGTTCTTTACCATACAGTGTTTCTATATATTCCTTCCATCTCTCTTGGATTTTTCCTGGTTCAACTATTATCTTACCCCATTTATCTTTAACTGTTAGCACAGATCTTGCCTTCTTACTTCCCGATAATAACTTAACCTTGCTGTATAGAGCACCAATTTCACCCTTCTTCTGTAGACTTTCCATATCCTCGCATTGCGTTTTCCACCATTCTTCTTTTGCTTTATTTGTGGCCCTTCTCAATTTATTGTTTAACTCTTTGTACTTCATTTTGCCTAACTCTGTGTTTACATTTTTCCATCTTCTTCTCTCGTCCATCTTTGCAATCATCTCATCCGTTACCCATGGTTTCCTTATCCTTTTCCCGTTAACGGTTCCTATAGTGTCTTTAGCGGCTTCCAATATCCCTTTCTTTATACATTCCCATTTTTCTTCGATAGCACTCAGTTCTTTACCGTCATCCATCATTTTCTCTACAGCCTCCTGATACTCCTTCTTCGTTAATTCATTTACTGCTTCTAAATTCCATTTTTTAACCCGCCGCCCTTGCCTTATCTTCTTGAAACGAACATTACATTTCATAACAACTAAATTGTGGTCAGAGTCCGCGTCCGCTCCTGGGAAACTGTGCGAATTTATCACACTGTTCCTAAACCTGTGCCTAACCATAATATAATCTAACTGATACCTTTCTGAGTCACCTGGCATTTTCCATGTATACCTACGCCTTTTGTGGTGTCTAAACCATGTGTTGGTGATGACTAACCCCTGTCTCCTGCAGAATTCAATTGCTTTCTCTCCGCGTTCATTCCTCGTGCCTAACCCATAGTCCCCCACCTCACCACCATCTCTTCCTTCGCCTACCGTCGCATTCCAATCCCCCATCACTATTAAATGTTTCCCTGCAGGAACACTCGCGATGATATCCTCTAACTCATCATACATCCTATCGACTTCTTCCTCCTTGTGGTTGCTCGGTGGCATGTATACCTGAATAATGACCAAGTTCGTCGGCTCTGCTTTAATCTCTACGAGTAAAATTCTATCTGTCGCTTGCTCTATGTTGACTACGCTTCTTCCTACCCCTTTATTTAAAATTACGGCAACCCCTCGTTGGCTCTCGTCCCCGCCGCTGTATATTACTCTATAATTGTCACTCCAGTAATCCCCGCTATCCTTCCATCTCACCTCGCAGAGGCCTAAAACATCTATGTTATCTCTTTCCATCTCTCGCTTAATATTTTCTAATTTGCCTCTCCTCAACATTGTCCTGACGTTCCAGGTTCCTATTCTTACTACTTTCGCCTTCTTCTGAGTCTTCTGTCCTGCTGAAGTTATTTCTTCCCTGCAAGGGTTTCGTGGGATGACGACCGCGGAAGCCTTGCCTCTCCCGCTGCCGGGCACGACACACGGCCTCTTGGGCCGAGTCCCGTAGTTGCCAGGACTCATATTATTTATAGTGCGCATCATAATATTCTTGGGAATCATAATTGAGGTGGTTTCCCGTTGCCTTCCTCAATAGTGTTTTTAACGTGACACCATCACTTAATGGCCGCCCCACTGGGGTCAGACGCCATTGCAGCCGCCTCACTGAGGAACAGACGCTGCGTGGACTACCTTTCGTCTGGCTCCTAACCTTCGACCTATCTGGCATGGGTGACCCTTCCAGGAGTAATTATTATTACTCCCGCCAGCGCAGCTCTAGGGGTCATCGGAACACACAAGCCCTTCCACCACGACAAGGTTGTAGTCCATGGGAGGGATATATATATATATATATATATATATATATATATATATATATATATATATATTTGGAGCGGAAACATGACGGGATTTCGTGTTTGAATGTGTATTTGACCAATGTGGCTCATCTCTTTCTTCTGGCTATGCGGGTCACGAAACGCACTGTTCTTATCCTTTATTATGTCGTATGATTGCTTACCTACTGTCTTTCCTCTTTTGTCTAATGTATTTCTCCTTTGGTGGATGAAACAGCTCCCTGACGCCATCTCTTGACCAAAGAATCGGGGCATTTGGCTACAATTAAGGCCGCAGATTTCAGTGTAAATTTCCTCGATAGCTCAATTGGTTAGGACATCCGTCCGACAAGTGGAAAGATCCGGTTTTCAAGCCCCGATCACGGAAATAATTTTTCCACTTGTGATCTGCTCAATTCCACCTTCCCCACCTCTCCTGTGTTCGTCCTTTAAGTGTTCCTATCCTCTTTTCCTTATATCAATTTCCATGTGAATGAAAATGTATATAATGTAGTAATTAACCCTAAGGTCTCTCTGGTAGGTGATGGTAGAGTTCACTCAGTACTAAGCCCGACGGTGTGTGAAATTCACACATCAGGGAAGGAGGGCCAGTGCCTTCCCCTGTGCCGGTAATGGTTTCCCAGGGAGATCTGGTAAGTACTAGGTTTGGTGGGCGAGGGGAGGGGTTTGTTGAGAGAAATCCTATGGAGGCAGGAAAAATGGATGAAAGGCGTAATGAGCGAAAGTAGGATGCTCAAGACAGTAATATGTATTATTGTACAGCATAACTGTTAAAATAGAGGGGAGAATGTTAGGCAAACGAGGAAAGGGCAGGAACAAGATAGGGATGTTGGACGGGATGAAGGGGGAAGTACACAGAGATGAGACAAATTAGACCCAATTATTTTGTTCGTCCACGGAAAAGAAAAAAATTATATAAAATGACGCTAGCTTATTAATTTTTCGCAAGTCTTTCAGACACGTCAATGAAGGGTGACAAAAATATCCTGATCCATTTCTCGTTGTCATAACTTAAAACTTAAAAAATAAAAATCAGAACAGATCACAGGAACACTTTCTCGCCTGCAAACCTAGATGAGGATCTCTTTGCGACAGGGAGAGGAGAAACCGAGAGGGGGTAAGCGACACGACAAGGGAGGGGTTTTATTAGAGGGGGTTGGCGGAGGCACGAAAGTATGGGGGGGGAGAAGTTCGAGGGGGTGTCTTTGTGAACGTGTGTGTGACGGGGGTCGGCCTCTACCTCTCAGCAACGAGGAAGGAACGACGACCGGAAAGCAAACGGACGATAGAGCGTTCGTCGGGGACGAACTAAAGTACACCAAAGAATTGAGACGGCAGAATAGAGCAGAGAACGACGCATGCATTAGTTTCCCTCCTTCCGTTTGCTTTGATGTCCGCCTCCCTTTGACGACGACCGGTCGATCCAATTCGATTCCATAATTGAAGATCACACCGTTTGCACAAAACCACAGCCTTCACTTTGAGCAGGAGGAATTCTTTTGACTTGAAGGTGAGTTGAAATGAGACACACACACAAATGCTACGTCGACATATTCTCCATAATTATAATGGCAGTAATCGTCATAGGTTACACAGAGTAAAGCTCGAAACCTTTGAATCTAACTGTTCCAGTCAGTTCACATTTTCCAACATCAAACTACAGCCCTAAACGTCACGAGAAATTATCTGTGTATACTGTGAGATATATGCTGCAGTTTTCCTTTGAAATCGTTAGCGGCGAGAAGAAAAATACACTGTCGAAACTCCAAAAATAATAATGATGGTGGTACCGGTTGCCCTTAATTAATATAACTTTACCAGGGAGAGACACTAATCAGGTATCAAGAAAAAGATTATCTGACGCAGCTAAAAACAGAAGGAAGGGAGAGAAGAGGGAGGAGGGGAGTATTTCTAACCAGAACCATGAAATAGAAATACGTATTTACTTGACGGATTGTCGCTTTGATAGTGTAAGACAAACATGGGACTTGGTGTCTGACTTTTGAGACTTAATTTAACCTACACGTCCAGTTATATCCCGGTGTAATAACTTTAATGAAGTAAACGTGACAAATAAAGAAATGCAGCCACTACATACAACATTCCACAGGTAAAAAAGTGAATTAAAATGAAGAAGTATATTGGGGGAAGTAAAAATCTCCAAAAAATATTGCGTTAAAAAATAGTACAGGGAAGACACAGGAAGGATTCTGAGAGATGATAGAACAAAAGACCGTAATATAGAAGCTATTTGTGGGAATATCCTAAGAGGAAAACTTGAGATCGATAACGAGAAATTAGTGATGGAGGATATCGACGAAAGGTCTATGAAAGAATGAAAATAATCAATAGAAAAGATATGATGGATCCTACTAACGAATTCTCAACACTGGAATAATGATGAACCTAACTCAGCATTCCGATTCCTCAGCCTCATGAGATAGATGTTGACAAATTAGACTGAAAATAAATATATAACTTATCGATGTGGTGAGTCTTTTGTTCCAGAAGCCTCCGGGAATCACACAGCACAGATATTACAAGTTCGCGACACTGCAACATAGCAGTCGCTCATCCATGAGCCCTTACGTCTCCATTTCTTCGGCACGTCAAATCACCAGACTGTGGAAAACCGTTACAGCAGAGTAAGAGAAGTATGTTAGTTCGTTTTATTTGGGCTAGATTTGAAATACTCCAAAAGTATATGGGATTCGTATGGGAAAACGTTAATTTAAGGAATTGGTGGACGAATTTCAAGAAACTGCGGGAGATGCCGCAACAGTAACTCTTAACGGAGTCATCCGCTAACATGCATTTCATTGCAACAATTTCAGAGTGTAAAAACCATTCGCCTTGACCGGGATTCGAACCCGGATCCCTCGATATGCGGCCGAGTGCTTTAGCCAGTTAAGCTATTGCGACGTCAGGATGTCTCGATTGCTTAGCTGGCTAAAGCACTCGGTCGGATATCGAGGGATCCGGGTTCGAATCCCGGTCAAGGCGAATGATTTTTACACTCTGAAATTGTTGCAATGAATTGGTGGAAGTTCAAATCTGTGAATGTGAGTTCAGATGTGAAAATTTGCAACGATAAACGAGTAAGCGTGACGGGTATGCAGTATGTGCATTGCATTAATACCTTGCGATACGCCAAAAAGGTGTGGGGCAGAGGGTGGAAGGATGAGGAATTAGAATGGAAGTCCATAGAGCCCAGGAGGGAACAGGCAAGTCTAATAGAGGCGAGAACAATCCAATTCACCAGTGACACCTAACGAATTATTATGGCCCAACATTATTTAGGCCGATTGGATCGCCGGGGTAAAATTAGGCAGACAGAAGACACGTCAAAGGCGGATTTAGATTTTACTCATATTAACTTCGCAAGATGGGCAATCATAGAAAAATCGGACGTAACCACTCCAACTTTCTAAATTCAAAAACAAAATGTAAAATTGAACTCAAAAACTCCCATTATTACATTATGTGAACAGGCATGTATGTCTGTAAGTACGAATGTTTTCATCTATGTGAAATTTATATTTAAGGGTAAGTGAATTTTGGAGCATTAAAGGGTGGTGACCTGACACCCCCCTTCATATTTCCTTACGGCGACTTTCCTTGCGGGGTATCGTGTAGATGTAGCATTTTATTCGGCTCTGAAATTTGGGAACGGCATAGAGATTAGCGCACTACGCATATCATTAAAATAAATAGGTAATAGAAATTTTCAAAACGTCTTGGTCATGCGTTTCAGAGCGTTAAAAACACTACGTAATGTGCTCACACTGCTGAGTAACGTAGACAAAACCACTAGTGCATAAAAGAAGTCACTTGAAGTGATTTTTCGAGTCACGACGTTTCACTTTTGGTTAAAAGCTTAAGGGTTGGGGAGGTTACGGGGCAACAGCGACAACGCATGAGTCAACAGCAGGGTAAAGTAGACATGGGGAATGTACGAGGGGGAGACAGCAGCAAATGCCCCATTGCCTCCTTGACCGCAGGAGTGGGAAAAGCCTCTTTCCTTCCCAACCCCTACAATGCGACAAGCAGCCAGCCCCCTGAACTTCCGGGCTGGTCGACCCCATCCTGGCTGGCTGACTCCCCCCATTTCAAACAACGCCAAAGCCGTTGGCATCTACCTTCCTACTAAGCAACGCTTGGACACATAGATATTATATAAAAGTTCTTTAATTAATTCTTTTCCTTAGTCACAAATTCAGTTTAATCTATCCCTTCACGGACAATCTCGTTAGCTTTAAAAATGCTTGCCAGAATGAATTACTAATTATCCCAATAGTTCCCTTTGCATATTTTACAGGAAAGCGTAGTGCCTTCGGTCATTCTTAGAGACAAATTATTTGGATTACATGACCTTAGCAAAACAGTGAGACCAGAAAAAACGATGAAAACAATACTATTTTTTTAGTCCACGTCTATTAACATCAGCATCAGAGACAAATTATTTGGATTACATGACCTTAGCAAAACAGAGAGACTAGAAACAATGATAAAAATTATACTATTTTGTTACTCCACATACGCTGGCATCATTATCATTACATTTTATCTGAAATACTCGCTATGCGTGGAACATACCCCGGAAGCAATTCCGATCTCGGGTTACCATCATTTACATTAATATTTGAGGTAAAAGCTGGCGCAACTATGTTTACGCTGCAAAAAGTGATAGAAACGTTTAATTATTAGAACGACAGATTTACTTGAAGTCTTTAACTAATTGAGTTTCATTACGACCTTATATCCAAATTACCACATCGTCATAACCTTGAATCCTTAAGCCTTTCGGCCAAGCTAACATATCAACATACGAACCTGAAGGATAAGAGGGAAGACAAGAGAGCAATATTTCTTTCCATTCTGCATTCCTTGTTATATTCTCATTAAAAACTTCCACTCTGAAAGCATTCATTACCCCAGTTTTTCCTTTCCATTGCTTCAGGTTTTCCGCTATCTTTATTCTGGCTGTCCTCCCAACCTCTTATAACGTAATATAGTGTAATTTGGCTCTAATAAAGCTCTATGCTTCACTAGATGACGAAGTAGTAACAGCGGAAAGAGATCGTAAAAAAATCTTTTATTCGGTGGAAAACAATTGAATCTGTCATTCCTGCTTTATTCCGAGATTATTTCGCTGCGTGAAACTATATTTTTACACAGCAATGTGCCTTATTTCCCCATAAAGTTCATGAAATTCCAGAAATAACTGACGTCAAATGTTTTCTAATTAACGCACCTAACTCAACATGACTCAGTATAAAATACATACAAATAGGTAGACTCGAGAATTCATAGGTAAATATTAACATTTTCGCCTAGGTAAATAATGGCAAAATTTATGAAACTCCATGAATCCTCTTTCAAAACGCATATACACGTATCGCCTGGAGTCATGCGGGTTGCAAGGGAAAAAGATTACGAAAGATTTCACCAATGATTCCCATTAAAATAATCAAATTTCATGAAATTTGATTATTCATGTGAAGGAAACATTTAATACTTTGTTGGCGAAACTTATTGCTAAGGTTCCATCCATCCTTTTTTGTTATAGATCGCATCAATGAAAAAAATCATAAAAATATTATGAATTTGGAAAAAGTCTTTGCCGTTTCCCCGCAGAGAAATGCACTTTCCATCGCTTTCATTGCCATCGAGATACCGACGAAAGCTTTCGCTTTAGTCCTCAACTCAACTGACCTTCCCCGCAAAATCAAGAGCATCAGATGCCTACGAATCGCTGTCATCACGGCGCCATCATTTTCTAAATTTCCACTTGATGAGGCGATAACGCGACCGGATTCACGCGTCACGCCTCCCCCCAACTCACTGACCTTCAAAACTTCCTTTGTTTACATTCAATCTTCAAGGCTTGAGCGGAAAATTATGCACAAAATCAAATTTTGCAAATGTCCGTTTTGTCGACAGGAAAGCTTTAAGTCATCTAATTAGACGCACCATTGCTTAACACACACTCTAAATAATACAATTGCCCTCCAAGTACGTTTCAGAACTAAAAAAAAAAAATTGTGAACAGACATGGATAAAAATTCCGTTGCTTATGGGTGGGAAGCCATTGACCGGATTATTTTGTGACGCCAACATATCCATTTAAGCTTTATTCCCATCTAAAGAGTTTTTGGGAAAATATCTACCAGTGTAAGCGGTCTGCAAAAGGCAGCAGATTGAAAACAGCTCTTGAAAGCAAAGATCGGGATCCACCTCATACCAGAATGAACAAAACAGATTTCAATTCATCGAAGCAAATGAAATACAAAGCCGCTCCGAAAATCTTTCTTCATTATCTACATTGAACGGTAAAATGGGAAGGCAAAAATTAGAGCAGGTGGAAAACTACCTAACTTGAAAGAGCAAATGATCACGACGATCACAGCAGTCGAGACGCGAAGAAGAATCTCGTTAGACAAAGGAGAATTCACAAAGAGGGGGCATTGATGACAAGATCGTCTGTCAAGTCAAGGATGGTAAGAAAAGATTTGCGAAACATTTGATGTGGAGAGTGAATTAGTACAGTGAGGAAATAATCGTTGAAGCAAGATGATAAGCGTAGATTGGAGGCTTTCAGTATGTGAGCTAGGAGTAAGATGATAAGGTAAAAAAGACGAAAAAGGAAATAAACGAAGAAGAGGGAGGAGAGAGGGTTGTTGGGAGTGGTCTGAAAGAGACAGGGAACAGTGGATGCCGAGTATTTTGATTGGGGATGAAATGCTAGGGGAAGATTGTGCTAGAGGGGAAAACGTTAGGTAAGCGAGGCAGGGGGAGGAAACGGATAGATGGATATGCTAGACAGAAAACAGTAAATATCCAATGCCACCAAAACTCGTAATTTATCCACCGAATAGTTTTTATGACACCAAGGGTTCCATCGCATTTGATTATTCCGCAATCCGGTAAAACGTGTTGGTGGGCTAAAAAATAATTTTTTTGGAAACTTAAGTGGGACTATTAAACTAATAGTGTTTAGAAATGGATATTATTTTTTTTTAATTTTGAATACTGATGTGCCGGGGTGTTACCGTCGCGCAAGTTAAGATGGGCACGTGACTTTCGTGGAGGAGAAGGACATGTAAATGAAAGGAGGCACCTCAAGCGGGGAGAGGAGGTTGTGTGGATGGGGAGGACACGGGTGAGGAGCCTTCACATCAAATATACAGAAGAAGCAGGGCCGCGTAGTAGTCAAGAGGGCGAGAATGGCAGGACGGGAGGGGGGGGGGCGGATAGGAAAAGGAACTGACCGGCTTCCGGACGAAGAGATCGGCGTAATCGCGTAACAAATGCGGCGTTGCCGTACGAATCTTGGGCCTACAGCGATTACCACCACGAGAGAAAAAATCTCCTCCACTATAAGCATTCCCACCCAACATCCTTCCCGTCTAAACCTCCCTATATTATAAAATAAAAAAAATATTAAAAAACACTGCCGACCGAACTCGCGGGGTTATACAATCATTATGCATGGCACCCGACGACACCTCGGGAAAATATTTATTTAGAAGGTTTAAAAAAAAACAAAACACGACGCGCGCTTCCGGTGAACGCGGCGCCGCCATCTGCACGGTGAAACGGCATCATGGCGATTTCCGGTCGGGCGAGTCCGGTGGGGTGTGAGGGGGGGGGGGGGGAAGGGAGAGCAACCGACTACCGAAGGAGCATGGGTTCGAGAGAGAGAGGCGGTGGATTAGAGGAGTAGGACGAGGTGGTGAGGATGAGGAGGAAGAGGGATGAGGAACGGGAAGTGGAAGACGTGGCAACGCTGCCGGAGCCCGGTACTCGCTCGAAAGTGACAGCGCACTCGCGAGGTCCAATTAAACCGAGTGAAAGGGGAGAGAGAGAGAGAGGGGAGGGGGTTTAAGAGTTACGGAGAGGAGGGAGGAAGTGAGAGAGAGAGGTGGGGGTAAAAACATAAAATGCTGAGAGAATGGGAAGAGGTGGCAGAAATGGAATAAGGGGAGGAGGCCGAAACAATGATGGATGGAGGGTGGAGAAATGGAGTGAGAAGAAAGAATGGTAGAAAGAAAGAAAATGGAGGGAGAGATAGGGAGGCAGAGAGAAGAAGAGGAAAAAAAAAGGGGGAGGACTGAAGAGTAGCGAGGCGAATCTCCCCCTCACGCCGTCTCCTCAACGCAAAAGCGAGACCCTTTAAACAGACCCGGCTGGCGGAACATCGCCGAGACACACTCTCTCACTCCCTTGCACACTACGGGACGTTTTCACGGAAAAAGTAGACAGAATTGGCAGATAAATCGCCATTCAAAATATTTCGTAATTCATCATGTGTCGCAGAGAGTCAAGAGAGGGTAAATAAATATTTTTTTTTTTCCAGACACCGAAGAGCGGTCCTGAATGAAATGCGCTTGCGCGAAATCAACTTTCCTACTTTGTTAGCGCAGGTTAACGTAACAGCGAAGCAATGGAATTTCGATGAAATTATTTCGTCCAAATTTAATCAAACAATAACCAAAAGAATTCCACTGATGTCATCCAAAAATATGAATAGTATTTTTTTTATTCCATTGATTTTTCTAAAAAAAATACTAATATTATTTACAACACTTTTAATTGAAATCGGTAAATTACTAATCATAGTCTTCCATATTCTAGTAATACAAAAAATTAATCGCATCCAAATATTATTATTCTAGGAAAATATGCTAGAAAAATATTGTAACAGGCTTCGAATTTGTCAATTAATTCGAATGATCGTGAACAGAATTTCGGCTCAGATCCAACGTGGATGAAATATTAAGTTTTAAGCAAGTTTCTTTCATTCTACTATGATTTTCATTCTCCGCTGAATCGCACCAACTTTTAAGACTTTCGATAAATATAATGCATTTAATGTTCGGTGGGATAATGGCCTTTCCAATCTTATGTACGTTCATATATTTTATATGTTATATTTTTATAGATTTTTTATCAATAAAATGTACACACAAAACTTTTCAAATAAAAGTACGTAACCTTGAGAGGCATTCCCACTGTTGGCGACGCACTAGTAGGCAAATAATTCATTTTGAGCAAGAGTTATTATTTCTTTGACAATTGATTTTTAAAAAAGATTCAAAATATTGAGAATTTTCCAGTTAGTACGTGGTGTGAGGACCACTTCGACGACATTTATTGGGTAGGAACGAGGTATCGAGATGGCAATCCAAGTAAAATCTGGACTGGAGAACGAAATATCAAGTACTTGGGGATGTTTGATGTCCACGTTAAATTAGTGTCACATCATGGAGCAACGACATGCAACGCTTAACAACCTCCTGAAGATTGCTGGAGAGGAATCAAAATTCAGCATCCAAAATGTGATATTCACCACATTCATTCATTGCGGGGGTGTATGAACGACAGAGGGGGCGTAAAGGATGAACCTGGTGGATATATTGTTTTTGAATGAGATGGCCTTGGCGATAAGCCTTTTGAGGTAAAAGTATCACGTACGGACGATGAGGGAGAGGAGCGGAAATAAAGAGGGAGGCAAGAGAGAGAGAGAGAGGGACCTGTGTGCCTGGTTAGGAGTTCGGAATCGACGACGAAGAGAATGGGAGGGTATTGGAAACTGTGAATAAAGAAGAAAAAAGAATCCCGACGTCAGGCACTGCATAAGATTGAGAGAGAGAGAGAGCCAAGCCACACACACCGTCTCGGGAGGAAAGACCGAGCATCAAGAATCTCCCGACAAGCGCTTGGAAAACGCTTGCGCCTCCCGGAGGGAACGCACCGTGGGGCTGCTCATTAGAAGGGCCGCAGGGGCCTCAGAAAAGTGAGGCCGAACACGACAATTTCCCGGGATACCGGATCTTGTGTAGAAGATTAAAAACTCATTTGATACCGGGATCTCGCGTTTAAAATTTCGTGCAATGGTAGAAGAAAAAAAATGTTAATTTAAATACCATGCACATATAGCGTTTTAATGTTCGGTAAAATGTGAGCTAGGATTACAACATTGTGGCGCTCGCTCACAACGTCCTAAAAGGAGCTTAAATGGACGCAAACTCATTGGAGACTGCGTGGCTCAGAGACATGAGAACTCGGGTATTATCTCGCATGGGACTAAGGAGATGGGAATCGGCGAAACGAAATTCAAGATATCCTCTGAATGGTTGGATGTTCATGAAAACGAGCCCTCTTGTCTCCCTCTCTCTAACGCTTAAATCATTGGGTTTCTCGGGTGTTCAAATCGAACGTACGGCTTTGCAATATGTACTTCATCCCAATGGGAATGATTTCGATAAATTGGGCAGTGAAAAAGGAAGATAATTATCTTTAACGACGTTTTCGAAAATAATTTCAACCGAATATATTATTATATCTATAAGTTCTCCAGAAATAGCTGTTTAAAACGTGAAACATTTTGTCAAATAAGCATTTAATATTACAGCGGCGCTACTTCGACGAGTACCTTTTCATTATAAATTCTCCCATCCCATAATAACTAATGCTCACTATAACGGTAATCCACACAATTCATCAGGGAATTCTCAATCAACTATAATATTTTTGTCCGTCACGTCCATAAAAATATTATCAGTGCAGTCTTAAGTCGAAAGTAGTTTGCTCATTCACGAAGAGACAATATGAGTTTCTTCCTCACTGTAAATAGTATCTATTCTACACGCCAAAATGGTGTTTATATGACAAGCAATTCATCCCACTGCCCATTACGACGAAACAAAAGTCAGAATATCATTAATTACTTCCGCCTTTTCACTTGAAGAAGCTCTTTTAAGTTAGGTTAAACGACATTCTGGAGCAGAGAGAGAAAGAGATCTAAAAGCTAGGGTGCGCTCCGTGTCCCAAGGTCAATTTCAAATGAAGAAAGGTGGAAAGAGCTCAAAAATACGTACACACCGCAACGGGATACCAAAAAAAAACATTTCGCACGAAAACAGTTCTTTTTTCGACGCCCATAACGGTATCATAATATAAAAACCAGGATTTCTCTTTTAACCAGAGCCACCTCCCCCCCTCCTCCCCAACCTAATGCATCTTTACTTCCGCCTTCATACTTTTGGATTCAAAAAGAAACCAACACTATTCGTTTTCATATTCAATAAACCTTGACATTTAATTCTTTTCCATTGCTTCCGTATTCCTTATAATTTTAAACGAGAGAGTAGTAAAATTACTGCGCTTGATATCAATGAAAATAGTAATAATAATATACCACATGGCGGGGTAATACCATTTAAACAGCTTTCGCGTAGCAGTCTGCTTTAACGTATTAATGCTTGTAAACAAAAAATACCGGGACCTATGAACATGAATTTAACCTTTGGATGGAATTCGACAGAAAAGTTCACCTAGTTAGTCAACACAAATATTAGTCCCGGTATTTTTTGCTTACATTGATTCACGACCGTAGCTACGTTCCTTGTATATTTAAATTGTATCATGGCCTCCATGTCATCTGAACGTAACAGATATTTCCGGCTTAAGACAAATCTCTTTAAAATTTCCCTGGACATACACTTTCTCAGAAACTGCAAAAAGCTCGGAGTCCTTCCCAAATTCATCTCAACAACCACCTTTGGAAAGAATCAATTTTCTCGTTACGACTCCAAAATTAAAACGACCATTTTGAATTCCGAGATTCACTACCTCTTCTCCAAGAGAGCGAAACTCGAATTACAAGCATACCACCTCCACCTTAAATTGACAAAATGTCTCGATGAACATGAATTTAACCTTTGGATGGAATTCGACAGAAAAGTTCACCTAGTTAGTCAACACAAATGGTCCCGGTATTTTTTGCTTACATTGATTCACGACCGTAGCTACGTTCCTTGTATATTTAAATTGTATTAATGCTTGAGAGACAAGAGGCTTGCTGAGACCCGAAGGAGGATGAAGTTAATGGCAACCTGCGAAAACCAAGATGGGATTAAGTGAAACAGTTATCAGAGGATATAAACGTGCGGGATTGACCGAGAGTAGAGAGCAGAGCAGGTGGCCGATTCAAACCTCCTCGTACCACGATCCACAAATCTTGAGATTGCTCTGACATATGCTGACGATGAAGACGGTGAAGACAACAGTCAGCCGTACACCACAATTAAGCTAAATAATCGCACAAATCCACCCGCGAGAAACGAATTCGAACTCGGGACACCGTGCTCATGAGTTAGTGAGTGCACGCAACTAACCGGTTATCCACCCGAGCCAATCATGCCGGGCTACCAACAAGCAACGCCCTATGAAGTACGTAGGTGCTCTTCCAACAAAAACACCCGTGGCCCAGCGCCACCACCCATTCCGACTCCAAAAAGAATTCAACGTCCATTAGCTTTGGAGGTCAGAGAGCGTCGCTGTGGCGGAGTCCACACCGAGGTTCTAGAGTTGGTTTGGGGAGGGACAGGGCGACAGGGACAAGAAGAGGAAAGGGTGAGGAGGAGGAAGGAAAAACAAGGAGGGGGAGAAGTGAAAAGGGAGAGAGGGCAGGTGCGCGTCTCGGACCAAGCGAGCCGATCGACTTCGAAATGAGGTTTGATTCCGGGCGGATGTTGGGTTCTGGCTGCGGAGAAGCCCCCTCCGATGGATGATGACTAGGCGCCCGGTAGGCGGTGGCGAAAAATCAAGAGAAACACGTAATTTCCTGCCAAACCGTATGTCTGAGTGGGATGAGGGAGCGTTCACATTGGAAACTAAGTGAATATTTTCTTGTTACCGGAAGTCAAGAATATTCCTGGCGCGAGTCGAAAACCTATACGGCACGTCAGCCACAATATACAACATTTTGACTGACTCCACCGCCAAAAAAACGAAAGTAAAACGCCGAAACTAAGAGAAAAATACGAGTGAAAAATATAATGACTTCAAAGGTTTAAAACATAACTGTAAGGAAGAGAGATTTCATGATGTGCTTTTTTTGGAAAAATAAACAAACCAGTAATTCAAACGCAAACATTTATATTCATCGTTTCCAGCGCTTCATTGTCTAAACACGATTCGTCCAAGAACTGTTAAGTTGAACCTTGCAAATAAAAGGCGATGATTACACCTAAGACTTTACATTTAATAAAAATACGTATTTCCCTTACCACACGTAGCATCACTCTACCCAACCTTAAATTAGACCTGAAACGGTTGAAGTGGAGAAACATTAATTATGGAGTTACCTTAAAATTTCCGCAGAGAATTGAGTAAAGATGCCACGGAATATGCATTAAATGCCAAGGAAAAAAAACTAGCACTACATGGTCATTCGTGAAACATTCTCCATCAAGCCTCCTTCGTAAACAGAAACATTTAAAGAAACTAGTTTTAATTTTGGGCTTCAGAAATGGATATTATAAAAGAAAATTTGTGAAAAAAACAAACGAAAAATAGATACTAAAGCTCTACCGTCACCAAATAAACCCACCTTCGAGGTTGAAGAATGGGGCTTAGAATATCTCTGCTGGCCTAAAATGAATCTCAAACCCACTAATGCCCGACCATCCGAAATTTTATGTAACGATTCTGTAGTGGAACCTTTAATAAGGCGTCATTCTAATTTAATTATGCTGTTCGGCAGAATTATTCCAGCACTCTTGAACGGATGACGGAACAGAGTAATTTATTTCCTTTTGAGCCGAAAGCATCAGCAGTTAAGGGGTAACCTCGGGGCTCTCCCGGGAGAGGCGGCCTCAAGTCCATACCGTTAGTTTTCATCATTTTCCAAGAATTTGCAATTCAATGGGGTGAACGGAGGAAAACCTCAATTTATTTCTTCATATTTAGCTCCTCTAAATCTATAAAGAATTACCATCTTGGCGATCGAATTTTCCGAGATAAAAAATCCACATTAAACAACTCGATGGTTAGTTTTTACAGGTGAAGGAAGACCTCACCTCCGCGAGTGAAATTCACACATTTATAAGGTTCATGGGCCCCGCCTGTGATTTCCCAGAAATATCTGGTTCTCGAAATATCACACTGATTGGATGGAGTTGGGGGCGTCCAAAGTCACCCTGATTTGAACCCGTGCACTCCGGTCAATAGCCAAACGCTCGACCCAATACACTAACAAATAAACCTTAAGATAAAGAAAGAGATAAATTAACAACAAAAAAATGAAGCCAGCATTGCCGACTAATCAAATCCATTGAGCCAAGTACCTCTACTGGATGTTAACAGCTATGTTTATTTGAATAACGTACGTAGAAATGATTAAGAGACAAAAGAGTACATAAGTTCGGTTTTCTCTCGAAGACTTATGGAGCCGCAGAAGCTTTTCTTTAACATCCTTATATGCTGGCATCGACGACAAAAGTTTTTGCGCCTTCAACTTCGTGGCTGGCGATGGGTAGAGGTGGGATGGGATTGGGAAGACTAGTAAAGAAGGAGGAGGGGAAAGGACGAGTTGGAAATGAGAAGATTGTTGGGAGCTGGAACGGGAAAAAGATCGCGGAGCTCTCACAGAGGGAGAGAGACTGTTTGGCAGAAGAATTGGATGAGGGGGAAAAAAGCCTTGAGACTGGAGAGAAGGGAATGGGAGGAAGGGAAAAGATCATGGGAGTTAAAGAGGTGCAAGAGAAGAAAGGAGGGAATGGACAGGAGAAGAGTGCGGGCTTGGAGAAAGGCGATGGGACGAGTAGAATGGAAGTGTAGAGGGGAAGCGGAGGGCTGGGAAGGATTAAGCACAATCGAATACGTCTCAGACTTGCACGCAGTTGTGAAATAGAGGAAGTTGGGGTAGAGGAACATAATTATATCCCTTTCAAATTCAGGACCGTCAAAAGAAAACCGGTTAGTGCGGTTTTAGATTTTTAGAATCCGATCTGAAACGTCTGCGACATTCAGTTTAGTCGCGACTTAATGATTTGAAGTTATTCTTGCCAACGTGATACTCCTCGGTGCCATAAACGCGATACTATACGAGTTTGTACATTACGATAAGGATTACGTTGAAAATTTCAAAACTATAGTTATGAAATTTGCCATCGGAGTGTAAAAAATGATTTAACGGATGGCATTAGTGCTTCTACAAGAACTTTTTCATAAATGGGTAGCAAAACAAACAAGAAATATTTTGCAAATTTCCATAGTTTTGAAAGGTAATACGGTAATTTCCTTTTCAAGACGCAGAGGATCACATCTTTGCTCGTTCTGATGTACTTAGTTTAGATAAATTAGATACCCTGTTAGGCCATGCGAGATGTCTGATGCAAAGCTTCATCTCTTATCACCATTTTCACTTCAATACCACACAATAGCCAGCAAGATTTCATGCGAGTATGTATTCCACTACCAAAGGGATGTTGTGGTGGATCGGGAAGTGAATTGGCAATGAATATAAGGTGCACCGAGAGCAATCAATGAACAACGGAGAGTGAAGATTTACATTGTAATAACACGATAAGAAACTACAGTTTGATTTACAGAAAAGGCATATTATGAGCAGAAGAGAAAAACCCCTGGGCTCAAAGGGAATAAAGAAGTTCGACTCTGGAATCTAAGTAGTAATGACGTAGGATTTCGGTGCCAAAAACTCACCGCTGAATAAAAAGAATGACATAGTAAAGTAGTGGACGGTTAGGTGTTGAAAATCATTCTGATTAATAACTAACCTCTTGACAGTGATGGTTGGGAAAGGCGAGGCGATGTCGAAAGAAGTAGACAAGCTCCTTTCAGAGTGAAACTAGACGTAGGCTAACGTAGATAGCACTGAAAGCCTACCTGCGGGTGATTTCGGAATGAGAAAATAAATGTTAAACGAATATAAAACCAAAAGGGGTCACAGAAAAATTACGAGAGCCGTTCTTCACCCATCTATGTGACACATGGATATTGTCTTTCATATAATTGGAAGTACCAAAGCGTTAACAGTGCACATCATGCCAGGTGTAACATCAACTGATATTTTCAAACAAAGAGACATTACTGTTATCAAAATCAAATGCGATAAACATGATTTAACGCGACTGTTCAAGACTGAGTCAGCTGATCATTTAGAATGAGCATAATATAGCTTAAGATACAAAATATTTCATAGTTTATGTAATCAAGAGAGTCAAACTTTAGGTACAAGAAAATTATTACAGATGTTCCAAAAAGGTATGAAGAGCCATCCCTGAAGCTGTCTTTCTTTGCAATTCTTTGCTCGTGCTAGTTGTCTTTATATTGAGAATCATAGACGCAAAGCGCGCCAGTAATCCAATCACAGAGAAGGTTCAAGATTTTACTTGCAGAGTAATTATTGATCGTGATTTCCCGGTCATTATTTTATATTCCTATTTCTCGAAGAAAACTTAACGGGTCTGTCACTTAAGGCCCTCACACATTCACCACTTGAACTTTCGGCAATGTACTCCTCTGAAGAGGGATCCTTGAGACATCTTTATCCCTCCCACGCCATCGCCACTCACCTTTTCATGTCTCTCCAGAGGATGTGGGTTAAAAGGCATTAAAATGACCTCTATAAAAGGTGATCTATTGGAGCAATTTTACACCACTTAATTTATTTATTTTTAAATGACACAGTTTTAGGCGTAACATGATGGGAATCCTTCAAGATGAAAGAAGACACTTTGCTTTTCCACATAGAATTCTTTATTACGACCTGGGTTTCGTTACATACGAAGATGTTACGCTGTAGCGAAACCTAGGTCGTAATAAAAAAAATCTATGAGGAAAAACAAAGCGTCTTCTTTCATCATTCTTTAAAAAATGCAAAAGCATTATTCCCATTTATTAATAGATGAACGGCGTGACCGATGAATATTCGCAACTAAACCAATCAAACTGAACATGGTAACAATTTCATTTCCCCAAATACTCCCGTGTGAAATGAATTTTAACGCGGCTTTTCACGTAGTATTAATCGAATCATGAGTATTAATTTAAACCTAGCCATTCACCTTTGCAACACCAATGGTTCTCGAAACTTAAATACACCTAATTACACTTGAATGTTAACTGCAGCGGAATAGTTGTATAAAGGCTGGTGAAACGTAGTACAGTTTTCGGGTCATGTTTAAGTTCTTTCCGTCCTTTGGCTGCTGAAGTCCATTTCGGCGTTGTATTCAACTTAGCCTCAGAAAGTGCTCTTGCGGACGGTCATTATTACGTAAAAACCATAAACACAGTAATCAACCCGAAGGTCGGTTTAGTAGGTGATGGTAGAGCTCACCCATGTACCAAGCCCGACGGCGTGTGAATATTCACACATCAGGGTAGGGGGGCCAGTTCCTTTCCCTGTGCCGGTTATGGTTTCCCAGGAAGATCTGGTACCCGAAAAATCAACTAGCTTGGGTGGAGCTGCAGGTGCTCAAAGTGTCTTGCCCGGGAATCGAACCCGGGACCCTCTGGTCAGCAGTCCAACGCTCTATCCGCTAGACCACCGCGACCCAGTATTACGTAATTATGGAATATTATTAGAAATCAACGCTATTAAGTCCCTATCGTTACTTATTCCAATTATGTTTCTCTGGCCGGAATAAAAAAAACACCTTTTAGTATTGCTACCTTCTCTAAAAACGGGATAGTTGCGATTGTCGTGATGTTATTATAGGATTCCCAGATTTCATTTCTTCCGGGGGCCCCACACTTACGAATCCCAAGCTGATGGGATGGCGTGAATTAAAAGCGAGGAGGAAAATTGAAGGGGGGTCGAATTCGAGCGACTAGGATGGTATGGGGAGGGGTAAGATGAAGAAGTGGAAGGAGCGTGAGGGAGGGGAGTATGATGATATATAAAAATGGTGGAGGGCGGGCCGGGAACATCCTTGCCAACTGGCTTCTGGGGAGAACTTCACGATCAGCACGGAGAGCAAGCGAAAAGAACAGTTGCTTCAAAACCAAATGCTTTTCTATCTATTTCATTTCGCTCGCTATAGTGTTAACAGAAGTAAACTTCAGGCTAATGGTCAATGGTTTATGGCGACAAGCAACAGTTGTCAAGGGGTATATGAAGCTTTGAAAATCCGTTTTTCGCAGCGTTTGCAACACCGATTTTGGTTGACGTAATACTCTCTCATCGAACATCCCAAGACATAACTTTCTTCATCGGTCAACAATTCATTGATTGCTTTACAGTAGTAGTTTTCTTCTTCACTCCTCTGGATCATGCAACAGTCTCTGTCAATACATGTACGAACGTCAGGCCATATCTCCAACAATTCTTCTGAGGTACCCCTTTCTGCGTATGCCTCTCGCTTTGGCACTCCTTTGATTACGCCCACCAGTACTGTTGCTAACAGCTGCTCAGGTATTTACACGTGACCTATCCAGTAGCTTCTTCTCTTTCTCTCCTTGTCCACAGACACTTATTCACCTCTTTGTTGACTACTCTATCTACCCACGATATCTTCAAGAGTCTCCAGTAGCACCATATCTCAAAGAGCACCTGAATTCTCTTCCTTCCATCCAAGTCAAGAGACCATGCCTCACTTCCACTTAAGTATCTCCCTTCACACGGTCTTGATGGGATATTTTCTTAGACTTACATTGATGTTGCTGGATGTGACGAGCCTTTTCTTAAAAAAAAAACTTGGCCAGATTTATCCTACTCATGAGATCTTTAACATAGACCATATCATGTAATTATTCTTCTAAGATACTTAGAATTCCAAACGGTTTCAAGTCTTCTAGGATCTGGGATAATTTCGGTCAAAACTTCAGCAAATACTAAGGTGAACCGGATGACTTATTGTGAGTGGGGAAATTGTATTGGTAGTTCACAGCGCATATCTGCAACTTAAGGCGGGTCATGCAGTGTAATGTGAGGGGCTAGTACCGTATGCACAGTGAAGGGCTTAAAAAAAATCTCCACAAGGTAAACAGTCTTATGTCCTGAAATCTTCCCAGGTTTTCATTGGTTAGCCATAAGTCCCCACCTCCGTATAAATACGATCGCATCCGGCATGTTGCTCTCGTTAAGAGGGTGAAAAAGTGCCACCTCAGAAGCCAACACAGCCTAGCATTTCTTCCGACCTCCAGTATTTTTCAACACTTCTCCGGTTTGAAATTTTACACCATTTTTTTCATCGGTCCGTGAATCCTTGTGTTCCCGCGAGGTTGGCAACGCCGACAGACTAAGGCAGGGAGTGAGTTGGAGGGGGGGAGGGGAAAATAGATCCCCCCCGCCCCTTCCGGCTCCACTTGCACGCGATTCGGCACCCGAGGTGGGTACGTGGGATGGGTGGGGATGAGGGGGCGAGGGACTCTTGACCGTCCGACGCAAATCACCCTCCACGACGAGGTCGCCCTCGCCTCGGCTCCCGTCACTTATCTCTCCGAAAGAATGGCAGGCCGGGGCGTTTTCCATTCGAAAATTGGTACACAGATGCTGGGGGGACCATCTCGTTAACGGCTTGCAGATAAAGGTGGGGGCGTCGAAGAGAACAAGGGCGTGGTGTTTCGGGGCAACTAGGGGGATCGGACACTCCTGGAGAGGATCCGGCGATATCGCCAAAACATGGCGAATTTGAGGGCATCAGTCGCGATACATGGAGTGGTGTCAATATTTATCTATTAAGCGAACACTTAAAGAAAATAAGTGTGCAGTTTTATTCGGAGACGTAGATCCTGAGATTCGCCCACTAAGCCACTAAGAAAAGTTCTGCCCAAGATTGATGCTTCCATGATACGTATGTCAATCTGAAGAGCGCGTCACATTTGTGTAAAGTGAATAAATGTTAGGGGGATACGACGGTATGCGGAACGAAGAAACTCATCATACTGCAGACCATTAAAATGAATTCCTTAAGGAGCATACCAACGTGAAGAAATACAAGATACTAATAGCAACTTGGGAATCACAATGTTCCCAAAAATATCACCTTTATAGTAAAATAACTGAATGAATGCCAATGCGAAGTGATAGGATGAAAGAATATATTTTTTTTATTTCACATAATTAATTCTATATGGAAGGTTCAATCAGTTGCAACACGAAGACATTTTTTACAAGTTGAACAGTTTTACTGACAAAATAAAGTTTAGTGAAATAACTAGGTGTGAACTAATAATTCACAGCAAAAATTACGAAACATGAACTCAACACGAATAAAAAGAGACGTTTCAGGCGTGATATGGTGGAATATCATGATTAATTATTAAAATTGGCAATTTTCCACAAAATAAAGTTTTTATTAATCAAATTAAAAAATTTTACTTTGTGAAAAATAGCCAATTTTAATTAATCAACACGAATAATAGATTTATATAAGGGCGATAATATCAAGATCCTAAAATGCATTTATCAAGGAACGAAATGGCGCTCGTGGCACGATAAAAAGCAGGATGCTTTAAAAAGGAGAGAGAGAAATGATGAAAAACGTTTAGGATCACACGATGAAGGGCAGATAACGTAATAAGTTGGAAGGCAGCGTTTGAAAAGAGAAAGCGTCGCATCAATGAATTTTTTTTTCCAAACGTCGTTCGGCGAAAAAATAACGACCCTATAAACCTACCGGCATCGATCGCCAATTGGTGGGAAAGCAAATAACAACCAAATGGGGGCCCTCGCCTGGACAAGACGAACGTAAAAATACACGGAGGGTTTAAGCGTTACATCATTCGGCTCCAACCCAATGCAACAGCTACCTGTTCCGAGGCGCCCGGTCTTGTCGCTGTCGATAGACTTGATTCAGCGACGTGACTCAATACAAGAGCGCCTCGACCCTACTTGGCTCAATCTTCCATCTCCCCCTTGCCCTAACAATATGAGTAGATGAGCGTAGATGGCCGAGAGAGGACGGTTACACACCCCAAATCTCCCTCATTTTAATCAGCCTGTCGCATCGGCGTGGAAACGCACACAAGGGCAGAATCCGCTCTCTAACTCGCGCCAGGTCTTCGCGAGTTGAGAGATATGATGGAATGAGAATATTAAGACTGGAGCGAAGACGTGTAAAAATCTATTTCTTCCAACATATGAATTATTGCGACAATTCCATCTTTTTTTGAGTCAATTCCTACAAGCCAAAATCGCTTAAAATTTTGGACTCGCATTGGACCGTAAATTATTCTATGAGGTAGCGAAAAAGACAGCCTCTCATATTTGTAAAGTATGGTGTAAAACGTTTGAAAATTATTATTTTCGAATGTGGACAAAAATTGGGTCGATTAAATCATATTAATTTTATTGGCTACGGAATCGCCTATGTAATGAACCAATTTCCCGTTGCGGTTGCAATATCCGCAACGAAAATTTAAGAGGCGCGACATTAAAGAAATTAACTCTAAAGGAAGCAGGAAAGGTAAGATGAATGGCATTTTGATTGGGAATGAAATGTTGACGACTGTAATAGAGAGGAGAACGTCAGGCAGTGAAGTATGGGAAGGAAATAGGCTTGTTCGACGGAATGAAGAAAGGTTGAAAGTAAGCGGAATTGCCAAACAGTTTGATGTAATGTGGGGTGCAGGTTGTGTCTTTCCAGACGAAACTAACGAATGTAGGTATGTTCAGTCTGTGTTCAACCAAAACCTACCTTATACGGCAGCCTACCAACAATAATAATTACACGATTAATTTAGGTGTACCCTAATCTCTGCGTCAAGATAATTCCGCAAATCACAGAATGTGTACGGCATTATCATTCTATTTTTTTCTTTTGACTTAAAATGTAAACTTTTACATCGGCAGTCGATGCATATGATAATCGAATGATTTTCTCTAACGAAATAAAAAGAACCTTCATTTTTCCATAAATTTATTTGCAATGATAATCGTTGAACGCATAGAATCTTATTAATACTTATTTTACTTTATATAAGCCGAGTTTATCATATAAATATGGTATATTAGATTTATCCAAGCAATTTATATTTATCTAAGCACTTTTAAAAAGCGTTAATTTTTTGCATAATCGGGGAAAATGCTTATTGTTTTCTCTGGCGATGAAATACGCAAGAGAGCGTTTCTGAAAATTCTGCTGGATCTAATTCGAAAACACTGAACGAAGTAACCATACAATCTTTCTCGCCGAAAGATAATATTTTTCAAGTATTGCGACTGAAGAGCATCCATATATTTTCAAGAACCGCCATCGCCCGAGAAGCTCGACTCACGCACGTTAATTCACAATACGATATTATCTAAGGACAGCAGCTGACTCCGGTGGCGGCGGAATAACGTCCTTGTCAAAGGGCCAAGGGTTCGATTCCCAGGGTGGGTTTTCATCCACCTAGAGCTTGGGTGTTCATAAATGTTACCATTGTTATCATTATTAATAGTACGATGTAAAGGCCAAAATGTGCTGTTTTCGGATTAATGCTAAACAAATAAATTATTTTATAAAAGAATGTTCCTTTCAGACACAACGACGGAGATCAAAGAGTTCCCCGTCTTCGTAGTATTTCCCTTCGGTTTTAAATCCATTACCCACGACGGATGAGTACGAGACTTGAGGATGGCTTCTTCACGACTAATGTAACACATACATATATGCAAGAGGCCATAAAACGACGGCTTAAAGCGAGGAAAAAACCGACCAGCCCGCACCAAATACCCTTAACGGAGACCGCCACCGGAAAAATGGGTAACCTGTTCGTCGTCTACAGAGGAGTTGTGGGAGTTTTTCGTCGGGCGAGTCCCACAGAAATTTAAAGTGGACTCCAATGTTCGGCTTCAATTAGTCGTGCGGTCAGGGAAATAAAATTATGAGCCCAGCGTACATAAACCCCCGATCCGAACAACAGTCTTGTGAGGGATTTTCTGCACGGTCCGAAATGACCGCACTCAGCACAGATTAGGGGACAGAAAATAAAATGACCGCTATTTACTTCCACGGGAGGGTGACTCTCCATCTTCTTGGTTCATGCGATTTTTCATAAATCCAACGCGAATTTCGAGACTGTAAGTGGTTTCATAATGTGTACCGCTACGGGCAATTTTTTTTTCGTTTCAAACGATGCCGCCCGAGGAATGGAGTTGTGGGGGGACGTCCATTGCCGTGAAAGGATGAAGGTCGCTCTAATGGCCGTTGAGTGTTCGAAAGGGGAAAGGGCGGCGGGATGGAGGAGGGAGTCAGCTTGGCGCATCGTGGAGAGAGGGACGCAAGAGTGAAAGGGGAGAGAAGGGGTGACAGAGAGAGGGAGGAAGGGGGTTAATACAGTAGGAGGGTGGCCGAAGGCGCGCTCCGTGACGGAGAGTGACGAAGTGAAGTGTTGACGAGGCGAGAGGGCGCCGCTGGCTGCCTCGCTCGCCGATTTCCCACTCCTGAGAACAAGAGACTTAGTCCTTCGACGAACACCTATTCTCAAAGCGAGCGGACTGTCTGATGTCGTAGTATGCATGTGGGTACAGAAGGGGCAGCTATTAGCCTCTCTTAAAAGGTGGATGGAGCGATGATTGCGAATCGTCGAGTAATTTAAATTTTTCTAATATTTTTTGTAACCACCTAGGAAATGTGAAGATCTTATTTTATCTTGTTTCTGAGAGTAAATAACAAAACCCTGGTGATTTATGGAACCCTGGTACACATGAATTTTTTTTTATTTCTGCGCGTTCACTCCGTTGAATTCGTGCGTGACAATGTGTGCCAGAGAAATCTTTTGAAAATAAATGTATATGTGATGTCGAGTGTGTTGCTCGATTGTGTTTTGTTTGGAGTCGCAAGATATTTATTTGATAGTTGTGCCCATCCTAAAACCTACCTTAACCGGTAGATTACCTTATAATAATCAATTGATATGAAAATACCCTCATAGTGTGAACAAGCGAATTAAAAATGGTATAATTCTTAAGAGGTTTACGTATCTTATACAACGTTTCAACAAATAAATTACAACAAAGTGTATTATTGATGCGAAAATATCATATCCACGTTAAGGTAGCTTTTAACATCCTTAAACTAGCGATAAAGCCAAACCACTGATGACATATTTTGTCCTCGTGAATATACGACCGTCTTCAGAAGCATAACTGCCATATTTTTATCGAGTTCTATGAACTAGAGGATGATTGCTGTTCTCGGCCTGCTGTAGGTTTTATTACGGCAGAAAAAACATGAAACACCGGTTTTCTTCATTGACAGCTTATACACACGTTTATGCTCCACAGTAATACATAATTATGTCAATCATTATGAAGAAACCATTAGAGAAACATACGCTCAAAAAACACCCGTTTTCTTGAACGCATGTTTAATAACAATGCAATGCACCTTATAAATGGATAAAAATCAATTCCGTATTCTAGGCAGAACATCAGTTAACTTCATTGCAACAATTTCAGAGTGAAAATGAAATGCAATAGCAGAATGAAAAAAATGTTGCAATGAAATGCATGTTAGCGGATGACTCCGTTGAAGGTTACTCTTGCGGCGTCTCCCGCCGTTTCTTGAATATCAGTAAACTTGTAGTGTTCTGATGTAATTTTTAAGTAATAAAACACTCGGCAAGAATAACGCATTAGCTTCATCAATTTAAGATCCTAATTTCGTCCTTTTTATTAAGGTCACTTTGAAACACAGGACAGTCTCGGGAGGAAAATTTCCGAAGATAGAACAATTAGATGTGACCGGAGCCGCAGAGAATCCCGAATTCGCATTGCTTACGTGCAAATCCTATCGTCCAAATGATTCCACTTTTCCTCCTACAACGCTCGTTGTGCTTTTTTAATTATTCCTTCACACAGAATCGGTAACACCCACCTTGCTGACGAATGCCGAGACCTTTCCTTGGTCGAAGCAAAACTGAAACATTAATTCGTGCAATATCAAACAGGTGCTTGAAGAGTTCAGAGCAAGAAAATACGATTAAATGCCGAGACTGGCGATAACATGTAAGCTGCTAGAAACTAAACCTCGGATTGATAATCTATTTTAGGTTGCTAATTATAATCTTATAATTCCACGTGTATACACTATCTCGCAAGTAGTAGCAAAAGAAGCGTAGCAGGGGGTGGTAGGTCACCAGCTGCTCTAATGGTCTCTTACATCACTGTTTCCACATACGCATGGCACCCCGCGATTCACCGAAAAATTTAATCTATTCCGATTGAACCAAATGGTTCAGATCAAATAAATCCTTTCTAACCACGATTTTGCTGGTATTTTAATTCAATCAATGCATTTAAATACGTAGGGGGGATTTACTTCAACCAACACCGACATCTTACGCAGGGCAAAACCCTATCTTGAAAATATATGAACCGGAAAAAATCATTGGTCTCGGAATAAAGCACCTACCACACACAAAATATAGGAGATTGACAAAGTCAGTTGTCGAATAACACTACAACAGTGAAAAGCAGCAGAAATTAAAACATGCAACTTTCAAAAATTTTAAGAAGGCGAACCGTTTGGAATGAATTAAAAAAAGGATGGGAAACTTACCCAAACGAGGCATTACACTGTGTCCGGATTCGCTACGCACCTCGAGTAAAATTACATGCACAGAATCAGCCCAAACCACAGGCATTACTGTCCATCTGTGGACACTCGAGACGCAAACACCACCCGGTTTAAGAGGGAGCGATGCACATGACCATATTTCCACAGGGTTCGAACGTGAATTTCTCCGAAAACACCCCCTTGTAACAAAAAAAACTAATTTCCAAGGCAAGGACACGACAAGTCACATCGAGAAAACAAATCTTCGGAGTCTTCAGAGGAAAAACAACACTCCCTCAAAGTACAAATGTTCTACAAGTCATCAAATCCACGGAAAGTGGAGCCGCTTTCTTTTTTTATTCCTTGTTGCCCCTCGCGCGAAACGACATACTACTGCGACCAAAGAGGCATGCGGAACGTTTTTTTAAACGAACGAACTCGCAAAAATCTGATAACAAAAGAGAAACGAACGGGAAAGCGATTCCGAAACTCGTTGCGGGAAAAAAAAGGAAAAACTTTTTTTTCCCTCCCTTGGTGTATCGCAACAAATCGGCTCTCGGCCATCGCCCCCGCTCTTCCCGAGCGCCTGCGTCCGCTCTCCGACGCTCCCTATCTCCCTTCCCTCCCCCAATCCAACTCCTTCCCACTCTCCCAGACTCACCACACCGTTGATCACCCTCCTCCCCCTCCCCTCCCAGACGCCATTGTATTTATCCACCGCCTACAATGAACAGCATTGTTTCCCTTTTTCATACCTTATTTCTTTTTAATCCTTACCGCATGCCTGATGTTTAGGGTACGCACCACGTCTGTCGGACGGGGGAGTAGCGTCAGTCGGACATACACAAAGGATAAATGCATTAGGAAGAAAATTACAGAGCAGAATTGCATTTTCGGATAGAAGTAAAAGGGCAAAGGATTGTCCAGTTCATTTTAGTCGAGTGGTTCTAAAAAAAAAGGAAACTGAAAGAACAGTGATTAATTTAATTACTACAAAAACACCATCAGGATCAATAGTACGTTTTTTCAAACGACTGAAGGGATTAAAAACATTTTAGCGTTTATATTCACCGATAAGACCAGGATATTATCGCTTTGGACGCTCTACTCAGGCTCACTAATACAGAAATATAAAAGAAATTCACCCGCTGCCACGTTTGATGCCAATTAACACTAATGTAAACATTATTGGGATTTTTTTGGCTAAAAAAAGTAAAAATCACGAGGCTTAGCGTTTAGAGGCGTCATTCAAGGGTTAAAAGCTTTTGGCTCACGACTGGAGGACACAGGGTTCGAATGCTTCCAGGCTCCCCCAGCAAAATCTACAAATGACATACTGAATACGTATAAAATTTTTTTAGGAAATAGAAGGCGGAATAGGGAGCTGAATTTACCCATGTTCTTAATGAGCGCTTAACTTCTAAAGCCGTATATCCTTAGATAAAAAGAGCATTTAACCTCGTGCATAAAAACCAACGTTTTTCATTGATTCAATAATGATTTTCAATGATTTACTTCACCACTGTCAACATCTTAACCAAGGAAATCAACCATAGCATGTTACCATAGGTGAACCGACAGTTTACGCTCAATAAAATCCTACATAATTTTACATATTTCATTTACAGACCAACTTAAGGCTTTTGGAACTTGTGCAATACAACCTTTTTGGAAGGGAGACCTCGAGTAGCTAAAATGGCCGAAAGAGAGGCTCGTGTGTGCGGATCCTTCCTGGAAAATAGAGCCCATGTGGTCAATTTGAGTGAGTTGCTAAACTTCATACGGGTTGGAACTGCACGGACGAGAAACCTTTAAGTGGGAAAGGAAAAACCACGTGCCACAGCAAGGAATTCTCTGATTGACACCTCTTCCGGTCACTCGTCACCACCGCCCATAATCCCCTTCTTCCTTATCATTCCACAACCACTTCCCCTACTTTCCTCACTCCCACAAGCATTTCAGAGCTTTGGCTCTGTCTGTAACTACACAAACGCAAAAAAATACACGGAGCGCACTGTGCAAGTTGACCAGAAATTCTTTTAAATGATTACCAACGTAGGCGGCGGCGTGGTGGCTCTGTTACGTTCAGCCCAGAATGCAACTTATCCCAGGCCAGCTATTTATGAGCCCGAGTTCAAATCCAGGTAACTCCCATGTTTATAACCACAGCTTCACCCTAGCTGTGATTCTTCAGCTGCCAAAGCTTCCTTGGCAACCTTAGGCGGCGTGCCCAGGGAAAGGAACAACCACCTCATCTTAATGCGTGAATTTTTTACACGCAGCGACGGACTGACTAGTTTTTCTCACCTATCAAAACAACCTGCGGACTAATTACCCACTGCTCCCTTTGCCTCCCCATGCTGGTTGTAGACTTACTGGCAATTCATCTGACGTACATGGGCAAATTATAGCTTTAAAATGAAAAAAATAATAAATTGGCAATTTTCCACAAGATACTCGAACATATTTTTTTGTGGAAAATTGCCAATTTTTAATTAATCATGATATTCCACCATGTCACGCCTGAAACGTCTCTTTTTATCTAAAATGAAAGTTTACCGGTGAAAAGAGGCAATAACTCCACGATGAAGCAAAATTAGCATGTTCTTTTCAAAAGTCACCTCAACAATGAACAATCAATCGCAGACTAAAAGCCACGTGGCTAGTCGCTCCCTAGCTCTTAATGCCTACGATATTAGGGGATCCTTGGAGGCCATTCTACTACATCAAAACCTAACATGTGATGTAAACTAAACAAGGCCGAGACCGTAAACTTTACCGTGAAGTTTGCGGTCTCAGCCTTTTTTAGCTTACATTGATTCAGGACCGTAGCTACATTCAGCGTACATTTATTCTACCATGTGAAATCTATGGACTGGGAATTCCTGAAGTATCTCCTACGTCCGATATCACGAGACGTAATACCAGTAATATAATACCTCCCACAATGCAGTAATGTTTCTTGCGGTACCCCAATCACATTCTACAAGTATGCAAATAAACAAATTTGTTGTTTCCCATGCGTATGAATAATACATTATACGTTATAACTAGCCTTGATCACACATACTTTTCAAAATGAACGCTTACATGTATTATGAGAATACTGATGAATGAATAGTTATTTTACTCTGAATTTTCATATTACTGTACGGAATATTTTAAACTTGCAGAGTTATAACACATTCGGCACTTATAATAATCACGAAAGGGGAGTTACAGAGTTACTCGCATCACCGTCTGTGGTACCCTAGGGGTGTCAATACGGCACCCTAGTCTAAGTGGCACCATAGTTGAATCAATTTATGGCTTATTGGTCCCGAAAACTAGGAGACATTATAAATACGGGCCTACATCGTCATAAGCAAGCAGAAGTTCCTCGGCATAGTAAGACAAGTAGTAGTTGTTAGTGTGATGGTTGTTAGGAGTCGTCGTTGACGGCCAAGACACCGCTTGGAAAATACACAAGCAAAATAATTAATTTCTAATACGATGCTTATATTAACCAACACATCTTCAAAAGTTAAAATATATAATGGTGAATCACACAGCACTCTATGGACCGGTTTCTGTGGAAAAAACTTTCTTTCTGCGCGGTTTTGTAAAGCACAGGAACATGGTTATAGGCGTAGATCGGAGGTTTTTTTAAATTTGGACGCTGAAAAGGATGGAGAAGGTGAATTGGAGAGGAAATAGTTGGGAGAAATACAAAGGAGTCAGGAAAGATAGATTCAGAGCGTTTTGATCGGTAATGGGATGTTGAAGACTGTGATGGAAGGGAGAGCGTTAAGGGAAAGATGAAGGGTAGGAATAGGATAGGCATTTTAGACAGAATGACGGGAGCAAGCAAGTATTCGGAATTGAAAAAGGTCTTACTGTAATGTTGGATGTCGGGTTGTGTTGTTAAGAGAGACAAGTGAAATATCGCTGTACCGTTTGGTAGCTTGTGTCAATCCATAATAATTTACCGATAGTAATAATTATCCTACTTAGATGCTCACGAGCGACATGGCATACGCGGATCACTAAAAACCGCAAAATTCGAGCTGAACCACGAGAGAAGTTCAGCGAACGCGACTACGCGGAGTGAATTTCCACTTTTGAATTCTTCCCGTTCACCCGGGGGATGAGGGAAGGTCCTTCCCGGGCATTCCCGTTGAGCCGACCTCTTTCAAGGCAATCGGCGGTCACTATTCGCCCGTGCGCCAGGGCAACAGCCCGCAAATAGCAACGGACTAGTCGCCGCCGTCCGTGGCCCAACGGCGGGGAGCGATTGCTAGGATTACGGCGAGAATACCCCGACCACTCCACCACGTAGTAGTAATAGTACCGTCCCGAAATTCACTTTCCGAGCGCCAAATTACCCACGCCCGCATTTACCGCTCGCTCCCCGCAAGAGAAGTACCGCTCTGCGTGACCCCCCCCCTCCACATCCCGAGAGGAGCGGGGGATGTGGGGGTGAGGGATGCGCCCTTGTTGCGGTGGCTTTGATTGGCCCAAGAGGGGGAAGGGATGGGGGATGAGTGGAACTGAGGGGTGAAGGTGGAGTGGCGGTTTTACGGTCCACAAGTTACGGGTTAGAAAAAAAATACCACCCCTTGTCTGTACGTATCCTCCTCCTCCCTCCCAACACACTCCCAAACAATAGTGTGAGCCCTTTCACGTATTTTCTGGACATGAGGGCGCCTAAGCCCATCACGAAATTTTTGGATGCATTAATTTCGAACAAAAACAGAGTCAAGCAATGAATTTGTGGAGGTTCATGTTCGTTTTAAATGAATATACTTTGTAACTTCCACATAATTATGGAAGTGTGGAAGTTACAAAGTATATTCATTTAAAAAGAGTCAAGCAATGCTATATTTCGCACTTCATGCCCATTGGTAGGAGAAGAAAGTCGATTTGTAGATGGAAATAAAACAACGAACGACCATTCTTACTCATCTACGAAAAAGTTCGGTAGTAAAAGCAACCTATAGTGATATATTTAACAGGAATTCCATAAGCAACAAGTAGCAGTTTATTTATGGGAGGCGACCGACAGCCCAGGTCATTTCGCCATAGGGATAGACAGGAGGGTGGAGAGAAACCCGGCGTCCGCATTAGCCTCCTCTTAATGACAGGCGCCAATGGGTCCGCAGCTTAACGTCCCATTCGACGGACGGCGTATTCACTCTAAGTACCCTCCACACTGCAACTCATCAAGTAGGGATCGGGACACCACTGAAAAATATCTGTCGTCGCCGGGATTAGAACCCAGACCCTCAGGGTGGGAAGTAAGTACGATAGCCATCACACTATCCCGATCCCCCGCATAAGCAACAATTATGGTGAATTCGTATAAAGGCAGATGTGATGTTCATAAATGTAAACCTTCCATGCAAACTAATACGTAAATGTGAACCTTCCATATGAACTATTGTACGACTTACTCCCGATTAAAATAGATGATTTAGACACCAGCAAAAAAGCAAAACTTGGACTACTATTTAAGATTTGATATCTCAATGAGACGTCCGCTTAGGAATTAAGTCTATATTAAGTTGACGATATTTCATTTATCTCATCCACATGCGACATTGTAAATGGATGAAATATATAATGATAGTGACTTTATCGATCGTCTATATCGACAGTATAGATATTAAAAATCCTATCTCGATTACATAAAATAATATACACAAACATAGATATCGTCATACGGTGTCATGGGGGAGAAAGGTGTAGGTACGAATCCAAATACCGAAGCAAAGTCAATTCGTAAAACAATAAGTTAAATTACTGAAATTTGATGTTGCGTACATTTCACTGAATCCGATACGTGAAAAGGGTCAATTAAAAATCAAATCGAAAATACCCATTTCTATTTTAATAATAGAAACAGCGGCCCACCTAATTTATGTAATAGCCATAATTTTCCCATGAGAGAAAAACATAGAATACAAATTTTGATCGACGACAATTTAAACCTTGGCGTCGACACGATGGCTTTTTTATCTCAACATAAAAACAAGTAAAAAAATATTATTTATTGTAACTATTTCATGACCGAACCAGCTTTTTTAATTAAAAGGGTGTTGCAATAACTGTACTTTCTCAGTATAAAATTAAACTTGTATATTAGGTTGTCAAACGGCCGATTTCATATCGCCAACATATCGTTCATTTCAACAGGGGTAATTAATTACCATTCCCACGAGAAACGTCTAAAAAGGTTAGACTAGTCAAGGAATTGAATCGTGCAATTCCTTAATAACTAATAGCGAAGGTTATCAACCAATATCTGATAAAGACGGGTTCAAGAGAGTAATTTGCAAATAAAAATGAACGCCACAACGGTCAACCTGGCTAACACGTGTTGAAGGTGACGATAGTGTTCTTCCGAAGGGTGATGTCATCAGGTTAGAGAATGATTACCAAAATACCAGAGGAACAAAGGGGTAAAAACACGCAAGAAGATCGGGACGAGACAGGAGTCGGGATGGGAAAAATTATGGGCCTACATGGAGACTACAACATGAATCGCAAGAAGACTAATAAAGTGCGCACGGAATAAAGAATGGCAAATCGGCGAGACTCTGCACGTAACCAAGGCAACCGTCAAAGCAAAAGGTTAAAAGTAGTCGGGGAGGGGGGGGGGGGGTAGGGGGAAGTGGGCGTGACTAATAAGGGTGGGGGGAAGGTGCCATTTGGCCCGACACGCGAAGACTTCACGGCACGCCACCGTCGCTGAGGTCTCCCAAGCACGTGAGACTTTAATGGCAGCGATCACGTGAGATGCGAGGGGTAACAGAGGAGATGCAAGGGCAAAGACGTCTGGGAAAGGGGCGGCAATCGGTCAGTTCTTAACCTTGGCCGATGGGGTGCCAGGCCCTCCCCCCACTCCCCTCATACCCCCCATACCCGGACACCAGTGAACACCACCAAGAGACCCGCACAAGAAGGGTCGGGGTTTATCGGTGGAAGGCGATGGGCGGGGGAGGGGCAATTTTCGCAGGTAACGACCGACATATGTTTCCTCAAATTATATAGAAAATCAAAACGGAGAAGAAAGGATTTGTTGACAATTTCAACTCTAAAAGAGACTTATGTCGGCGGATGCAAATCTCAGCTTTCACGTGAAAATCAGATTTTCTTTGCATAAGGCACGCGTTATCCTGGTGTATTTAAAACTTTCCAAATTCACCACCGATTCAGGAAAAAAGCGTATAGACGTATATGCGCACGTTGGTGATACAAACTATGTACGTATTTCTGTACAGCGGGTCGCACTGTGCTTTCATAAGTATCGGTGAACCAATTCGGGGCTTCAGTTTGACATGTAAACGGGAAATATTCGCATCTTGAGATTTATCAAATGTGATTTAATTCTCGTGTCCTCTTTCTAATGCTAATTATGCGATAATATTAGGTCATTTTAAATGGCACACGAACTCGAGGAAATAATCAATCCGCAACTGGAGGGTAACGGGGGAGGAACGAGGGATAGAGGAAGGATGAAGAGCAAGGAGCTAGTGTAAACATTGGTCTGCGAGAGAAACAAAAGCAAGCGATTTTCCCCGTAACTACTTAATTAAAAATTCCACACTGGCTTCCAACATTACACAAACATTCCAACACAGGTCCCTGTCAGTTAGGGCTGAATCAGGACCGCGGGCTACAACGAGATCCATGTACATGATCCTTGTATTTACCTCCAGCTGGAGTGAAAATCACAGATTGAGGAAGTGTGGGCGAACTTGACAAGATTAAGATGTTTGAGACTGAACCAAAATAACACGGCTGCTATGAACGGTGGGAGAATTTCCCCGATATTGTATAAAAGAAATAGGTGTACATGAAATCAATGTACAAATGAGCAACGCACTTATAAAATAATCGTACATCACATTTTAGCACATTCAACTATCAATGATGAAAATAAGTGCAGAGAGGTTTTTGGGTAAATAATGTGGTGAATTCACCCTGAGGAAATTTTGTCTACTGAAATAATATCAAACTTTACATTATGTTCAGACTTTTATTTCATTTCCTTTCTACTGATCAGAAGAATTCAAGTATTACTAATGCTCAGGCAATGAAATATAATGCGTCACCATACGTATATAAATGCCGCCTGCACCGCTCTATCGATCTTATTCACAATTTTCGGGCTGGTATGGCAACCAGAGGTTCATCATAATGATAAGAGCAATACCCTCTCGTACAATTCCCTCTGTGAGGTCTTGGTGCACTTCATTTTGAACCTACCGTATCTATTCACTTGAATTCTCAAATGGTAGTGCGGCAAGGGAAAGGATAAGAGGCTTGAGTGAAAGCACTCGTGGGTGGGGATCTCTTCAACTCAGATTTGAGGAAGATCAAGAGTTAATCAGCCAGTTAGCCAAGGGGTTACAATCATTACTTATAGCGCACTGAAGAATCAGTGTGATAGGTATGAGATGAGGGTAAATCGTAAGAAACGTAAGTACTGAGGTTCTTCAGAAGTGGGAAGGTTAAGATTAACAATAAAGCGGAGGGACGTAAATTAGAACAAATAGAACAGATCACCTATTCAGGAAATGTTTTACAACAGGAGGATGGCCAGAGTAGAAAGGGACAATAGAAGAACACTTGCGTTAGGTAAAGAAGCGTTTACGAAGAGGTGAGAGCTTATGACAGATACCGTGAATAAAGACGTAAAGAAAAACAAGTGACAACTTTAAAATCGAGCGAAGTTTGGTAGAATTCGGTATATTAGTAATTGAGGCAACGGATTAAGATTACACTGGATGATTTCGAGAATTGGAGAAAAATGGAGAAAATAAAATTAGTGGAAATGAAAACAAACGATGAAGTTCTAGCCATGATATGGGAAGAGAACAACTGTTGGGATAAAATCGAAGAGGGCGGGACAGGTGGATACAGGGGATAGTGAGAGGCAACGTGATGCTGAAAGCGGTAATAGAGGGGAGAATGCTTGGAAAGCGAGGTGGGAGAAGGAAAAGGATTAGTCTTTTTAATGGAATTAAGGGAGGCAGAAAGTATTTAGAGCTAGGGAAAAGAGTCATTGCAATATTTCGTATGGGGTTTAAGGATGTTTGTGTCATTATGATTAGAGCACACCAGGACAGTAGTGTGTAGTCCCCGGGTCCATCATAAACCTATCCTAAGCCTGCAGACTATTTCCGATAAAAATCCATTCTCTCGTATTAAACATACAGAGGCGCTTTGGTCTTTATGAAAAACGGAATTAGGTGGAAAACTAAGCTCCTTAATACATTGGACATAAAACAATGAATTCGTACAGTAAACGAACGGTTTCTTCCCCTAAAGGGAAAACTTCGACCATTTGGCGCTCACCCTCATGCTCTTGCTTGAAACTGGCTGAGGTAAATTCCATAGGGAGTGGCGATGGATTTTTCAACCCAGAGTGTAACCAGCTGTGAATCCCATTCCCGGAGTCACATTACCCGCCGCCGTCGACCACGCCGTACTTCCAAGCAACAGCTTGCCCGAGGAATTAAGTTCAACGCGGAACCGCCTCAAAAAGATAAAGGGAAGGGTGCACCTTTGATGCCGCTTTCCGGGAAATAATTAATCCACAACCGGAGGGGGTTGATGTTGAGTGAGGGAGGAAAAGAGGCATCGAGGAACGGAGAAGATGAAGAGCACGAAGCGAGCGCAAACATGGGTCGGCGAGGGGAAACAAAAGAAGGCGATTTTTCCTCCACACTGAAATAAGCGCATTGCCTGCGAAACCCACGGGGAAGGGGTGGGGGGTGCGGCACGCGTCCGCAAACACGAGGGCCGCGTTTCCAAATGGGGAAAGGGCACTCTCTCGTTAGCAACCCATTTACTCCCAGGCAGAGAGAGACACCGCCGAGGGTGGAAAAGAGAGAGGGGGGAGTGCGAAAGAGGGGGGTGCGAGGGAGGGGGTGTAACTCTCCCCCCCACTACCTCCCTTTCCCCCGGGAGGGGGTTTTAATGGCACTAGGAGGGGAGGGGATAAATAAAAACAAGACAAAAGATGGTGCGTGGAGCCTTAGGGGATGGAGTGTCGAAAGCCTGAGGGGATGAGAAGGACCAGCGGCGGTTGTCGAGAGGACGGGAGGGTGTTTTTGGGTGGTTGAAAGTATAGGGAGAGATTCAACGGGTGTCCTTAACCAACAGGAGGAGGGTGGACCTTTTCTGTAGGGGGGGATGGTAGGGAGAAAAGGGTGGGGAGTTGGCAGGCGCAGGACTAACGCAAGGTCTAAAACTACAACGCCCCCTTTTACGAGGGGAGGGACGGCTGATCCAATTCGGGGGCCATCATTCCATCATCACCAGCAGAGACCGTAATTGAATACCATCTCTGAGGCTCGAACCCCACTTCCATATCTCCCATCCCCCTCGACGAATCTGCTCCCGACACTGAGTTCCATTCAAATTCCACTTTCGAAAATTCACTAGTTTTCTCTCTTTCTCTCTGTCTGCTGAATAAAATGTATCCCGGTGTTTTTTTTTAAAGCTGTTGTGACCCCCTCAGGAAATATGATTCGAGATTCCACTGTTCTGCCACAGCTTGCGATGTAATTGAAAATGTCCTCGCTTCCATAATGAGTTGAAAATACATTCCTGATCCATAATCCTTAAAAGTATTACAGTAACGCAATTATTAAAAAGAAATCCTTGTCCTGGCCAGCTTTACTTTCTCGGCTAAAATTAATGCCAAAGTGCAGCACTCTACTTAATTAGATGAAGGGTAAGTCGGTGATGAAATTTGAAGTACACACCGAGAGTAGCTAGAAAAGTTTGTTATTGGATGCCTTATTCTCAGCGACATGGAATTTCCAGGGGAAGGGCATAATTGGAAAGGGTGCAGATTAAAAAAAAAGATCTGGATAATCGGGGGCAGGGATAAATAAAATCTATATGGCTTCTTTGCATATTCTATCATCTAGACACCTTTCTGAGTTTGAAGTAACCGTCGGTCTTTCATTAAAAAAACTGGCCGCTTCTCTACTCAAAATGCGACAGTATTATTTTGATCTTATTTTTTATTTAAAAATGCGTATGACGCAATAAAGTTGAGAAAACTAACAACTAAACAAATTAGCTAAAAATTTGGAACTAAATCCGGTGCCTTACGTTCAAATTCTGGATAGACCACATTTAATTTCATCAAATTTGGTTACATACGATATGAATGTTTGTGAAAAGCTCGATGACGCAGGCGTGACGTACAGGATAAAATATATGGAGCACGAAAATACGAGAGGCACTCAACCGGTAATTTAAGGTGGCACATCCAACTCCTTCAGTGAAAGGAATGAGAGACCTTCATTGATGTTATCCTCTCTTTCTTTCCACTGACGAAGGTGGACCGATATTCTCGTGTGATCCCCTTTTTTTCTCATGTGACCTATGTTTTTTATTTCCTTGCATGTCACGCCCTTTTCTATAATTCCCCTACGTTGGACCAAAATAAAGCACAGCGCGAAGAGCATTCGATGTCTCATTCGATCCTCTTATGTCATTCGATGTTTAGTCCGTTTTCAATTCCTTTGAACGAAAATTCAAGCACAAAAAACCGACTCAGTGCGAACGAATGAAACCGGGAATGATGTTTCTGAAACAAAAAATAACTTGCCAACGTCCGAGGATTCGCGTTTAAAAAATAAAAGGAGGTCCAATCGAGTCGGTTCCTTCCACGATGAATGACGGTTTCCCCGTCCTACGATGCTCCGGTTATAAGTGTGTGTGTGTCTGTGAGAAAGAGAGAGAGGGAGCGCCAGAGTGGGTGAGAGAGGGCCACGCGTGAGCGCGGAACATTGGCGCCTGTGGAGAGCGTCACACGCCGATCGTGTCCGCGGCGAAGAGCGTGGGAGGGACGGAGTGAGGGGACAGCGTGCGTGCGGGTTTGGAGGAAGGAGAGCAGAGGGGGCAAATGTGGGCGGGGGTTTTGGGGGAGGTGGGAGGAGGGCGGTGACCCAGCGCTCGGTTGACACATCCCGAGCAGCAGGAATAAACTCCGGGTCGGGGACGCCACACACTTGCCGCTACCGCGATGGAACAACGCCGCATGGCCCATTGCCCCGAGGCGGTCTGTTTCCATTGGAGAAGAGACCCTACGACGATCCCCATGACAGAGTAGAAGGGAGAGTGAGACCGGGGCCGGGGGGAAGGGAGCGAGGGACGTTTTCAAAAGCCGTGCCCTGAACACATCATCGCGTAACGAAATACACTTCAAACAATCCACGACACTATTTCACTTGTGGACCAATTTACCAAGAGGAAAAGTTATGATGGTGGGATATGTCTTCATCCGCTCGCCTCTTCCTTTTGTTCGATCGTGGCTGAGCGGTGATTTAACCATTAAAATGATTACCGAGGGAGTCAGGACAAAGATACGAAAAACAAGTCGGATATTGAAGGCTCGCCGAGTTATATTCCGATTGTAAAATGTCGTCGTGGCAAGATATTCGGTCTCTATAACATAGTCTGGACAAATTATTAACGGGGAAAAACATGTAATCCATCATGAATGCGCGACCAATCGACGAAAAAACTAGTCTGTATCAAAATTCCTGTTCATGAGTACATATACACAAACAGTACGCTACATTTTACATTTGTACTAATAATTCCTGGAACGACCAGTGACACCATGCTAAATTTAACATGAATGAATAAAATTCAACATTTAAAAGATATGAAAAAAATTATTTGAGAATGCACGTTAACTATTTCCCGATGACAACTAGCATTAAAAAATATATGCACTCACAATAATTAAAATAAAATTTCCTTCCTGTGTATTTAACAAAACGGGATTTCTAACCTCCAGGATGAAGCTACGACTAATTCGAAACAACCTTGGGGCTCACGCCGACTTCAGCAGAATTTTATCAATTAATAACATTGCATTCAAATTTAAAAGAAGTCGGGTACAAAATTCACCAAAATCTACATTAAATAAAAATATACCACGAAAACCGTAAGGAGCCTTATTCCATTCCAGGGAATGAAAACATATTTTTTTAATGAAACCTTCAAAATGTTGCGGAAAGAACAATGAAAAAGACAAGAGTTAAACCTAAATTTTAATCAGGGCTTACAAATTTATGAAATTCAATGACACAATACGGATGAAGCAGACGAACTGTCGGGGAGAAGTATTCTACTTAACTCAGTGGGTTTCCGGGCGTTTTGTGCCGGGGCCCATCCAGTGTGTATATGTATATATTATTCAACCCCCGCCCGTCCCCCCTTCACCAATAGAGCCCGGAAGGAAAAGGCGAGAGAGTAATCTGACGTAATTGAAAAGCCTCCTAAAAAATAACGGAGAAAACGGCAAAAGACGCGAGCATCAACGGCGACTTAAGAAATAAATCCTGAAAACGAGGGGGGGGGGGCGAACGTGCGTGTGTGTGTGTGTGCAAGCGGAGAGAAGGAAAGGGGATGAAAGGATTTTGAACGAGACGGAAGGAGGAAGGAGACAAAAGATCTTTATCCCCCCCGCAAGAAGCCTCGGTTATAAGCGAATATTATATACATAAAAAAAAAGAAGGAATGTGCGTATGGTTTCGCAAAATCCATCCCTCCTTGTCACAAAATGTATGCAGGATAAAGGCGCATCCATTCAAATAAACGGCGGAGCAAAATGGGAAGGGAGAGAAGAGTGCGTGCGAGGGTGGGAAGGAGGAGAGGGGGGAGGGGGAGAGAGAGAGACGGGTGGGATTTCAGGGGTTGAATGAGACGGAAAGGAGGAAGTGAGAGGGGGCGCCAACGACCAAGGGGGATGGGGGCAAGGGATGGGGGAAATGGACGGACGAGGGAGTTGGGGACGCCTCCCCCAAGAGAGAGAGAGAGAGAGAGGGTCTCGTCTGGAAGGAGAAAATGATGATGGGGATGTGAGGGGTGTGTGTGGCGGCTGGGGGATTGGATGCCGTGAGGGAGGATGGGGGTTTGGTTGCGGGGGCGTAGTACGGAGCTCCCCCTCGCCGCGGCGGTTGCAAGGAATGGAGCGGAAAAGGACCGAATGGGGGACGACGCGACGGTGTGCGACGTTGCGGCGCTTTGGACATCGATTCTCACCCGGCCACCCATTCGCCGACACCGTGAATGAGACGCGCACATCGATGTTCGATGCACTGATATGATCTCCTTTCAACTAAGAAATCAACTCCCTCACAAAAACCCTGACGGTTTGAAGTGGAGGGGGTGGGGCAAACAAAAAAGAGATTTATTTTAAAGGGATTTGGAGCTGGAATTTTTCATTGAAAGCGGTATTGTGCCATGTCCACCCAAAATCCTTTTCCTCCAATCGCAAATTCTGTACCATAATATACGAAAGTTTTGTAATGAGTCACGAGGTGAGCCGAAAATTGAAAAAAAAGCTGAAAACGATTGTTTACTTTGGCACTCAATGGTTGGGAGGCACTTGAACTGCGAAAGTTTTACGTCAGGCCGAGTTGCCTGCCACTCAGGGAGTGCCAACTTAACGAAATTTCCACCCTTCTCCGATTCTCGAGGCCCTTTTGAGTCAATAGACTATTGAAAACGACAGTAGATCGTCGGCGTCAGGAACTGATGCAGTACCACAGCATGCAAGCCCCGCAGTTCTGCACTGTTTTATTTCCATTAATTCCGAGTTAAATGCAGTACTTTTTTTTATTTAAGCAGTAATCCATTTAATCGTTGCTGGGGTAAGTTTTCGGTCAAATCCTCCGACAGCTACACGAACGGTCTGCGTAAATCAGCACGTGTTGAATTCATGCAAAACGCGCAGTAACGCGATCTCCATTCCAGCGAAGGGAATTGGACTGGAGCGTTAAAACGCAGACGATTCACCTAAAAAAGTCAAATTTTTACGAATCATAAAAAATGTACACAAAAAAAAACCCTTTTCGTTCGAAACGTGCATCGTCACGTCGCATCTCGGTATTTTTCCCATTCGTTTTACCAATCGATGCACACCGACCACCGATGCACTTTCGGAAATCGGACGAATAACGAAAGCCGATTTTCAGCATCGGGGGCCGTGTACGCGGGGAGGGTCGCGTATAAAGTGAGCTCTGTCGAGCGAACCGAGTATTCCATGGAGATGAGGGTTAAGAGGGTAAGGGGAGGGTTGGAATTTCTCCCGATGGCATCGAATGGCATGGATGTGTGTATGAGAGGGTGGTTAGGAATAAGGATCGGATGGGGGAGGGAGAGAAAGCGGTAAGGGCGAGACTAACGACCCCTCGAGCACGACGTTCCTCCCCATCGTCGAAATTGTATGACTCACTCAACGGCACTCACTACAAAGAATGAGGGGTGCGAATCGATACGCATTACGGAGTAAAAACCTCACGAGGGGTGAATGGAGAGGGGTGTGACGTGTTCTTGGAATATTCCTCGCCCCACCGAACCGCGCGTTTCGAGGTGCTTGCTCTCGTTCCGCCTCGCCCTTCCACTATGACATCTCTGACAAGTTTCCCAAAACTGTTCTAAAGAGACACTCAATAGGGGTGGCCGGATATTTTTTTAAGAATCAATTCCACTCGAGATGTAGCTTAATCCATGATTGTCAGCAGTTTCCAACATGAATGACGGCTGACAGCAAAATGAATCGGATAGAAATGTATGAAAGGAGCATCTTGGAACCAAGGTCAAACTGACATTTCACATCAGCGGTGACGAGATACATCCGTTTGATGTTATTTGTTTTCCACATTCGACATGCACACATTCACGGAAGGCGTAAATGAACTCATTGCGACGCAGCATACCCCAACTACATTTCTTAGTTAATCTCTGTACTAAGCACCGTATATCTGGAGGATATTACGACAGAAGATGCATCACCGCGTTTCACTACGGGTATCAACTTCCTTTTCCGTTACCACAGGTATTTCCTTTGCTTAACGCGTTCAGAAACGCTTTCTTAGATAAGAACGTTATATTATTTTCTTTAAGTTGGTGCCCGATGGCTGTTGCCTTCCATCATCCTTTGACATTCGACTAAACTAACTCGACTTCGGCAAACTGTGATACTGCACATATATTAATACCCAGATAAAAAAAGCTTTCGATGCTCTCCCATTAACGTATCACACACAGATGAGGCAATAGGCATGCTTTCATTACTACCGTTCAGTTAAAATAAATGAAAAAAGAATTTTTCTTAAAAACGAAACAAAAGATTTCAAAGACATTTTGCAAAAAGGACAAGCATTTTCCAATTATATTTCTCTTAAGATCAGATAGAGCGTTGGACTACTGACCGGAGGGTCCCAGGTTCAATTCCCGGGCAAGGCACTTTGGGCACCTGCAGCTCCACCCAAGCTAGTTGATTTTTCGGGTACCAGATCTTCCTGGGGAACCATAAACGGCACAGGGAAAGGAACTGGCCCCCCTACCCTGATGTGTGAATATTCACACGCCGTCGGGCTTGGTACATGGATGAGCTCTACCATCACCTACTAAACCGACCTTCGGGTTGATTACTGTGTTTATGGTTTCAGATCAGAATTTCGTCTTTACGAAGCTCCCTAATGGTCCTTTATTATATATATGAGGTTTCAGATGCATGCGAGTGAGAAAATATACATCATATACCATAATATTACAGCAACATTATTTAATAGACTCATCATTCATAATGGTGTATTCAAACTGGAATTAATGGCAGTACTATTTAAAACCGCCTTTTATTTATGCATGAAAATATACAACCTGTGACATAGAACTGCAAACTTTAACAGTATCATAACGATAAAAATAAAGAAAGTTGACGAGTGCAGTGTGTCGTTTCCAACAGCTTATTGCGTGACCTCAGTGGCAATGATCAAGACATAGCCAAAAATAACAACGCGGCTTAGATGAAACACGGAAAAAAATTTCATTGATGTCTGACAAAATATATATCGTTCCAACGGTTAACTTTCAATAAATAAGAATCTCCTCATAATACCAACCTGAACTTGCGATTTGTGGATCGGTATATGCTGGATATTAGATAGATATCGCGGGATTAATTAACGAATTGTAAATGATTGATTCACGAAGTCGGGCACGAAACCTCATCACCTAGAATCCAGGAATTGGTTTTCTGGGAATCTCCACTTCAACCTTTTTTTTTGCAAGCCTAGGTTGCTTCAACCTCGCTTACTGCCCTTAAGGGACATCAGACTTAGTTGGAAGGATTATTACAGAGCATTTACCACCCTCGGCCACGCTGAGAAAACACTGCAGGCGCGTCAGGCCGGAGGAGGGGGGGGGGGGAAAGAGGGATAACTTTTTGGACCCCACGCATTTGCGTTTAAATACGGGTGGGACGGAAAACAAAAACTCATTTTAAGCCACGATTCCTCCGGGAGTCCACCTGCATCACGCTTCCAACCCCAACAATATTTTTCACAAAAAGCCAGAGAGACGAACCGAGCGCTCATTCAGACCCTAAAGTAAAAAAATATCCTCCTCCTCCTCCTCTCCAGTCAAAAAAATGCAGGAAAACTTGCGAGTGTGTATAATAAACTCGCGGTGACACCTACTCTTGAGCAATTCCTATGTCACTGTCCCGCGGAAGCCTGGGGGCCGTAAGTTATGTTCCAGGATGACTGTGAAGGTAGTGAAGAGGGAAAAAAATAATAATTATATACGACCGCCAATCCACATATCCTTCCATGAGTTATTTTCCTTGCCACCCTCCTTCAACGCTTGCATCCCTCTCTTTTCTTTCTCACTCTCCGACTGCACCCGTAGTAGGTTTACCCTTCCGTGGATACGAACTCACTAGGGGTTGGAGAAGAAGAGAATGGTAAGGATTGAAAACAGCTTGGGGGGAGGGGAGGTGTGGACTTTGGGGGTGTGAGATTGGGGGAGGGTAACCGACACCCTGCTGTGTCACTTACCTAACCCGTAAAAGCGCTTGTTGAATAGCTCGGGAGGAGAGCAGGGGATCGAACGGCGACGGGGGGGGGGATGGGAGGAGGGGGACAACCAAAGCCCTCCATCATATCTCCCCGCCGCTTTATGAAGCCCAGTACGACGCGAACGACGCATCACAGGAATGTCCACGCGTGGATATCGCGACGTTAATGGACGATGAATCGAGTTTCGTATCACGCGTCGCACTCGCACTGCTCATCCCAACACGGCGCACAAATCGCAACGTCGTGTTTACAATTACGACCGTTCGTGGAGAAGCAAAATTGCACGTACGTGTGGCATACAACATGTCTCATCGACTCGATTAACTCCAGAGTTGAAGCATCAGGGATTGCTCCATGAGAAGAGCAATATGTCATTTTTCTCCTCGCGTGCGTTGATTTGCTCAGTTGTTTAGTAGATAATAGAGCAATTTATTTGTTTATGGACATAGATCTGCATCGATGCGATGAAGTGACATGAATTAGCACGCAATTCACCGCCTTGGCTAGGCCAATATACGATCTCCTCAGGGCTACGTTATTTTATGTATCGCATTTGAAACCCAAAGTGGATGAGTGCGGCGGATGCTGCACTCATGATGGCACCAATCTCTTGACGTAGTTACCCAACGATCCCTTTCCATTATTACTCACGCGAATTTTTATTTTGCTCCACTACACACCTAAACCTTTTTCCTCCCTTTCGGGTTTCAGTTTTACTTAACTGAGGTGTCCCCAAGGTCTCTGGATCACTAATTCCAGTTATTCCGCAATTTCAGCATAGAAATCCTTATGTACGTTCTGCGGGGAGAAATGATTAAAAAATAGGCTCCTCCTTTAACGTTTTGCATAATTCTTCCTCAAATTTGGCCATTTAAATATGTGTTCTCAGGGACTAATCTCCACTAATGACCAACAGACGACTTTTTATAAGTGGCATTGCAGATTTTAAAAAACACTAAAAAAAATGTTTTAATAAATTTAACCTTCCTGGTCATATTGAGGCAATGAAATACATATAAATTTTATTGGTTTATCGGCCATTTTGAAGAATGGAACTTCTGAAATATTTATATGCCAACTGAAAATTAAGTACGCCATATTTTTCAGGACAGTTATTTGATAAGGGAAGCTGAACGGGGAATGTTACTTCCACGTGCCACCAGGAGTGCTTCTGACGGCCATTTTGTTTGTGATCTACAAGCATGTGTGCTTTAGTTTTCAGCCAACACTCGAATCATGAAAAATTAAAGAGATCTATTCCCTCGCTTTAGTTAGGCCACATTTGGAATACGGGGCAAGTATCTGGAATCCATAGGCAAAAAACGTTATTTACGGAATTAGATAAGGTTCACATAAAATCGGCTTAATTTGTTAAACATTGCTACGTGAAAAGAGTAAGCGCCACGGGGATGCTGGAGGAATTTAGGCTGGGATCCTCTTGGTTATCGAAGAGAGAAGGCAAAGACTAAAGACTTTGAGAACGTTGCAGAACAGCTTAGTTTTCTTGCAACACATAGGAAATTATTATGGCACCAAAATATATCGGTATTTACGACCACCGGGATAAAATAATAGAGATAGATGAAGTGGCAGATGGATTCAATAACTCGTTCTTCCCTCACAGGATACTCAATCGTAGCAAAATCCAACCCAAGAGCTAGAAAATTAAAAATTACCATGAATTTAATGAATCAGTCAAAGACAACAAATATTCAATGAAGTAACCAAGCATGTACGTGCACCAGTGTATTTGTACATGAGCTGATATATTCATGTAAAGCAATAAACTAATATTTCCGTACGTGTGGCTGGTGCCCGAACACCCCCCACCACACGCCATCGCGGTGGCTTGTGGGGTATTGTGTAGAAGTAGACGAACGAAGGTTTATAGGCAATGCCGGCCAGGTGCCGAGTGGAGGCTTGCAGGAAGTTCTTTGTGACCAACATAAAACGATCACTCCGTTCGTGTGAGACGATTTGAAGGGTAAGTATGAAACGCGATGTCTCTTAAAGCATAGACGACGACATTAGAGCGGAAATGAACAGTGAAAGCACGGCCACGGAAAGAAATGCCGTGCGATAATCGCGCTGCCTCGAACTTGACCTGAGAGCCCAATCCGGGAGATTTCAAAAGAAACAACGGGCTTGCAGAGTTAAAGCGAACAGTAGAGAGGGGAAGCAATATCATAGGAGGGACTATCGTCAAGAATTGACAAGCATTTATGAAAAAAATGAAGTGGATCAATAAAATCAAGTATAGCGTAGGTCAAATGAAACGCCTATGCCATTTACAAGCAAGGATAAAACAAACAAATGTTTACTCCAATGACGTTTCAGAAGATTGAAACTGTAATTTCACCAAAGAATCTGAATGAATCCTAAATCTGCGAATATATGGACCTTGGTTCCCTCCCAGCTGCCCGTGATCAAACTGCTAAACGCGTCCCTTGAAATACGAGTATACCTTTCTTCCTAGCGTTATGAATGTAAATGAGCCTCCCAAGAATTTGAAATCAATTGCGAAAAAAGACTAGATCGTCATAGAAATAACAAAAACTTGTTTACATAAGAAACACTATATATATATATGTATAAACAAATATTATTTTTCATGACGATTCTTTAGTTTGGGAATAAAAATCACAAATGCACAACAAAATAAAAAAGATTTAAGGAACAGAAAAACAGTTAAATTTTGCGAGTAATTTGTCCATCAAGCGGGAGCGTAAAACATGAAGCAATTCAGTGCATGTTAGCGATATGAGATAGACAAACACGTTCACCGTCTCGGTACGGTGTAGTGATATAAATGGCTAATCTTGAAACATCACCATAAAATCCATTAACCTACGGATTTAAAAATGGCCACCCTCGAAATGACCCCAAAACACTTTTACATCGACCGCAAATCATCGCAAGCAAAAAATTCATATCTAAAAACTAGATAGTATTTTTGCAAGGAAACTGCAACCGAATTTACACTCGCACCGAATGTTCATATGATTTAGTTACGTATTTGACAAGACAGACAGGGAAAAAACTCTGGAGGTTAAATATTTGCTCCTTGATTAAGAGTTTAGTGTCATGATACTCGCACACGGTTTTATACTGGGGGATGTTATAGGGTAGAGCGTTACTCTGTTGACTGGAAGGTCCTCGGTTCAAACCCTGAGCGAAACTTTAAAATTAAACCACCGAAAGTCCTACGGATTTTCTGCTAACGAAAAATTTGCAGAAAACCAAATCGTGACAACGGGAAACCTATCCTGAACGTGTGAAGGGCAATATGTTCCAGTCTCATTCTCATATATCCAAAACCAAACTTATGGGGCTGATTAAGAAGTACAGATGGAATGTATACTAAGCGGGGTTAACTTTGGTCGATTTATATTCATCCAAACTTCGGCAGAAGAATCGCCATGAAGCAGGAAATGAGACTTATTACTACAAGTGTGCCGGATGACTGGATAAAAACGAAGGAAAATAATGAAGGTAGACGGGAAGAGAACAAAAGAATGGAGACAGGGCAGGAGAGAGGGAGATTGATATCGCAGCACGCGATAATTACTGAAAAAGCAAACGAGACAGTAGAACGCGATGACACGATCTCCCAGACATGAAAATCCGCGACAGCAAAGCTTGCGGGATCGGATAAGAGTGGAATGGCCCTTGGGAACTAGATGAGGGGATTGGATGAAAAATGCCAGACCAACCCTAACCCTGCTCTCCCACCCTCCCCTCCGCCGGATGGGATGCGTAGAGGAGGAATAATTTGCCAGAGGTGATTCGGGAGCGACAGGGCACGAGGAGGGTTGCGCAAAGGAACGGTATCGGAGTGGTAGAGGCGAGGGCCCGTAAGGGAAAATAACACAAGCAAGGGAAAAGAGAAGCGCCGTTTTTACATTGGAAGTATTATCCATTCCTCAAAACTCTTTCCGAGCCGAGACATAATTCCAGTACTTGTTTTGGGTTGACTTTTAGGGAGAATGCGTCAAATGTTGGAATGTCGAACGCGGATGTAACATTGAATATTAAAAAAAAACCGATGCGACGTTGTAAACGATGCGATGTAAAAGGGCATTAAACATCGAAATACATCGTACTCACGTAGCTTTTCAGGGGCGAATATAATGTCTGACGACATTTTTCATTCCTATGATGTGTCGATAATTATCAGTCCCCTCGCCAACTCCATAGGGACACTTATCGAAGCAGGTTAAATCTCTGGCATGGGCATTACTTCTGAGTTAGGGATCACCTACACGTATTTTTATATCCAGGATTGGCACTGGAACTACAATGCTTCTGCGCCTAAATTTACCTTTTAGCATCTCAGCATTTCACGGCTAGGATATTCAAATTCGAACCGAGGTAACCACTAATATTACTCATGATGGCATTTAAAGTAATATTGTTCACAGAATTTTTAAAAGGGTGAAAAAAAGCTGTGCGCCTAAATTTACCTTTTAGCATCTCAGCATTTCACGGCTAGGATATTCAAATTCGAACCGAGGTAACCACTAATATTACTCATGATGGCATTTAAAGTAATATTGTTCACAGAATTTTTAAAAGGGTGAAAAAAAGCTGTGCGCCTAAATTTACCTTTTAGCATCTCAGCATTTCACGGCTAGGATATTCAAATTCGAACCGAGGTAACCACTAATATTACTCATGATGGCATTTAAAGTAATATTGTTCACAGAATTTTTAAAAGGGTGAAAAAAAGCTGAAGAGGCAGTCTTTGATATGGGCATAGCATCTGACGCTTCGAGAGAAAAATCGCTCAACTTAAGTGAACCCAACTTACATTGGAATAGGGTTCAACCTCCAAAAGAATCGATCTCTGTACCAACCAGATACTCCACGTCAACCCAATGAATGTCTTCCCCCGCGATATTTTAATATGAAACATGCACAAAGTAAATTCCCTCGTGACTCATTACCACAAATTCAACCGAGTATCATCAGAAAATCTGTTTCTTACTCAGATATTTCTGGCCGGGAGTGGTACACCATACTGAAAAGGAAAATATTAAGGAACCCGTAACAATTTAACCGAAATTTGTAACAATTTTAAATGTCCTCCCTAAAATCATCAGGCATTTCGGCCACAAGTCAAGCCTTTCCGTCATCAGGGACTTTAATCGATGAAAAAAACAGATCCACGTAAATAATAGTGCAGGCTTTCACGTTTTCGAAGGAATCCAAACCATTCGCATCCGGAAGCAGTTGATCGCAGCTTTTCATGGAGCATTCGTGAAAGTAGATCTGGAACGAGACAAATGGCCGTGAAACTGGAGTGGAAGGCCTGACAGACTCACATACGTCCCTACAGAGTTAAATTCCACGCAACGATGTCATCCTTGCCGGGGCAGTAAAGCACTTCTTGGCGAACTATCCCACGAGAAGATCTTGCTGCGCCTCGGAAAACTCGAAACGTGACTTAATATTGTGCATTTCTCGCATGACATGCGCTAGTTGATACCCGAGTCCGTAAAAAGCATGGGAAAATTTCCTTTCTTGGGAGCGAACTACGGGGAGTGAACGATATGACCTTGAGGGTCGAGGAGTCTTGTGACCATTGATTGCGACAATTCTTGCGAAAGGTCGAAGGGGGGAACATGGGAGGACGGTAAATAGCTCCTCGCTTCACCATACGAACAGGATGTAAAATGGCATCGTGATATATCGGTTCAAACCTGAAATAATGACGGTTTCTGCATTATAATTTGGCAGCAGAAAATGAAGATAGAAGGCGAGGTAAATAAGATTGATATACTTATGTTTTCTGTGCCTCGTACAGCGAAATCGTTCAGTAGCTCTAACGCTAGAAAGCGAGGCGAATAAAACATAAAAATATACTGCAATATATGATTGACCGCGAAATGCAGCATGCAATTGAGTCCAAAGAATATTCATAATGTTTAGAATATAGTTCTACCGCGTATATGCAATAATATGCACAGGAAATGCAGATATTATGGCAGTGACAGAGCGAAATATAAAAAAACGCAAAGAAACCGAAATATATTTATTTTATGCCAAATGATAAAATTATATTTATTATATAAAAATAAGATTTTGTTCACACGGAATGGATGTTAACATATCATATCACCATTTTGGTAAATAAAAACAACCGACGGTTTAACTAAACTCATAGGAGTATCATAGCCACGATAAAATATACCAAACTGAATCGAGAGAAGATGAAACGGGAACGATTAAGCAAACAAGGAGAATGGAAAAAAACCTTTCGTGTAACGACCAAGTGAGAAACTACTGTTTCTGATTCCGGAGATGAAGTGAATAGAATGGTACTGTACGCTAGATAATATCACAGGAAGCCCATGCTATCTGAGACTTCAAGGGTGAGGAGAAGCAAGATGAGCACAAAACGGAAAACATTGGAACACTAAAAAAAAAACACGAAAAAGCGTGAAGCAAAACCGGGAGATATCTAAGCACAGCGGTGTAGGGACACGAAAGGGAACGCTGGAAATAGAACGGATGTAGTCGGGTTGGATGGTTTTATTACAAACACATCCTCGATTCACGGTATTCCACCGAAACGGGGAAAGAGAATACAGCTGCCGCCGAACATTTGACTGCCGCCGCCGCCGCCACGCGGGATGAAGGCCAGTGGATCGCGGCGGGAAGCGCTCCACTGCCCCGAATAGCATAGTGGGGGACACCCCGGAGGATGGCGCCTCCCGACCACAACCAATCCCGTGCCAAAACGTCTCGGCGTAAGAAAGGAAAGACTGTCCAATCAATACTCCATTTCTCAAGAGCAAGAACGGTGGATCGTCCTCAAAAATAAAACTTTCACCCAAAACACCTTGCCTCACACGGCATCCTGCCACATCTCAAAAGACTAGTTTCTGAAAAATATGGCAGGGCGAAATGTGTCGTTCTATAAAACATAAGTGTCACCCTTGTCCGTTACGGTCTCCATACCGTTACTCGCGGATTGCAATTTAATTCTCACCGTCATTTCAATCGTAATCTAGGTACACGAAACTGTTCAGTAAGGGTGGTGATCAAGCCCTAGGTTGATCCTCGCCCTTACCCATGGGAACCACGCCCCTACATCGGGAATATTTTTGACTTCAATTAATAAATCATAAATATCACTAACGTTCATAAAATTACTTTTAAATACCTGCTGCCCCTCCCCCCAAGCACAAAATTATCTACACTAAGGTTACTAGATAAGTTAAATTTTTATCAAATTTAAAACGATTTCCAACTTTCTGGGTGGGTAAAAAGACATGCTAACATTTTTGTTCATACTCGTACGAGTAAATTAAGTGACCCAACCTGGATTTTTTCTAAATCCGCTACTATAAAAGGCGCCGCCATTCCATTCAGAGCTTCATAACTTCACACGCCTAGTTACTACGAGAAGTGTTGAAGTTCTAACTATTATTTTTCCTGGACAACTACTCACACTAGAAAGTTGAAACATATGTGATTCTCAACACATCTCCCGGCGTAAACGTAAACATTTTCCCCATCGTCGACGGTACGATTCCTCGACCGTGAGACCGCTTCTGCATGGCTCACTTTGCCCACCGGATTAACCCACCGGCGGGTACGTCCATGGCCAAGGATTCTTGGATTCAGCGTCATTACTGTACAGTGGGAACTCAAGTTTGCTCACTAACTCAATCTTGTAGTAAACAGTTTGACTAATTGGCCCCTGCCTTTCTCTTCAGCCTACTTTTATCTTTCAAAGATCGTATGAATCAGCAGTCGATTGCCACGAAAGAGATAAACTTACTAACATTCTAAGATTATGGGGTTCTAGCTTTCCTTTCTGGTGTCCCCAAAGATTTATTTGTATAGATAAACCTCCCAGGATCAAACGCAAGAAACTAGCCAAAATTCCACAGGAAAATTTGAAAATAAAAAACCCATCAGGTTTTATCACTAAAGTGACAACGATCGGTCGAGAATGTCACATTTCGGTCTTGATAAAGCATCGAGTTTACGAATCACCTATCTTTGCCAAATGTGTGGATAACATACAGAACGTGGTGGAGTCCAGAGTAATTCGCAGGATTAGGCTGAAGGAAACTATTAGGAACTGGAAGACAAATTATTTCGATGAAATGGAATCAACAATAGGAGGGCGGAAATGCAGCCAGCACTATATAAATCCCAACAAGAATTATCAGATTAAAAAATCTCAGTTGAAACTGAAGGCGCACCAGTGAAATTCATGAAACTTAACAAAGGCCATTTCACGGAGGACTCATTCCGTCCATCGTACGTCATGAATCACCGAGATCGTTAAGCTTCGGACTAGGAATGCGGCCAGAAGTCGCACTGGACGCCATAAAACACCAGCATGAGTGGATTACGAGGCTGACAAAATACGGTTTCGTTTTACATTTTAAATGTTACGATTACATCAGAATATTCGAGAGTAAGTGTAGTCCACTTCTCGTGAAAGATATACATGCTCGCAAGTACATGCTACAAATGATAATTCCAACTTCTGTAATTTAAATTTAAATTAATTAATTTTTGATCATTACTATTCTCAAACAAAGATGGCATTTTGTTTTTAATTATTTTACGTGTATCTTTGTGTAGGCCCGTACATGTGAGACGAGCAGCCAAAGCGATAATTAACGACAAATACAAAGTTAGAGGAAAGAGAGAGAGAACTTATTTTAGTCTTCAATAGACAAATGATTTCAAATTCTTAAGTAGCGCGGAATTTTATTAATATTGGCTAGTATTCAAAGCAATACACTTGGACGGATAACTTTTGAGCCAAATGAAATATATGTGCGTGTTGCTAACATAACTCGACGTCATGTGTGCAGCAAAACTACAACAATGAATAGGACCCCCATTCTGCTTCTCGTAAGTGGACTTTATTAAAGCCACCACAGATGGTTCCACTCTTTAAGATTTTGGAAAACGAGAGCGATGGTCCGCAAGACTGCAGGGAACATAAACACCACCACTGACACGCATTGACGTCGCCCACGGAACAATGAACTTCTCAACTTGGGTATTTACCGCAGCTCAGTCTGCACGGGGGGGGGGGGGGGTACATGCATCAACCAGGTTTGTTGCGAGAAATTCACGAGGTTCAACGGTGAAGGCCGTCGAAATTCATCATCAAACCCCACGGGCTTTGGGAGAATCCATCTCCGGCAACGACAATGAGACGCGAAACACAAAAGACGGCCATCGCGCGCACTTATAGTCGACCTGGGGCGTCTTCCGAGAACGCACGGGACGTAAAACTTACTGATCTCGCGGTGGGAGGAGAGGCGAGAGGACTTCCCGAGTGTGCCAGATCCAATCCACCAACGCCCGACAGCTCATCAAGCAGGGATCCGAGTGTGGGAGGGAAGGTTGGCTTAAATTCAACCCCACCTACACAATCGGCGCATGGCGACTGTGTGCGCCCTACTCAAATATCTAGAGGAAGAGAAGAAATGGGAGGGAAGTAAGGGTCTCCGAAAGAACTAACTTCTCGGTGCTGCAACGAATCGATCCCGGGCCTACGACGACCATCCTGCACGCGAAACACGCCCCAAACCTCGCTCCACGGGGACCTATGAGTGGTAAAAGGAGGAGGAAATCGGAGGAATCTCGGTGAAGGGGTAAGATGGGGATCGGGGGAGCAATGCAGCATACAGTCAGAGGAATGGGGAATAGACGGATCCAGAGAGAGAGAAAATCTTCCCTTTTGTTTTCCCAGGCAAGCTAAGCTAAGCTCGACACTATCTCGTCCCCGCTAACTAACCAATTATCTTTTTTTTTCCATTTGTCTCAACGGAAGAGAATCGCGAAGGGGAAGCTCGTCCAAGGACTTCTATGGGCAATGTTTCTTTTTTTTTAAATGGGTTTCCTCTGACGAAAAATTTATTCCAGCCACATTCCAGGACAAAAGCATAACAGAAACAAATGAAAGGAATTTTTATTAATTTCATCCCTGGTGTAATGGCGCGATTTCAGCATCCTTGCGAGAACTGAAGTGGTCATTTCTACTTCGCTCCGGAGAAAACATTCAGAGCGAAATTAATTCGATTTTCCGACCAAGAATAACAAGTGACGAAAGAATTTCCGTTACCGTATCGTAAGCATGGTATTTCACAGTTGGTGCTACACTCTCTTTCCGGGTAAAAGTCTGGGTGAACGCAAACATATTTCCGCTGTAACCTTAGCATACACCAATGTGATATGTAACAATTCCAACTCGGGAATTCAAGCTGTTAAATTTACAGTTTACCTTACTCTAAAGGTAAAAGTAACTTCTTATACTGGTTGAGCCTCGACGCGGCAGAACACGAACGAACGAGGGAGATATACATACACAAAAGATCTTCTGAAGGAATACAAAAATAAAGTCCATCCTTTGCGTACGTTTCGGTAGAGGAGATGCAGAGATTTGGTAATACTGTACGTGCCGGTCGACTGAATATCGATTCAAGGAAACCCCTGGCCAATCATCCGGCTCGTTCATGCGAGGAAGAGAGAGCGGTGGGGGTGGTAGAGGAGGCGACCGCGGGATTCACACCGCAGAAACGCGGCGAGGATGGGAAATCGCTGCAATATGACCACAAGACGCCCGGAGGAAATCGGGAGGGGAGATGGGAAGAAGGAAAGGGCATCCCTAGAGACCAAAGCGAATGGAACCCGACGAGCAGTGGAGGATATGAAGCGAAAGGCACGAGGAAACAAAAGGAGCTGGCAGGTCCTCTCCAGATGCCGCCAACGAACTTGTGCCTTCCCAACCTCCCATCCTGCAGCCGCTGGCTCTCTCTCTCTATACCGTCATCGGTCGCCACACCCATCTTTCCACAGCTCACTACGCTCGATACACCTTGTATTGGAAGTCGCCCATCAACGGCCGGAAGAATGCCAGCCTGCATGGCACAAGACAGTGTAAGGGGCATGAAGAGAAAAATCAGAGCGAATCAAATGGTACATTGTGGTTGCTTGCACATAAATATATTACGGAACGGTGCTTCGACTTCCATTCGGAAAACTCAGTTTTGTGACAATGCGGCAATATTATTTTGCAATTATTAACTGATTTTATCAGATCATAGAGAACATTTACAGCACTCCAACCTTGGTTGCAGCATCATACACCATGCACCAGCCTTGGTGAGCCTTATCATGAAAAAAAACAGCACAAGACGTCAGAACTTTTCAAAGGATAAAAAAAATCATCCAATTAGTATTAATATTCGACTATGAATAGTCTTTAAATTAGCCAAAAATTAAATGGCAAATTTTTCTGGGCAGGAATCGAATTAATTTCAAATCTATGGAGCCTATTTTTATTGTTTCTACAATTTGAACTACAAATATCATAAATCACAATAAATATTGGCAGCGCGAGTTTTTCATCACCTTTATGGGCGACCATTCCTTGAAGTGGTTTTCAACGGATCTCCATTGTATTAATTTTTTCGATTAGCTTTTTATCCCAGGGATTTTCCGCATTATTGACTTCGATTTCCTCCAAATTCCAGGACTTTGTACTTGACTTTACTTTCACGTTCTATTGTGTTCTTTAGTAAAATTGTGACATACAAACTGTCTCGTATTAAGGCATTACGGTACCGAGAAGAGAAATATGACGTACATTTATCCAAATTCTCTCCTCTCTTCGTAAAATAAGCTAAGGATGCAGAATTCTTTCACAGGTATCTTGCACACCGCTCGAGGAGGAAACGCCGCATATCTAGAAGCTAGCCAAAAAAGGTATGGCGGAGTCCGATATCACCTTCATATTTTCAACGGGTTTTTTCCCTACCGTTTCTTGGGATATTTACGAAACTTGTGCCACAATCGCGCCTTTTATGGAAACAAGAGTAGGCCCGACCATTCCGTGGGACTGGATCTCAACCGCCACACCCTAATCGCCCATGGCTAAAATACGTATCAAACTATTCGAAATTCCAACCGCGTATCATAGATGTCGATGCGATCTTTTTCGGTCACCGGATCATCGTTAACGATAAGAACTCCGGGGTAGAAACGCTAGGTATAATTTCGATTTAAAAAAAAAACAAAGATTCGGGTTTTCCAGCTTTGAAAACATTCCAATCACGAAGGCAAAATGAACAAATGCAATTTCGTGAAATGATTAAGTCACATTTACTGCAACTTAATTGTTCATTCCAAATCACAGACAATCATCACTTTAATTTTTCCCTTTCTTTAAAAATATTATTGTCGTTTTCAAAAAGTATAGTAAACGTACGAGAGCTAAAAAGTGGATGGATTTAGAAGCAGCATGAAACTGAATTCATGAGTGATGAGCAACTTTGACGGAAATAGGAAACATTAATGGAATATTAAAAAAACAACAAAGGGGGGTTTAAGAAAAAAACGGACGGACCTGAAAAATGTAAGTTACAGGGACGTAGTGAAATTGATCAACAAAAAGTACGATCAAAGTACTCCACATTAATCTTTTAAATAATCAGTAGTTGAGACAGCAGCTCTCCGAAGGTCGATCGGTATGTAGTAATGACGATGGCGTAATTCATCGAAAAAACTAATATTAGGCAAGGAAATAACGTCAAATTCGAACGATGTATGAACCCACTATTTGCAATAAGTTATTCACAATTCTGACACACACTTGCAAAACTAGAGTTACCTTTCCCTAACACAGGGCTGAGATTTCATCGTACGACAACGACACAAGTCATGCGGTTCATAACGATATCGATAGTAATCCTCAAAGGTTTCTTTCACTAACCAACGTGTATTAATAAACCTTTTGCATTGACGGGAAACTTCAGAAAGTATGGCTGCCTTCTTCCAAGAGAAATAAAATGAGGTAGAAACTATTCAATTACAAGGCTGAGACTTGTCGCTAGGTACGACGCTTTAGGTAATGAAGAAACCTAATCACAGCTTACGTCTCAAATTAAGAGGCAGAATGCTTTTAAGGGGAGTCATATTACGAGCATTCTTTAGCAATGATGATGCAACGTGTCCATAAGATGCGCCACATATCCTCTGGTAGAACATTCGAGGGAAATCCTATAAAACATCATATAACGACCTGTCACACATTATATCTTCGAGAACATTACGCACATTAACAAGGAAGGGCAAACTTCAACAGTGCTTAACATTGTGGGCCTTAGGTCAAGGATATTATTCCTCCATGGGAATTAAAATTTCCGAAACGTCTTCATTCCAGCTCCAGTTTACAACCCTGTACTTTGTCGTCCAACGTCATCCTATTTACAGGTTGCGACGCAGCGTTCATTTGTTAGAAACACTCACCTTGCCACGCCATTTCCCACAATTGACTGGTATTTGCGTACCATTCGCGGTCAAAACTTAGATTCCGCCATAAATAAGTTAACTCTAGTGCGACTATCATGCGATTTTCGCTCAAATCCACAATCGAGCTATTCTTTGATTCGATCGTGTTATGCGACCCCCAGAGCGAGACCCCCAAACGGAGACTAAACATAATATACGCGCTCCTCCTCACGCCAAAGCCACCCAAATGAAAACCGCACCCAATTGGCTCCCCCACCGGGATAAAAAGCAAAAATCGACGCGAGTGTTCAATGAGTTCGAAAAATTCATTGAGCCCCGACAAGGGGCATGAGGAAGGGGGGAGGGGGAGGTGGTTTAAAAAAAAACATAAACACGGATCACTGGGCTAAGGGGAGAGTCGCAATTAGAGTGGGGTCTGGGGAGCTTCGTTGGCGATGAAGTGGGGAGCGGGGTTTGCCGCCACGGCGGATTACACGCATGGGGTGCCACGTCCCGATCGATAACGGCCACTCACGACAAGGGAGACGAAGCGACGTTAACAATTCAGCACACGCGCGCGCGACACTTGGGGGGAGGATTTTTACAATAAGGGGTAAGCTACGTGGACCACGGGCACCCTGATTCATTTACGAGCCTCTCGAAGCAGGAGAATCGGAGGTGGCCGGAAGAACTTCAGCGAACGTCCAACGACGCCGAGAGAGAACTGGGTGTATCCAGGGTCCAGAAAAAAAATAAAAACACACTCGGTAGCATATGGGCAAGGGTTGCACAAAGAAGACGTGTAGAGGGTCCATGCATGGAACAAAAATAGCTCTCTTGGGAGATTAACCGCTCCCCGACGGCGCAAGCCCACTTCAGGGGTCCACCCGACCCGATCATGTGGGTCTTTAATTCCACGAAAATGATGCATTGGGACACGACACGGTCCGGGCTATTTTGCACGACGTGGAAGGCTTCTCGGGGACAGATGGATAATAAACCTTTGCAAGGGAGGAGGTGGGTACCCCCCCGCCCCCCTTAACTCGGGGAACAGCTGGGCGGTATAACAGTTGGGCGGGCGAGGAAAGTCCCGCATAGACCGCCCGGGGAGGATGGATGGAAGAGGGGGTGGGGGGAGTTCGTCGCCTTGTCTCGAGAATAGCTTCGCGCCTAGTTCCGCCCACGGACTTATTCCATCGTGGCGACACGCAAAAAGAAAAGGGGGCCTCCCTTGCGCCGCTATACATCTACGTATGACCCACCGTGCTCGTCCGGTCACCGCGACCCGACCGGGAGAGTATTATTTATGCATTTCGCGGCTCCTCACAGACTCGTCGCCAAAACCACTCCCGAACCCACCGCTTGGCGCGGCATTGTTTCCGGGTGAATACGAGTGACGAGGTTGAGAAAACGCATACATTAACGGCGATAAAGCAAACTACCGTTTTTTCCCACGGATGGGTGAGCGGAGAAAAGAAAGGAGGCATTTTCTGTAAAATGAGTATTATTACTATCAAGAGCAGTCTTACCGGTCGAGATAGGTTTTTTTTGATAGCATTGGTGCATTTCTAAGCTACACCGTTCACGCTATAAATAAATACTCTCAAATCCTTCGTTACAAAAGACCATTCTACGATTCCACGTACTTTCCGCCTCCTTACATCCCGTCCACCATTCCCGTTCTCTACCTCGTTAACTTGACATGCTCTACCGCAAAACAGTGTTCAACATTCCATTGCTACTCATCATGTTCTACAACCATTTGCATTCTTTCTTCTTTTAATTTCCTTTAGCACCATTCCTGCTCTCTCTCGCCATGCCAAGAACTTCGTTTGTTTATCTATCCGTCCATTTCCCTTTCTCCATAATCCCCGACCAATGTTGTATCAGCTCTAGTTCATGCCCCCAAATTTTAATGTTTACCTTCGCCTTTCTATTCCTGGAGAACCTCATTTCATTCGTTTTATTTTAATTGATTCTCATTCCAAGCCCAACACACTTGATTCTGCGATGCGAAATAATTGAAACCCCTTGGTTGAACGATTATGACTTTCTATTTAAATATATTTCTTGGAAGAATGAAAAAAGAATAGCGTCCCCAGCAAATTATGCGAGTGGTCCGTCAACGAATGCAGAACGGAGGAGAAACGAACGGAGTCACAACCACAGGAATCACCTCGAAGGCTGGAACGACCAACGGAACAACAACAATGGAATTTCAGGTATAGAACCGGTCCAAATTATATGCAAATGAAGAATTCCAAAGTTACCGAACACATTTGCTTAGGTTTATTCTCCTGAGTAAATATTAACCAAGAATATGTGAATTTTATGTTCTCGTTTCGGGACAATGCGAAGGTAATGACCAACATATTCTCGAGATGGGTTCGTGTAGAAGGAAGTTGCCACGCCGTCTGGCAGCGAGTGCCTAAAGCCCAACTTCGACTTAGCCAATGAACCTAAATTGCGTCATGGAAAACCGTCAGTAGTACTCGGATGATTTGGTGGCGTCGCCCGCTAACGAGAAATTCCCGAGTTGACACTGCAGGAATGGGTGGTGTGGTACATGAGTTTTTTCAACCGAACTCTAGGGGTGATAAGCGCACATTCATTGGGATACCAAAACAAACAAAATAATACTCCCAGAACTCCCAAAGAAAAACGATGTGTATCGCATTGCGTAATCATCTCCTGTTCCCGAGTGACTTGCCGCCTTGGCGGATTTATTTCAGATTTCAGGCTTTTGCTCTCTTTTTTAAAATGTCCTTTTTTTTCTTGTCCAGTTGAACGTTAGTGTAACCATAATAACGCTTAAATTTATTCAATTAATTCGTGGAATTTTATTTTGATAAAATCGAAAGATAAATATGCATTTAATTCAGGGAAACTAACTACACAAAAATTCAAATATACGGATTTCATATTAATTTGGGAGGCTCACGTAGCAGCAGTTAAATTCACTCGAAAAAACTTAGCTCTGAAAAGATTCAAACTCACACTTGAAAGAATTCGAAATCTATTATTTTTTACGGTGAAACCTTTCTGCCATGGAGAATACAAAACAAAAAGTCCACGCGCTCCGAAATCAACTATATTTTTGTCGTAATAAGCAGTCTGATAAGTCCTGGTGTATCATTATTCACATCCCATTTCAGGAAGATTCCTGCATGGCAACCCATGTGGAACGCGAAGGTTTACGTAATAAAGATGGGAGTGTTCCAAGCGTTTCCGAGTAAATAGAACTCTGGCACTTCCAACGGCAATTAAAACAAAGCGATGCTTTCAGAGAAAGTGATATGGTCTGATTCTCGAGGATGAGTAACATTTTCTTCGACGTTAACGCGACGTGATGTTAGGATGCCGCTGATAACTTGCACTGAAAAAAATAACTTGCTACCCATGTTTAAAAAAATATATTGCATGTTATTTCTAACATTGACATCGCCAATAACGCGTGGTTTCCCGTAAATAAAAGAATACGCCTCATTATTTACCTCCATGGTTGAAGTTTCGAGGCGGATGGAGTAAAATTCTCCTCCACCCTCGAGAGAGCATCGCAAGCCCCGGAAGACACCGAGCGCGTGCCTACCGTAGAGGTCCCATCCCGGACCCGCATGGGAAGAGCACACCCGTGCCTCCATCACCCCCCTCATATGGATCCCCCAAGGTGACGCACGCTACCCTCACCCACCCTAATTCATTCTAGGACAACTCCACCCCCTCTCCCCAGCCACTTTTCTTCCCGTCCCACTGAACGCTTACTTCAGCCCCACCCCCGTCTCCTTATTTCGAGGAGCACTGGCCGACCCATAGCCTACCTCAACTTCGCCCGCAGCGCCGACGCCCTCCCTTAAAAACGTAGTCGCCACGAGTGGCCGCTGTGGCCCCCGACGGAGGGGAGAGAGATAGGAGAGAGACCCCACCGCTAGGAAAAGAAAACACGGCGACGAAGTTCGATATTCCAATTTAATGACCGTAATTGTCGATGTCAATTGTGTATCGTGACAGTGCAGATTCATCAGCGTCTCGACAGAAATAAGACGAGAGCACGGGAGGTGAGGAAGAAGGATAACTCTTGTTGCCTTCGTTATCAACAGAACTGCATCCGAAGACGTCATTTCTTCCGTCCTAAAGTTCACAGGTCACCCTCGCCCACAGTGTGCCTACATACTCTCCCATATACTCGTCTTCATTTCCTACAGTGGTGAGTTGAAGTGATTCACAACTTATTCATTAGCGTGGCATTTCAATAAAGAAACGTGATCGAGAAAAAAAATTATATGATTGTACGTAATCCACATGATTGTCGGTAATCTACGAGTTCTTAAGAGAACGCATGAAGACCTAAAGAATGAGTTACTGTAATAATTAGTATGGGGCCTAAGAATATGGTGACATGTAAGTTATGACTTAAGAGTAACGCAGTGTGTAGACCCAGGGTCCATCAAAAACCTACGCCAAGTCGGAAGACTATTCCTTCAAAAATGTTACTGAATCCCACATGAAAATTACGCTAAGCATGAAATCGAACCTACTATCATAATCAAGAACTGATTCAACTACTATTATGGAATAATATTTCGGGAGGGCGACAGAATGGCATAATCAACTCCCATCCTTGGTGAAATCACTTAAACTCACCAAATGGTACTTTTCCCAGGCCGCCGTTGGCGTCGGATTTCTCCTAGAGCTCAAGCTACCAACGGTTGGTTGTCTGCCATCACGAAGCCTCTCTCCACATCAGTCCCCCAAGACTTGGCAATAAAACAAGATATCGCATTTCGCATTCATATCGATTCATATTGCAAAATAGATGCACATCAAATCAATACTGCACATTGTATTTATATCCCAAACGGTTGTATCGCACCCTTGGCGGCTTGACGTCACGTTTCCTAAATGTCGCGAGTGATATATCGTAATTTTGCAATGTCCCAAACAATGATGCGCCAGCTGACAAATGCCCACGTCTCTCTCATAAAGATACAGAACACAATATTATACGAAAAGATGGACGCCTTTGTTGCCTTGCTGCTCCCAGTACATTGCATTGAGTATACAAACACATATATATGTATATACACACACACACAATAGTAGTAGTTTTTATGGAAGGTGAGAGACAGCTAAGGTCATTTGCGCCATTAGGGATGGATGGGAAAGGAAGGGTGGAGAGAAACCCGGCGTCGGCATTAGCCTACTCTTGTCGAAAGTCGCCAAGGGGTCCGCAGTTTAACGTCTCATCCGACGGGCGTCGTACTCAAAGCTTTCTCCATAAAGCACATGAAGTAGGGATCGGAATACCGCTAAAAAATATTTGTTGTCTCCAGGATTTGAACCTGTACGTTAGCCACCGCACTATCCCGATCCCAAAATACAAGACAAACAAACAGAATGTCTGTGTGTGTGTGTATATATATATACACACACATATACACACACATATACATACACATATAGAACACATATATCATATAAATATGTATACATACATAATTATGTATGCATGCATACATATACACACGCCCTCAAACCAAGTGGCTAAATATTTAAAGCGGGTCCATATAGTATTCTAAGGCTCATTCTCCGCCATAAAATCCCTTATATTTTATAGTGTGTCTCAAGTTTCACGATATACCTCATTATTATTATTACCATTATTATTACCGAGTAGTTTCAAAGTTTTAATAATAATTATAACTGATACTCCCAATTACTTTCAATAGAGTGAAACTAGCTGCAATTCTGATGTGCTGACTACTTGCGTAAAAATGTCAGCAGACTGTTTTATCCTACCGCTTACGATGGATATTGCTAGGATCAATGTATTTCAGGATGTAAGGTGATCCATCACACATCCCTTTGACACACCGAAAACCATTTATTCCCAATTGGAGGCCAGGCCATTAATGACTACTTCTCGTCTACGGCTAGGCAAAGAGTCTAAGAAATCTAAAAAAAACCGATTTCTCATCAATTGCATAGTGTATAAAACCAATGAATCGACTCGATTTGAGAGACACGTTATACATTTCTGTTATTTCATCTAACAATGTTGTAAACATACATTTTTATTCTTTTCTACCGATATTCGAAAGTCGTGGACGATTGAGGTCCATTCGCGTTTCGCACGATTGCAAATTTCCTCCTAAATCCGCTAGGGGCTTCGGTGTAACACGTTCTTACTCTCTATGGCGCTCGCGAAAGGACATCGTATTTCTAGCGGCGATCCGCCCTAGGATTTTACCCCGGTGCACCCATTGACGCGTCCGTAGTGAGTGGTGGTGGGTGGAGACTCGCATCTGGTATCGCGCTAGGGCGCCCGGATCCGACTTGTTGAGCTGAGAGGGAGAGAGAGGGCCGACCGGGGGTTGGGTTATGGAAAGAGATGGGAGAGAGGAAGGGGGAGTTCGGGGAGAGGGAGGAAGGGATGGAGGATCAGGGAAGGAAGGGGAAACTGGGAGAGTGGAGCCTTCATTGATCGCCCGTCGGCCGAAAGGGGAGGACGGGCGAGGGGGGACAGGGGGAATGGAATGTGGAGAGAGAGAGAGAGATGGGAGGGAGAGAGTGCCCGTTGCCATGACCGTGAGAAAAGACTCGTCTCCCGGCACGCCCTCTTCTCCCACCGCTCCTTTCGAACCACTCCCACACCCACACACCCGAAGGGGGTGGGAGGGAGAGGGCGGGAGAAAAAAAGATGGACCCTGGCGTGTTCACAATATCTCACGTTGCAATAATTGGGTTTTAAATTCGGTCCTCGGCTATGACCAGGGACGACGAGCTAGGGATTGGTGGAAAGAGGAGGAGGGGCACAATTTCACCGGAATGTCCGTCTTAAAGGGGCCAAAAAGTACAACGCACCGCTAAAATGTTGGCCAAAATTCCATACTTCCGTTTCAAACTACACTCGCATGGTTCCGAAACGTTTGGAATTTTCTTTCAAATGACACATTATCATTCTTTCGGAACTTCCTCGGGATCTAAAACACCCAGCGAATCCCGGGGAAATCCATCGCAGTGGCAACTTCAGACCTCCTGCCCACTCGCCATATTGCATTCGCTTTAAACTCGGAGGTAGAAAATCCATTACGCTCCCTAGAAAAGAATAGAAACGGAGAGATTCTTATCTTCCGAGAATCCCGGGTAGGATGACAATTCACTTACAAAACATCAATTCTCTACTCGGGATTTAAATATTAAAGTCACACTATGGGGAAATTTGGCAAGAGATGACTGCGGTAAATAAAAAATTGGAAAATGTTACGTTGCAAAGTAAAAACTGGCCCCAACTAAGTACTACCCACATATAAAAACCATAAACAAGATAATCAACCCCAGGCTCGGTTTGGTAGGTGATGGTAGAGTTCACTCAGTACTAAGCCCGACGGTGTGTGAAACTGAAAGTTAAACAGGGTATTTTGTTCCTTTGGGTTCCAGTTATGATTTCCCAGGAAGATCTGGTATCCCAAAAATTTTAGCCCCGGGTGAAGCTGAGGGTGCCCAGAGAGCCTTGCCCGGGAATCGGACCCGAACCCTCCGGTCAGTGGTCCAGCGCCCCTGGACTACCACGTCCCCTTTACCTACATTTATCCACCAGCTTTTGATCAACGTACTCAAATGGTAGCGAGAACTAACGTGTTGGAGAAATTTAGCAAGTTCCCTAAGTAAATCGATACCAAAATTTTGCGAGAGGAATCAAAGTCAGAAAATATTACCTTCGCCAGCAACGAATTCACAATTGAAAAATAAAGCAACGCCACCATGAATTTTTTATCTCGTACGAAGAAAGCTGGTTGTATGATAATGTGGAGGCAAGGTTATCTATTGGGGCAATAATCCTTCACCTATCGAATAGTCGCCAAATAAAATACATTGGGCGAGAACAACCCTGCATGGACAAAGCTTTCTCGTGCAGGCATTAATAACAGCAAAATAAAATTTGAGGACTGCCGTCTGCACGCGATTATTATTAGGTAATCTACCGGTTAAGGTAGGTTTTTGGATGGACACAACTATCAAATAAACATTTTGTAACTCCAAACAAAACCCAATCCAGCAACCTCATCTACATCAGGTCCCTCTTCATCTCTGTGTACTTCTTTCCTCCCTTCATCCCGTCCAACATCCATATCCTGTTCCTGCCCTTTCCTCGCTTGCCCAACATTCTCCCCTCTATTACCTTCTTCAACATTCCACTTCCGCTCAATACGCCTTTCATCCATTTTTCCTGCCTCCATAGGATTTCTCTCAACAAACCCCTCTCCTCACCCACCATCTCCAGTACTTCCTCATTTGTTTTCCTTTCGGACCATTTCACCTTCTCCATTCTTCTCCACACCCACATTTTAAAAGCCTCCAATCTACGTCTATCCCCCTGCTTCAGTGACCACGTTTCCGCGCCGTACATAGCTACGCTCCATATCAGAGTTTTTACGAGTCTTAACATACCTACTCAACGTCCCCGTCATCAACTCCCTCCTCCTTGAGAAAGCCTCCTTGCCTAGCGCAATTCTTCTCCTTACGTCCCTACCACTTTGACCGTATTGGTCCAAAACACTTCCGAGATACGTAAACTGTTCTACATGCTCTATTTTAATATTTAGCTTAGCCTTTCGCGATAATAAAAATAAAATATTTTTACCAGAGAATAGTTATGGATCATATACCACCCCATTATACCTATCCTAAATATCTATTTAATTCATTTGCCTAATACAAAGTTCTGAGATGAAGATTAAAATCTTTATTCGGGGTGACTAAAACAATTCCGATATTGGGGATTAGGATATTGAAGAAAACGGTGAATTCACTTCAAACGATAAAACACAAAATCTTCTATTCAACAAAAAACAAAAAAGCTCCATATCGACGAGGGAAAATCTGCGGACGCTTCACGACAAAAAAGATCACAGCTGAGAATTAGAGGAAAAAGAGATTAAACATTATCAAACAGCAAACCAAAAATTAACCACAAGGAAATATTCATGGACCTCCTCAAGAGATGCCATTCAGATTCAGAAGTTTTGCTTGCAAACCATGCGTAGTTTCGGGCCGTATTCGTAATCGAAATTTCTACGTTTGCACAATTTGCATGCACCGTAAGAGGGGCGTGCGTTATTTGGGTGTTTTCGGCGATCGGACTGCCTATCCTGCAGAGCCCCCGCCCCCCGGCATTCCTGGATCCTATCCTCCCCCGACATATCTCCACTTAACCACAAAAGTAACCCCCGGGCTACGTGCCTGGAGATTATTAAATTGTTGTCCGACCTGCGCATCTCCCTACTAGGTGCCCAGGGGAGCAATGTTCCACGGACGATAATAAAATTACAATCAATTCCGTTCAATTATCCCGCTCACAGTCCCCCAGCCCAACCTCCTTCCTCGCCCTGTACCCGGGCCCTCCTCCCTCCCGATATTCCACACCTAAATACCCCACCTTCCACACACCAAATCCCCCCTACTAACCCCGGAACCCCCCACGGTCCCTACAAACCCTGCCACAAACACACCCCTCCCCTCCGGCCCTTAAAACCCCATTCTCCCTCACACGCGCGCACGAACACTCACACTACTCTCGCACGGGCATTTTTAGAACGCGCTATTCCGAAATATATTTTTGAGGTCGTCTCGCCCGCCTGAGTGAAGCGCTGCGCCACAAACACACACAACGGCGCCGCCGCTTCCGTCGCACAGCGCCGGGCGACGACGCCGATGATTCCGCCGCACGCACGCCATCGAAGGGCGAAGAGAGAGGAAGGACCCCGGAGGTGGTAGAGGGAGGGGGGGGGACAGATCTCGAATCTTTTTCATACCCTACAGCTACCGATGGTCAATAGAGTTGAAATCATTCTACTTCTAGTGAGTACGCTACTGTGCTCACCAATGAAATACCGTGCTACCAGCAGCCCGATAGAGTACCGTCCATACTCGATCTTCACATAATTACCGCCTAGACACGATGGGACATAATTTCTTCTCTCGCTCTGATATAATCGCAAAGGACCGAAGACATTCGCTGTAACTGAGATCAATCTCCTGTACGCTCCTCGGCAACATAAGATTAGCATCAACCGTGAATCGATTGAATGCACACACGTGTGTTTTTGAGTGTTTCATGTCATCTTTGAAATGATTTTTAATTTTCCCTCCCATTTGTGCCACACGAGCTTGTTATATTTATAAATTTTACGAGTATTTTTTCCAATTTTTTGGCGTTTAAACAACCTATAATATTGCATAGACGCAGTAAGGCAAATTTAAGTTTTCCTGTCAAATATCACGATTTACAATTATGTAAAATATTTATGCACACTTTTTTGATACGACTACATGCGATGAACGTTTCATTAATAACTGTAAATCTTCGCTTAGATATTGGATAGATCGACACAGAAAAACAATACATATTACCACTGTAATTAATTTCATCGGTGACACGTTGTTTGCGATCGGAAATCTTAGGAACCCGAGTTACAATTACTGCTTAAGGTATGCCTTGCTAAATTTGAAGACGGCGATGGTGCTTTCCCTCTCCTTCGCGTTACCTGACGTAAATCATACAGATGAATTAATAACACTCGCGCGTTGCCGAGACCCATGACCACACTCTCCGGTTGGGTAGTGTGTGCATTCGCTGCTAACTTGTCCGAAGTCCACATGTTCGAGTTAAGAATCCGGTATGGATAAGGTTGGAATACGTTTCTATCTTGCCTTTGCAAGAGTTCATTTAGCGTACCACCCCGCTCGGAATATACAACTACGTATATACATGTAGGACTATGCAGAGAAGGGCGAGTCGTCAAACACAGAGAAATTCAAACGTATCTACGCTACACTTACTGTGCGAGTAACCATATGGGTGGGCGTGTGCCACGAAGAATTAAGACACCAGCCTTCATTTTTTAATATCCGGTTTAGGAGATGTGTTCCATATTGATTTTGTCACATTAAACGTTGTTTCCTGACTTAACCCGTTAAGGATTTGTTTTTGTTAACATTTTTACCGCTGTGATATCGAAATTTACGAATGAAGGAATGATATTTTAGTGCACGAGCAATGTAATATTTTTAAGCTCTCGCTGACGCAGTCGACTGACTGAGCAGACTCCTAACTAAAACTGTTATGATGGACTAAAAAGTGTTGCCCTACCACTTTAAAGGGTTGGAATTATTATTAATATACCTAATTAACTTCGATTGAAATTTTTTTTCCATTAGTACATGAGGATTTTCATTTGAAGTTCAGTTAATTAGTGGTTTCTTAGTTCACATTTGACGATCAGACCACGCACTTAAAATTAGATAACTGCGCAGATTCTGGAGCCTAAAGATTCTACTGTTCAATTTCCCGTAAAAAATACTGGAGGGAAAGAAATAAAATCTCGGCTCCTAACCCAATTCCTCTCACACATCCCATCCCTTAGGTGCTAACACATCTCATTCTACGAAAAGGTGGTTTGCAGAGTATGCAATACGTAAATGTATCGTACATTTAAGTGTTCATGTAGGTATCTGCACGCGTTGTAGGTAAACTTACCCATGCAGTGCAACAGATTCTTCTTATTATAATTTACACTTGGATGTGGCCACTGTCATTACAATTACCACTAATACCAGGAAACAATTGGCTATTTGCAAGGTTCCATCTCAGAAGCCATAGAATGATGCAATTAAAATGCTTATTAGCAAAACAAAAAGGTGACATTGGCACAAAGGTGCATTCTCCGTAGTGCTCACACCACGCACCAGCCGCTTCGGTTCCGAGCGTCATCAACCGCGAAAATTTCACCCAACGGCAACCGCTTTATCTCCCTAGCAAGCAGCGATGAATGCACACCAAGTTCTATGGTATGCACATCCCCACCACGGAGACCGCATAGGGTAGACATACGAGTAGCGAGACCGCACGCAATTAATCGATCGCCGAACCGAAGGGCGAATCTCACCAATTCCGCCCTGAGAGCAAATTCAAAAAGCCCAACGCTCGAAATCTGTGGTGGGTCGAGGGTGGTAGGGAAGGCATAAATACAAAGGCAGACACGCCACCACTTCGGGGCACGTGACACGCCCACGCCCTCCCCAACGGTCCTACCATGGGTGATGACATTACCACCGGTGATAACTTCACACCCCAGCCAACAATAGTTTTAGCGACCATTGATGTAATTACGATTGCAAAATTTTACTATAATATTACACATTATGAGCATATCCTTTGGGTTTGCCACCTTTTACGTCGGAGTCGGAAGCCGATGGCAGCCGCCATAAGTAAAAACGCAAAGAAACGTTGCATGAAAACTTTCAAGTGGAGCGTAGTTTTGTATAGTTCGGAGACTTGGCCGTGAATGTAAAAGGATATAAGTAGATTGGAAACTTTCATGATGCTGGCTGGAATTAAAGAATGGAGAAACTAAAATGGATGGAAAGGAAAGTGAAATGGCTTTTGGACGATATTCGAAGAAACAGGAAGGTGCAGGAGATAATGATATGTTATGAGATGTTGAAGGTAGAGGGAGGAAGAGAAGAATCATTTTGGATGAAGTTAAGGGAGATGAAAAGTGAAGAACTAAAGAATGAGTTTTTGTAATCTGCGCTATGGGGTTTAAGGATCGGTTGAGCCATGAAAGCTAGGAGTTAAGGAGTACCGAAGTGTGTATTGACCAGTTCAATCCAAAACCAACCATTGACCAGTAGACTACGGCCAATGAATGGGATCCGGCGGGAAGTGGTGACATAGGGAACCATGGCACTCCCCTACATCTTCGGTGGAGCCATGCATGCCATGATACACTTAAGAATGGTTTATTTTATTAGCCCAGCCATTCAATCCAACCAAAAATGTGATTGAATGAAATGGCATCACTCGGAAGTGAATAGGGAGAAATGGGAAGGAAATGACTCATTAGGAAGCTTGCCCTCGTCGGTCTTGAGCTTCCACCCACGCTCAAATTACCAGCAGCAGGCACTCTCGTACTGTTGCAACATTTAGGAAAATAGCGCCGAGAACTTTACAAAGAACGTAATAACACCACACCGAAATTTCTTTGGCGATTGGCGGATGAAAGAAACTTTAAGGCGATCTAATACAAAATTCTGAAAGCTCAAACAGCTTTATGGGTGAAGTTTCTAAGCTCCAACGGCATTTACGGCAGAGCGATTACAAACTTAGAGCAATGACCAATGAAGAGTAAGAAATAAACGGAAAGTGCCCGTATTGCCCTATAAGGATATTCTCCGAAGATAAGCGCATGAAGAAGCAACCAAAACAAATTGTATTAAAGGAAATTATTGAGACATTGTAAACTCCCGCTTTATTCTCTATGATGAAGAAATGAATTCAGTGTAGAAATGATCTATCTACCTCATGCAGAGCTCCCTGATCATTTTGCCCGTAAAAAGCAATTGAAAAGTCACCAGTAAATCTGCTGTAAGGACATACACAAAAATAATTATCAGCAGTATTAAATTCGGCTTCAGCAATGGAGAAGCCAGAGTCGAGAAAGCAGAGAGAGGTTGCACTTTGTCGGATGTGATAATCAATATTTACAATTACAAGGCACTGAATAAAAAAATAACCTGTGATTCATGTGCACAGAAAAAGCATTGGCATCTTTTGGTTTCCTAGTAAAAAGCCTCGGAAAATTGAGGAGAATGAATACCTGCATGGAGCTTCATATGAAGGAACAAAACTTCATCATACTCTTATAAAAGGTTGTGAAAATAGCAGCAGAAGAATGGAAGACTGATAAAGATTGAATTGATGGGAGAGGATCGACAATAAAGACATCATAAGATGGGGAGAGAAGAAATATTTTTTCAAACTCTGTGCAGAAGAAGAGAGATTTGCTGGACATAAATTAAGGTCTATTAAGGAGGCTTCCTGAAGACAACAGCATAGAAAGAATGAATGGGCAGGATTAGAGACAAGGGACACGAATTGAATAGGCCAAATAGATTTAAATGGGGGATGCACCAAATTATAAAGGCACGAAGAGACACTCAGAAAAGAGAACGAGAGATTGAACCAATTTTCTGATTTATAACCGACGAAGATGAATAAATAAGACGAAGACGGGAGACGAAGGCTAATATGATTCCCAGTCTTGAACGGCATTCTTGTGCTCATCATCTATTTATCTCCATTTAAGAAGGCATGTAAATATCTACTCTGGAAAGACTTTTCCGAGTTTATGGTTGCTAATCCTGTGTGGCAGAGTCGTCCTTGGTAATGACTATCTGGTTAAGAAAAACTATTTACAGAAACCACCACTGTAAGAAGACCCGCGGTGCGCGACACCGCAGACATGTTAACGCGGGATGTGTACCCAATACAGTCCCTGATTTATTTTAATCCACGAGAAAGTAAACATAGGCAAATGGGATTGAGCGAAATATGCTCAGGATTATAAAATGATGGCGACTGACTGGCATATCTTTTTCACCATGTGCGGTCATTTTCTGATTAAATATATTCTCAATTTATGGCAAAATTCAGTGATTTTTCGAGAACAAATAACGAACACTGAGCCGGGTATCTTAGGTGGTTCAGAATCCAAGAATCGTGTGGTTTGGTCAACCTAACATAATGAAAGAAGTAAATAATAAATAAATCCAACAAATAATCATGATATTTTTAATGTACATGTACACTTCAAAATTCCATAGCCAGCTCCATCAGTCAGCCAAATACAAGTACACGAATTAATATTTCCGGAGGACTGAAGCGAGTACATTATTTAAACCAATAAGTATTTCACTGAGGATACTTTCTTTAGCTTTCGATTATTCATATTCTGAGACGGGATTTCTGGAGAATGGAGCTAGATCTTTCGGAATCATGAATCACCGAAAAACGAAATTTTTTTCCTAAGGTCATTCATTACATCAAACTTGAATAGGATTCAGTGAGTTCGGGTGTGGAGGAGTAATTCACCCGATTAGCCATCATTTATTAGATCGGACAATGTTCGGCTCCTTGTGAACTTCGGCAGGATTACAATACACGCATTATACACACATCTATGTCCTATTAAATCTATCAGAGAAAATTGACGCATCACGCTTAAGATATTTTAGAGAAAAACGAATGAATATCAATAAAGTCACGAAGTCGACCTCCAGGATTTCCTCCAAGACGACGAGAACGACCTTTCTCGTTAGTACTCCGTTTACTTGATCGCAGTCCCTTAAGTTTCAAGTTTTGCTCCTTGTCTTCTGCCGTAGAAATATCATATCATGACAATAAAAAACATAGTCCATAGTGCATCATACCATATGATATAATTCAGAGATTAACTCCTGATAACATGATGGAAACAATGTCAACAAAATTTTCTTGCGGTAAATACTCAAACACTAGTTCATTTGTGTATTCAGAATGCTCTCCAGAACTGTTTAATATTTTTGCGCAACCACATGTTTCTAGAGAACTCTCTACGTGATGACATAAAATACATAAAAACGGCACCTTCTTCAATCACATTGATCGCCATGTAGATCCATTTCCAATAAGACGAACTATTTAAATAGCAAAGGCATATGTTCTTTTTACACTCTGGTCCTAATCTAAATACCTTGACAGTGCATTTGACTATGTTAGCAATGCCATTGTCTTCACTGTTTCTATATTTTAATAAAGGCGCGTGGCAGTCCAATGTTTGGAGCGATGGGCTACTAATCCGAGGGCCCAGGGTCGATTCCTGACGACGCATCGTCCGGAATCCTCAGTTTCACACAAAGAATTGTGATTTTCCAGGTACAAAATCTGCTGGCACAGGGAAAGGAACTAACTGCCCCCCCCCCCCCCCCCCCCGCTAACCTGATCCATGAATTCAATAGGCCCGTTTGGCTTTGCAATAGATGAGCTTTTTATCCTTTCCTATAAAACGAACTTTCCGGTTGATTGGTGTCTTTCTTAAAATGTTATAAATTATTAAATTTAAAGATATTTTCCTGTACACAAAGCTAATGATAATGTCGAGACCACGCTATATTTTTACATGAATCGATTGTGATATATAATGATTATGTTGTCTATAATGTTCCCTGGGAATTCATTACTTCCTCGAGCAACATATAATCTTAATCCTATGGTCAACAAATCTGATGGGTGCTCTTCGGACTACGCCTCGACGCAGCTGTGATAATGCCTTCATCACCGGTAATAAAGGCTTCCGCTGGGAATATAAGTTCAGAAACCCCGCCATTCCCAACAACATTACGCAATGTATTTTGCCAGCGATTACAATTATGTGTATTCATTAAAATAAATGAAGAGATATATATCTGATATGGAGCGTAGCTATGTACGGCGCGGAAACGTGGTCGCTGAAGCAGGAGGATAGACGTAGATTGGAGGCTTTTGAAATGTGGGTGTGGAGAAGAATGGAGAAGATAAAATCGTCCGAAAGGAAAACAAATGAGGAAGTACTGGAGATGGTGGGTGAGGAGAGGGGTTTGTTGAGAGAAATCATATGGAGGCAGGAAAAATGGACGAAAGGCGTATTGAGCGGCAGTGGGATGTTAAAGAAGGTAATAGAGGGGAGAACATTAGGCAAACGAGGAAAGGGCAGGAACAGGATAGGGATGTTGGACGGAATGAAGGGAGGAAGTACACAGAGATGAAGAGAGACCTGATGTAGAGTAGGTTGCTGGATTGGGTTTTGTTTGGAGTTACAAAATATTTATTTGATATTTGTGTCCATCCAAAAACCTACCTAAACCGGTAGATTACCTAATAATAATAATTATTATATTTATATATATATAACACACACACATATAAAAATATATAACACAGTAACCAACCCGAAGGTCGGTTGGGTAGGTGATGGTAGAGTTCACTACTCTAGAGTACTAAGCCCAACGGCGTGTGAATATTCACACACCAGGGTAGGGGGGCCACTTCCTTTCCCTGTACCGGTTATGGTTTTCCAGGAAGATCTGCTACCCGAAAAATCACATAGCTTGGGTGAAGCTATAGGTGCCCATAGGGTGGAGCTATAGGTTCCCTTGCCCGGGAATCGAATCCGGGACCCTCCGGTCAGTAGTCCAACGCTCTACCTGGACTACCGCGACCCACATATAAGTATATGTATGTATATATTTATGGGTCGCGGTACATATATTTATATACACATAGAAAGAAAGTCTCAGAGTAGGCGGAAAGCTTAAATAATCTACAATGTGGGTGTCCTTTACGAGTTATATATTTATATATGTGTATATATATATATATATATATATATATATATATATATATATATATATATATATCCCTCCCATGGACTACAACCTTGTCGTGGTGGAAGGGCTTGTGTGTTCCGATGACCCCTAGAGCTGTGCTGGCGGGAGCAATAATAATTACTCCTGGAAGGGTCACCCATGCCAGATAGGTCAAAGGTTAGGAGCCAGACGAAAGGTAGTCCACGCAGCGTCTGTTCCTCAGTGAGGCGGCTGCAATGGCGTCTGACCCCAGTGGGGCGGCCATTAAGTGATGGTGTCACGTTAAAAACACTATTGAGGAAGGCAACGGGAAACCACCTCAATTATCATTCCCAAGAAAATATGATGGACGCAAAACAGAAATTGAGTCCTGGCAACTGCGGGACTCGGCCCAAGGGGCCGTGTGTCGTGCCCGGCAGCGGGGGAGGCAAGGCTTCCGCGGTCGTCATCCCACGAAATCCTTGCGGGGGAGAAATAACAGCAGCAGGACAGAAGATGCAGAAGAAGACGAAAGTAGTTAGAATAGGAACCTGGAACGTCAGGACAATGTTGAGGAGAGGGAAATTAGAAAATATTAAGCGAGAGATGGAAAGAGGTAACATAGATGTTTTAGGCCTCTGCGAGGTGAGATGGAAGGATAGCGGGGATTACTGGAGTGACAATTATAGAGTAATATACAGCGGCGGGGACGAGAGCCAACGAGGGGTTGCCGTAATTTTAAATAAAGGGGTAGGAAGAAGCGTAGTCAACATAGAGCAAGCGACAGATAGAATTTTACTCTTAGAGATTAAAGCAGAGCCGACGAACTTGGTCATTATTCAGGTATACATGCCACCGAGCAACCACAAGGAGGAAGAAGTCGATAGGATGTATGATGAGTTAGAGGATATCATCGCGAGTGTTCCTGCAGGGAAACATTTGATAGTGATGGGGGATTGGAATGCGACGGTAGGCGAAGGAAGAGATGGTGGTGAGGTGGGGGACTATGGGTTAGGCACGAGGAATGAACGCGGGGAGAAAGCAATTGAATTCTGCAGGAGACAGGGGTTAGTCATCACTAACACATGGTTTAGACACCACAAAAGGCGTAGGTATACATGGAAAATGCCAGGTGACTCAGAAAGGTATCAGTTAGATTATATTATGGTTAGGCACAGGTTTAGGAACAGTGTGATAAATTCGCACAGTTTCCCAGGAGCGGATGCGGACTCTGACCACAATTTAGTTGTTATGAAATGTAATGTTCGTTTCAAGAAGATAAGGCAAGGGCGGCGGGCTAAAAAATGGAATTTAGAAGCAGTAAATGAATTAACGAGGAAGGAGTATCAGCAGGCTGTAGAGAAAATGATGGATGACGGTAAAGAACTGAGTACTATCGAAGAAAAATGGGAATGTATCAAGAAAGGGATATTGGAAGCCGCTAAAGACACTATAGGAACCGTTAATGGGAAAAGGATAAGGAAACCATGGGTAACGGAGGAGATGATTGCAAAGATGGATGAGAGAAGAAGATGGAAAAATGTAAACACAGAGTTAGGCAAAATGAAGTACAAAGAGTTAAACAATAAATTGAGAAGGGCCACAAATAAAGCAAAAGAAGAATGGTGGAAAACGCAATGCGAGGATATGGAAAGTTTACAGAAGAAGGGTGAAATTGGCGCTCTATACAGCAAGGTTAAGTTATTATCGGGAAGTAAGAAGGCAAGATGTGTGCTAACAGTTAAAGATAAATGGGGTAAGATAATAGTTGAACCAGGAAAAATCCAAGAGAGATGGAAGGAATATATAGAAACACTGTATGGTAAAGAACTTAGGCCGACAAGGTTAGACATAGAAAAGGAACATGACGTAGAAGAAGATAGCTTAGGTCCAGGCATACTCGACGATGAAATAGAAAGGGCATTAAAGGAGATGAAAGCAAATAAGGCTGTGGGGGTGGACAATATTCCTGTAGAAATGTTGAAATGGTTAGGGAAAGGTGGGAAAAAGGCCATATATGGACTGATTCGTAGTATCTATGAGGAAGGAATCTGGCCGGAAGATTTTGTGAGATCGGTGTTAGTTCCTATTCCAAAAAAGGCAAAGGCTTCGTCATGTGAGGATTACAGAACAATAAGTTTGATATCCCACGCAGCTAAAGTTATTCTCAGGATCATCAACAAAAGGATAGAGAGTAAGGCAAATGATTACTTAGGGGATGATCAGTTTGGGTTCAGGAAAGGAAGAGGTACGCGTGATGCCATTGCAGTAATGAGATCACTAGTCGAGAGGAATATAGAATACAATCAGGACGTTTTTGCCTGTTTTGTAGATTTCGAAAAAGCGTTTGATAGAGTGAATTGGGAAAAATTAATGCGTGTATTGCAGAAAATAGGAATGGATTGGAGGGACAGGAGACTGATCCGCAACCTGTACATGTCTCAGACTGCTCAGGTGCGAGTGGGGAACGGAGAGTCCGGATGGGCAGTGTTAGGAAGAGGTGTAAGGCAGGGTTGCCCATTGTCACCGGTACTGTTCAACGTATATGTAGAGGAAATGATTAAAGAGGCATGGGAAGAACTGGAGGTAGGAATGAAAGTCGGAGGGGAATTCCTAAAATCGGTTAGGTTTGCTGATGACCAAGCATTAGTTGCTCAGTCAGCCAAGGGGTTGCAAGCACTGTTGAGTGAATTGGAGGTTCAGTGCGATAAATATGGGATGAGAATAAATATTAATAAAACAAAGGTTATGCGATTTTCCAGAAAGAAAAAGGCTAAGCTAAATATTAAAATAGGAGGGGAAAAAATAGAGCAGGTAGAACAGTTTACATATCTCGGAAGTGTTTTGGACCAACACGGTCAAAGTGGTAGGGACGTAAGGAGAAGAATTGCGCTAGGCAAGGAGGCTTTCTCAAGGAGGAGGGAGTTGATGACGGGGACGTTGAGTAGGGATGTTAAGACAAGACTCGTAAAAACTCTGATATGGAGCGTAGCTATGTACGGCGCGGAAACATGGTCGCTGAAGCAGGAGGATAGACGTAGATTGGAGGCTTTTGAAATGTGGGTGTGGAGAAGAATGGAAAAGGTGAAATGGACTGAAAGGAAAACAAATGAGGAAGTACTAGAAATGGTGGGGGAGGAGAGGGGTTTGTTGAGAGAAATCCTATGGAGGCAGGAAAAATGGATGAAGGGCGTATTGAGCGGTAGTGGAATGTTGAAGAGGGTAATAGAGGGAAGAATGTTGGGCAAGCGAGGTAAGGGTAGGAACAGGATAGGGATGTTAGACGAGATGAAGGGAGGAAAGAAGTACACCGAGATGAAGAGGGACCTGATATAGATTAGTTTGCTAGGTGGGGAGTCACAAAATGTTTATTTGATAGTTGGGTCCATCCAAAAACCTACCTTAACCGGTAGATTACCTAAAAAAAAATATATATATATATATATACATACATTAAAAAGCACACGCAAGTCATAAACTTATCCTGGGTCCGTTCGAGGCTGAAAACAAAGAGGGTTGGGTATGCCCGGCCGCAAACCTCTCGGGCGACTGCTCGCGAGATAAAAATCAATCCCCTTCGACATTAAGCAACTGGAGGCTTGCTGCTACATCTCACCTCCTCTGGAGGTGGTTGATAAGGGAAACGAGAGAGAGGAGACGGAGAGGGAAAGGAAGGTTTGCGGAAGAAAGGTGAGGAAATGGGGAGGGCGTAGGGAGGGAAATGCGCTCACGTGCACCCGCGGAATTCGTGAATTAACGATTTCCGTGGCAATCGAATGACGTTACATAACGTAGTGCGCTGAGATGAGAACAGTGGCCGTGACCGTGAACTCGAAAACAAGACCAGCGCGCGCCAAGTATCGACGCGATCGATGGGGAGGGGGAACGAGGGCACATTCGCGTATCGCATCGGTGTCGCGCTTGCATCGGCGAACGAGGGAACGACCGTCCGCCCGCCGCCGTGTTGCATCGCCAAAGCAACATGGGCAATGACGTCATGATTTCACCTGGAGGCTTCTGCAGTAGCCATATTCTGCAACTCGTTTCGGCGCTTTCGCGTTAACTTTGGATTCGCTAATTTTCTTGGCACAATAGATATTTTGGGTGTAATTAAGAGGAGTAGAAAGTATGCTAGGTTAGCTACGAGTAATTAGTTTTATGTTATATGGAGATTAAGGATATTTTGAGCCTTGTTAGGACTTAAAACGAGTACAATTGTATTTAATGTCGGGGCCCACTATCAAACATCCTTATTCGAAATACGAAAAGTAAGCAAGGATTAGATAACGAGTAATTAATAATATGTACTACAGGGTTTAAAGGATATTTAGAGCCCCGTTAATCAGGATTTAAAGAGTATTTAGTACCAGGGTTCACCATCCTAATTCGGAACACCCCTTCTAAATAATAATCTTTTTTAACAATCTGCCTGATAGCAAACTACCTCGTTTATGATCAAACATTTCGATCCATCTAAAGCTGAAAATTACATATCCGTCACTATATGCAATCGGAGATAGTTGTTGTCAATCGGCGATATTCCTTGCATGCACGATATTCGTTACCAATGGGCTGAAGGCTAAGATTCTTTATGAGTTACTGAGTTCGAGAGGAGCTGCACCTTTTGCATTATCACAGCGCTGCTGTGAGAATGCAAATGAGTTGCAGTCTTCTTAAAAGGCCTAACTTGAGCCCTTTCACACAGTCAAACGATACCCCAAACTCCGCTTAAGAAATCATGTACAAGAAAATTAATGCGCTGGTGGTCCTAACCGCGGGCATGTGCGGCGACTTGTCCAGTCCGCTTTCTTTCAGAACTGGCCCACTCGGAAATTCATTGTATGTATAATGAAGATGTCGAATTGAATCTATAAATCAAAATGCCACTTACCGATTCGCAACTGTTTGCCAGCATTACTACGGAACTGACCGCCACTACCGCAACAAATTTATTGCGTCGCTGACTGTCCATATTTATTAATGGGAATCGTCTCTGTATTATTTACGTCTATATGCCGGAATTAAATCGAACTAACGAAAACTTGCTCTGTGAATGAACCTTAATTCCGCTCGTGCTTTGTATGCATTCCCATTCAATACAAAGTCAAAACCAAGAATAATGAAAAAAACAGTATGTGACCGATGATTCTGCTTGAGGCAGACAAAAGTGACATGTCTGATACCGAATCTTGTACATGTCTACGATTGGAATCCAGTGACATTGGATCGCTTGTTCTAATGACGAACTTCTGAGGTGGTCTACGCTCCTGGCATATAAACTTCAAGAGGCCTAATAGGATTAAATTTGCGATTAAATAATTTTGTCTACTTTAACTGTAGATAAGCAACCGCAAATCAGAGGATGGACTCAATCGAACAGATGAAAAATGCGAAGCTTTTCCCTTCTTCCAATAAGCTGAACCTACGTGAATTTGTGCGGAATTCACAATTAAATTTTTAAAAACTCCACGTTCCCCACAAATTTGTGGCGAGATTTAATTTATATTCAGGCACCTCCCCCCCCTTTGTGAAATAATTTAGTTTCCACCATGATGGGTAATTTCAAAACAAAAAATATTTCCAATTTGACCTCAGGCATTCCTTCGTCAAACTTGCGATTCTGACCCGGGAAAAAAGTTTCTGGAATGATGATTCACTATGATAAATGTCACATCAATGATTTATCAAAGAAAAATTTCCCTTCTGAGCTCTCGACGTTTCCAAGATAATTTGGGGTTGAAATCCCGACAGTTTGGGCAACAAAGGACACACGGTGTGCGAAAAAATAAAATTATCGGCTCGCATACATATTTTTTAAATGTTAGTCATCGAAATCAAAGTTATTTACGTGACCTTATAAGTCCAAAGGATTTCACGGTACAGCATAACTCGCTGCGAGCAAATAAAGGGGAGGAAGTCGAAACTAACTTTTAAGCGAGAATTCTCGGAAAATCCAAAACCACGGAATACCAAAAAGCATAAAATCTTAGGGAGACTGCACTGACCGTGTCTCATTCTTTCCCATCCCTCTCGATTCCATCCTCCCACAGCCGTCCATTCTCCCGTAACTCTTGGTTCCCACGCACTGCCAGCACACCCCTCCCCGGCCCCGTCTCCTTCCGCCATCCGAAGCTCTCCACACCAACCCACCCTTTTCCCCCGCAGTTCTCTCCCATTTCTTCCTCCAGTGCCCCAGCGCTTAGCCGGAATTCCCCCTTTCTCTCACTCTCTATCCGATCCTGCGACGCAGTTTAACCCCCCTGGTCCAGAGAGAGAGAGAGAAGTCCCCGGGCGGAGACTCACTCTGATGACGACGGATCAATTTTCTTCCACCGCCAGCACTTTCGTGACCATTCGGAAAGATAAAACGATCCTCAAAACCTTGCTTTTTTGGACGAGGGTTGCGCAAGCGTTTGAGTTCCCCCCCTGTTTCCCTCATTCTCCTTCCATCACTTCATTTTTTTTGGCGATCTCATAAAGCGGGTCTTTACGTCCTCTGATGGGGCGATTATTGAGCATTGAGGGCGAGGAAAACGACCGCCGGGGACTTACTGACGATTCGAACACGCGACCTTGACGGTTGCAGCCCGCTTATTCTCACCATTCCTCTATCTATCCATTCCTTGACACATAAAGATGACGGGAATCGAATGGAAGACCTGTCTTTCGCTACCCCCCCTCCCCCCTTGATGACTTTCTCTGACGCAGATTGGTTTGTTGAGAACGTGATGGAGGAAATGTAGCTAAATTACTACTCTTGTGAATAGAATTGTCACACTGCACGTGCAAACTTACGGTTTCGACGATAACACCTCTACTCATGATACGCAGATGAGCCTTCGCGATGCGCAGATCTACAATATTTGCATTACTTCACATATTTATTGTAACTAAAAATTAATGAAAACTAAAATGTTTGATGCTGCATGGTGGTGCTGACTCAACAACAGCCAAACACCCAAGTGTTTACTTGCATGGTACCTTGTAGAATAGAAAAAATTCTGTTTTTCTTTCCTGCTATCATTAGGGATTGAAAATTCAAAGTGTATTCTCTTCTCTACATCGATTCTTCAGAAAAATGCACTACTCGGCAATCTAGATCCGTCGTCAAATTACTGACTGCACAACTCTTGCACCGTTGGGATTTAATTGAACTTAACAATTCCCCTTTGTCTTTTTTCCATATAATATAAATGTAATTTATCCGACTATGCAGATTGACAGGTAATATTATTTTTGGGTTTGAGTTGGAAAATGAAACCGAAACGTGATTTTTAAAAATGTTATCAAAACTTATTTTATATATTCATTATACAAATTGTAAAAATGAAGTGACCCCTTATTATATTAAGCAATGACGTATTAAACCAATTGTTTTGTCAAGAACTACAAGCTTTGAATGAGTAATTATTCGGTAGCAGACTTTAATTCCTACATCAGCAATAGCGTGAGACTAGCCACTAAATTTCAAAACGAAACTTGCTTAATTTTGCGAGATAGGAATCTACGATGGAAGGAAAGCTGCAACCTAAAAGGTATGCAAAACAACTCCCACATATTTGGAAAAATCTGAGGGCGATAACTCACCAAGATGACTTGTTATATTCAATTGCTACTTTCTAAAACTGATAAAATAAAAATATTGTGAGCTAACCGGCGTAGAGCACCCCGTGATTACGCACTAATCAAACCCTTACTACAACCGATAGCAAAATAGCACGCATATCAAATATTATACAAAAAGTAATGCATGTGATTACTTGGAAAGTTAAGTGAAACCTGTTCCCAATATCTCCCTGGACATCGATAATTAATCGAGACGGGACAGTTGTACTATCCCCCAGGGCACCCATGCTACTTCTCCCGACTACGAATAAATTATTCCCTTCCGACGTCACGCCATCTCTTCCACGCTCACTCGCCGGGCTGATAAGAGGACTCGGGAGGGGAGAAAAAACGAAAGGGGTGAGAGGAAGGGAGGAGGAAGGGAGAGGAGGGGGAGGGAGAAAAGAGGGGAGCCAAAAAGGAACGACCGGGGAGTAATGACGTCAACGTTGCCTTTGCCCGAGGAAAATATAACCTGAATGCGACAGCATGTAACCCAGAAACAAAAACAAGAGGAAAAAAAGTTTAATAAAAAAACCTCCGAATGCACTATCCCTCTCCCCCCTCTGCGGAGCGAGAGAAAAAAATTAAGTTTGGGACGCGAGGGAGAGAGTGAGGGAGAAAGGACATCATCATCATCCATCCACGACCTGCTATGCCGTGCTCTTCTGCAAACTGCTGTCGAGCAAAACCCTCGAAAAGGCCCACCCAAAGAACACACGCATCTATGCACACTCCCCCGCCTGCCTGCCCCGACAGTCTGAAAACGCAGCGAATGGGTGTAGGGGAATATCCTTTGGAAGCCGCCGCCCCCCCTCCCTCTCTTTCTATGCTCACCATAGGAGCCTTCGCCCCCTACAAAACTTCTTGCGACCCACCCCTTCCTTATCCGCCGATACCACCACCCCACCACCACCTCTGCACTCCTCCGGATCCCGATGCGCCCTCTCGCTTCAAAAATCTCTCGCTCCGCCCCCGCGTCTGGCACACTACTTTCCCCCCTCTCGTCTCCTTAAACCCCACTCCTCTCTCACCCCCATCTCTCCACCAACCCCGCCCGGGCCCAGGGATCACCCAAAACACACCCACAGCCTGAACCGTCCCCTCCCAATCCCCCCTCCGCAGAACCCTCCCATTCTCTCTATCTCTCTCTCCCCGACTGTCCTCTACACGGCTCCCTCCCTGCACCTCGGCTCCGACCCCCTACGCACACGCAATGCAAGCCAGCCAGCCCCGTCGACCCTGCTCCCTCCTTCCGTCCCGGACCGCGCGCCCCTCCTTCCATCGCCCCCACAAGTTACCCGGTCTACGCCGTTTTGTGCTAGCCTCAGTTATCGACCCACGGGCGGATGCAAGGTGGACCACAAGAAGGACGGCTCGCATGATTCGAATATATATAATTCGAACATCTATATATTCATGTACAAGTACTCGTATACACAGTAATACATGCCAAAGGAGGAATTGCGGGAGGCCGCGGGACTTTTCCGACATGGTTTTTCTGGGATTACATTCTAAAACAGGTCGAAGCAATGGACACTTGAAGACATCCTCGCAAAGATTAAAAACATGAAAGGCATAGTTATCTATTTTAATTCAATAAGATACCTCCTTAAAAATTAAACGTTCCAGAAAAGAAAGTAATTTATAAAAGAAAAGTATCTTACGACCGCAGTTGGTGTTTAAAAGTGAATCATTTACAAATCTTGGAACAGACTACTTGTAACTTATTCATTTCAAATTTTATTTCCGTATTCATTCGGTCCAATGCAATAGATTACAAAAACAAGAAAATATACATAATGAAAACTTCGTTGCAATTTTCCACAGATAAAACTTTATTGCCGACCATGGTTTCGATACACTGTATCATCTTCAGGTCTGAAGATGATACAGTGTATCGAAACCATGTTCGGCAATAAAGTTTTAACTGTGGAAAATTGCAACGAAGTTTTCATTATGTCTCGATTCCACAATATCACGCCTGATTCTTCACTTTTCGTAAGAAAATATACGTTGAATGCTTTCCGTCCGCGATCTACGGGTAAATCATTTAAGAGGGGCTTATTTCACAATAAAACGATCATGGTGGCTTCCCTTATGCGTATGTGGACGAGTTCCGATGTATACAATTATTTAAAAGTAGACCACTGGCCAAGAAAGGTTATTGATGGATTCAGGGATTAAGTACTGTCACAATTCCCTGGTCCCATCTATCATGAAGCTCAACACGTAAGCTTTACAATATACCATACTTCGAACTGTATAGATTTATTTATTCATTCGCCCTTTAACATTTCAATGTGAAGGTCCCTTCCGTCCCGTTGTTCCTCTTCGCGATATCTTTCCTGTCACAGTGAAACCCGCAAAAGATGGTATCTGCAAAATGAATAACTCGGTCTAAGCTGGAAATTCAAAGAAATTGCGGCAAACGTTGCAACAGTAAATCGAACGGTGGGCGTAACATGGCGAGGAATTTCACACCGAAAAAAATTAATTCGCCTTTACTAGATCAGTGAAATGTGTGAGATCTTCTCGAAACTTCTCGAAAGCTATAAATCTCAGAAACCGTCATATGTAACGATTTCATTATTCTCAAGTATTATAACCCCAAAGACGGAACCTAAGAGACGAGGATGGATAACGTACTACGCAGCAGTTATGATAAGAAGGTTGCATTTTATTCACCGTCAGTGACGGAATGTTTTGTGAATATCTACCAGTCTTGACACCGAAACCCCTTTCATTGAATTGCCTTCTACCATAAGTTAAGAGGGGAAAAAATTATTTAAATTCATAAAATTTACACAAAAATATACACATGTTCGCATTTTTTACGGATAAATATCCATTCCCATTGTTTCGACCAGCTCATCCCGGAAACAAAAGGAGTTAATTTGAGATTCCGCACTCGACAGGTTTTACTGTAAAATTTTCCTGCCAAAAATTCATTGTGATTCAGAATGTGCCGTCCAACCTGATTCTTCTTTTCCATACACAACTCGAAATGGCGTTTCCCACCCCCCCAAACCTCTCCCTCTTTTTCCCCCCCATTTCCCTTCCACTTCTTTGTTTCTCATTTTACGAGTCCATTCGCTTTCAGCATCCTCCTCCCGGGCAGGTTTCGAAGGCGCCTATTCTTCCCCGGTCCGACGTCCATGTCTCCAGGCCATGGAACGCCACAAATGCGCGCGAATATACATCTGAATGTACACGCTCTTGCACACGCACACGAACCAAAAATGAGAGAGAGAGGGAAAACCAGAAGCAAAAGGGAAGGAAGGGGGGAAATTCCCTTCTTCAATCCGCTCCATATTCTCCCTTTAACCGTCCCCGGGCCTCTTTTGTTTCGCATTTTTGCCTGATTGAATTCGACCGATCGAGCCGTCAGATAATTCGCACGTTATGCTACCTCCTCTTTTGTGCAAAGGTTGCGCTTTTTTTTGCTGGCTGGCTGGCTGGCGTTCCGTTTCGTGGAACGACCTCATATGCACACGGTTCCGTGTGACTTGGTACTTGCAGGTGCGCGAGTAACGCGGGAAAAATGACAGATAGCAGTGAAGCGCCAATTCGTTCCTCCCACCCATTACACGAAATGCCCATTCTTCTCGGTTCGTGACACTTGAATTCTTTCCCAATCATTCCAATTTCACTTCCTAAGCGCATTGGTAATTATTTATTAATCTATTACTATAATGTGTCTACTACAGAGCGACACACTCAAGGATATCATTATGGTAATTCAGGACTTAAACGACTGAGTATACATGTACTTAGTAGTTTCAGGCACATCCAAAAGGGAGTGAAATCTATTCGAATGAGTGACATTCCCAGTTTTTATTTCATGAAATGCGACCGATTTCATCTCAATATGTCACCTTAGTGTCACCTAGTAAACCGAAATCGGTCACGAACTTTATTCAAATAAATAATTGCGGAACACCCAACACTTCTTTGAACACTCACCCAAAGCTACGGATGCATTTGGTATCATTATAGTCCCTACTATAGTATCGTACCACTATACTTTTGCTTATTTCCACAGCCCGAAAATAGTACGGCCCACACCCTACACGAACTCACGTCAAAATTAAAACGAGTATCGTTATCATCGGGAATACCAAAACCGCATATTCACGGCTTAAAAAAAATGGCAGATGCAACGACCGTTTTACCGATTTTTTTAAAGAAATCATGGAATAACTACCGGGTTTTTCCCGTCTGAGTGGGCACTCTCCGAACGTTAAGAACGATGCTAATCGATCGGTGTATCGCAGTCCCTGCAAATGTCAGCCTGAAGCGCGCACACTTCGATCCACTTTTAGCCCCGACTCCCGAGTCGCTGAAGTATCCTGAAGGAGCGGGAATGGTATCAAAGCTCCCGCGACGACTGACAAACGCCAAGCGTCATCGGAAAAGCCACCACATCCATCGTTGATGCAAGCACTACTCTTCCTTCTGGAACTCGGGCCGGGCCCACGTGGAACTGGGCAACCATACGGGCTTGGTTCAGTTTTTTATCCGCGTTTCCATCAACTTACTCGTGTGCTCAACTCTCCCTCCCTCCCTCCCCACCTCCTCACCCAATCCCGCGTCCTCAACAAAACCACCGCTGCGGACCGCAGATGAACCACGGAGAAAAAAAACGACATGTTCGGCAAGCGGGGTCCGAATTGAAAATAAAAGAAGAAAATTATTGCCGTACCCGCAACATAACCAGATACCGTCGTATCTCCGTATCGCCGAGTGCTATAATGAGGGGATGAGAGGATATGACTTTGGGATGGAGCTTCGGGGCACGGGTGCCAAACGTCCTAACTCCCTTGAAGTCCCCTACTGAAAAGATTAGTAAAATGGATGTATAGTATAGCTAAATTGAAATTAAATAAGTCGATGAGAAACGGTTTGCAATTGCCAAATGGCTACCGAATGCCACACCTTCGTTTAATGCGGTAGAGAGAGACATGACATATTAATTTTAAAAAGGTCTTTCCAACGCCCAAAATTGCTACAACCCATTTAGTAACTAGCATATTCTACTTTCATAAGTTATGTATAAATTCACCTTTTTTCATCTCACGATAACTATGAACACAAATAAATGGTATTATGGTAGCTGCTTCTGAGAATTTTATTGCATCACTTCATTAAATTAATGGTAGTACGAAAAGTTTCTTTTTTATCAGTTTTCGGGTTCATCCGGGATCCGCCCAAAAACGTCGTCCCTCCTTGGTTCTCGAGCATACACAGAATAGCATTTAGTATAGGGCCAACGTCAACCCATTGGTTAATTAGGACTTGTCACTACATATTAAAAGTCCAGTTTTATTCCTTTTGTCAACTGCGACAAGAAATAATCTGGGGAAATTAAAACAATTAGGCACATCTCACTGCCTATATAATCGTATTTCAATTATTAACGGAACAATTACGGAAACGATGGGAGAGCCTCATGAGAAATATCGAAAATAGATATCCACCATTATTTGAACAAACGCTTGCAATATCAGTTGCAAAAAAAATGTTTGAAAAAAAAACTGTTCACTACAACTCTATCCTTCGCCTTGGACGAATTGTTTCATCTCTGGGAGAAATATATGACAGATACCACGACGAAGAACACGGTCGCCGGTAAAATTAATTGTTTTCTCATTTATCACGATGGCTGAACTTATCCCAATTACTTTTTGTTGATGTTGCCTCACGTACTCCCGGCCTTATCTGCACAAAATAATGAGTTACTCGGCGACATTGCGTTTGATAACAAAATTAGTCCCACGTCGGCCAAGGGGATTGCGTGATACCGAGGGAACTCCGCAGGGAACACTTGCGACCCCCCCCCCACACACACCCTGAAGAATGGGATTGCCCATTACGGGGTAGGACAATCCCCATCCACTCCTCCCTGAAAACGCAGGCATATGAATCAACTCAGAAGACTTTTTTGCGAGATAAAAAAAGTATGGTTACTTCACTGACAATTAGGATAAAGGGATCATAAACTACTGAAAATATTAATTATTTCCCCATCTTATTTTTCATTTTAAAACCGTTATCTTTAAATGTATTCACTAACGTGAATGTTTCCTTGACCCAGCTGGCCAAATGCGAGTATACTTTCCAGAACCAAAAGACGATTAACATTATGACAGACTATACGGCATAAACTGATTCTGCTCGACTTCATTGTAAATTTTATTCGAACATCATTACGTCCATTTTGTCAATAAATTTCGGAAAATTCAATCCGAAAGATTAAAATATCAATTAAGGGAAAATCATCTACATCATCGTATCCACTTCTTAGTTTAATTTCGATATATAATGAAGCGTGCAAAGTAGGGGTAGTATGGAGGAAAATTATGAAAGGATTGAAGTTTCCCTGCATAACTTAAAAACCAGTATTTTTAGACTTTGCCTTCCCGGAAAAGGAACGGGGTTAGATAGATGTATCAATTCATTCAATACAATGTATTTTCAATTCGAGGGTACGGTGCAGAAGCGTTGCTACGAGAGGCAATGATGTTTATATCGTGACATTTTTAAATGAGTGGTTGACCAGTCCGAAATATAATGAGGTATATGCTGAATTATTTAAATTGCATCTCTCATGAGATATTACTTAATATATAGACTACGGCAAGCCAGGTGCTTAAACATCGTCATATTATGTATGCGACTGCAAGTACATTACTCCACCAGCCCAGAGTAAGGAAGATCGCTCGCTGATTAGCGTCCGGCAAGACCACCTCCCAACTCACGTAAAGATATAATTAAGACATTTAGAGTACACGTTTCTCTTAGTGACCAAAACAAAAATGAGAAAATGGACAGAAATCCGGATTAAGAGCCTAAAAACCTGCAAAAAAGTTCGGTCGCACGGAGAACTATGCTCAACGCATGGGCGTTTGACCATTTCAAAATACACAAACTGACTCGGACAAGCACTGAGGAGTTAAAGTCGCGGACGCACCCGATAATCATTCGCAGTCTTAACTGATCATTTTTGCCATCAAAGAGTAGAGAACTGATTCGAAAATCTTTCAAGTCACGGGCAGAAATGTAGTTCTGAAATTTTGGTGGATCACATACCCTTATAATTACCAAACCACGGAGGCAAAAACGGTACACACCCACCCACGTGGTACTCTCCAACACTCCGCGGGGAAAATTAAAATCTTTCTCGAGCGGCAGGTCACTGACCTTTCGCGTAGACACGATCGTAGAGCAGCGGGCAAGCTGGCGAATTGGGCATTTTTTTAAATTTCCTAGCCAACTGGAGGAGACAGCGGAAGGGCCTCGTGACAGAGCAGGCGGGCGGACATAACCCTGCAGCTCGTAAAACGATGGAAGGCGGGTGTGGTAACGCGGAGGGAGAGGAAGCATCGTCCTATCTCTCCCGACGGGTGCGGTGGGAGTCTCAACCACAGCAACCCTCCGAAATATTATGACCTGGAGGACCAGAGGGAGTTGGGAGGAAAGGCGGGGCGGGTTGGGCGGGGGATCCCGAAAGGGAAGTCTGGGTGGAGAGGTGGTATATTGGAGATCCAGATGGGGTGAGAACCTTGGGAATGGAAGGGCAAGGGAGGCCAGACGGAATGGTGGAGAGGAAGGGAGGAGGCATGAGGAGCGGCCGTGGCTGGGAGGGAAAGGTCGCCTAACGCTGGGGAGGAAGGAAAAGGTGGCGGGGAGGGGGGAGAGTGGGATGTACGGAGGGCGGGAATAGATAGCCCCGTCCGGGCGTCTATAAAAGTGGAGGGAGGGTGTGGGTGATGCGGGGGAGGGTCGACCGATCCGCGGCTACTGACCCCTCCCTCGTCCCGCTTCCCCTCTCGTCGCACCGCCCCGATGGGTGTGGGTCGTCGCCGCCGCAACCGCCCGAGGCGCGGCGTGGAATCGACCCCTCCCACCTCGGGTGCGTGTGCATGGGTGCGGACGGACCCTCCTCCCCGTCTCCGTCCCGCCGCACCCGGCGCGGGAGGGCAAAGGGTGTCGTCCTAGACTAAAAGGCTTCGCGACCACTCTCGCATAATGTTTCGCCACGGTTACCTCCTCCTCACCCTCTCCCCTTCCCCATATGAATCCAGATTTTATTCTGGTAAGTGCACGACCGTGTTGGTCAAAGGTCCGCCGCCTTAAAAAGGAATGCACGTATCTGATTCGTCATGACGACTTAATTTTTCACCGAAAGAAAATCCTTCGGGAAAAAAAAACATACGGGCAGCAATCAGTTTAATTCCCGAAAACTACCGCGCCCGCGCACCATCAATTCTTATGTGGACAGCTAATTTTCGCGGAGGACAAAATATACTTTTGCAACGCCCTTTTTAGGCAGACGACCAATTATTTTGCTTATTTTGGTTCACTCTGAGCTCTCCTGACATTAGGATCCAGGACACACCTTAGAGGAATGCTGTACGCGAAGGTCAGTATTTATAATGGAAGGACGTGATACATTTTTCCATCTAATTTTGTAAATGTATGAATTAGTCCAGTTCCTGAATGTTGCGTCCTCATCGATCAAAAAAGTGTCCCAGGCAAATAACTTTAGATGCCATATATGGCACTATTTTACCGCAACTAAATCAAATAAACAACAACCTTGAAACCTTGAAAGTTCCTTCTTAACGAATACTCACGAAACCAATTTTTTCCACAAGTCATCAATCAAGATTATTTTTTTGGAACCAATTTTTTTATGGCTGTGAACGATAATTCTCACATTCACCATTGCCTTATTGTGTAAAAACAACGCAGAGATTAATTATGCCTTTTCGGGGTATAATTTTCATTCATTGATTTGGCAGGAATATTTGAAAAAAAAAGATCATTGAAGGAGGATTTATCGCAAACATGACTTTAATTTCGGTAAAAACATCGTAAACTACAAATAATTACAACGTTTAAGAAAAGATAGCTTTGACGCCTGTATTAATATGCATAAGGCAGTCGGCGCGATTTCGCCAAGGCGGTCGAGAGCCATAGTTTCGATATCATCAAATTCACATTCAAGACAAAATGAAAAGTAATCACCTACCAATAATCATCCAGGAGACTTTACCAAAAATACTGCGAGCTTCTTATTGCTCAGAATCATAATACAATGTAATTCGTCTCATCTTTTCGTGATTTTGACAAATTACATGGATATCGCTTCGGCATAAGTCGTCTTTTACAATGTAAAATGGAAAGCGGCACCACTATCGTTTTAACGTATTACAAGAAATTTTCGTGAAAACGCGCAAGCGATATAAAGATTGACATAGCAGTCATTAGCTAATACCACCCAGGATTTATGGCAAGAAAAACTTCGTGAATTTGTAACTCTTTCGGTGTAGCATACAGGAAATATTCTCACGGTTGAATATGAGATAACATAATAACTACAACGGCGATTTTCAACAGTACGAGTGAAGCTGGGAAGAAGACGTGGCAGAGGGCAACGCGAGGTCAATGCACCGGCTTTCCACCTTAACGGGCGGGGATTCGACTTCCAACGGTGACTAGGGCGACTTCGCAAAAATTCGTCCGTGCCGTGAGCGTTGAGGACAAGGAAGGATAGGGCACGGAATGCATTTCTGGTGAAGGAAGAGAGGGGATATCTCGTGGGCCCCAACCGTTGATTCTATTCCATCCCTTGGGTGTGATGCCACGGTCTGATTCCGAAAAGACGCGTTTCTCCCCATCCCTTCCCCCTCCCGAGGCCAGTCTTCCAGAGGGACTCGCTCGCTACCTCCGACCGTTTTAACGACCGGCCGTCCCTATGAAATCACGTTTGCTCTCTAGAGGATAGAGACCGTAGTCTACTCGATAACTGGCGATGGAACAGTCGGTGGAAATAAACTTCAAGCTGTTCGCGTGCACACAATTAATATCGCGGGGGCCGGTGCTTAAGCGCGTTTGTGACGGAGGAGGCATCATCCTTCGCCGTATGCAACCATAACGACCTTAACGCGATGGCGTGAAAAATGACGCGTTTAAAATGCGAGCGGCAAGCGCCACAAAGAGTTTTTACATGGATGCAATTCCATTGATAGCTCTCCTTCATTAACACCGGCAGAGCACGCGCATGCTTAGGGCACGTGGTGATCACAAAAACCGTGGACCTTTTCCCGAGAATCAAAAAGAGCTAATACGCATCAGAATTGTTCACTTAAATTTCACAGGAATGGACGCAGCATTTGGAAATACATGATGAGTGCACAAGCAAAATTCAAGGAAAGTGGCAACGTAGAAAAAAGCAGGAAATCCCTTTCCTTCAGGCATTAATAACATTTATATTATTACTAATATTTTCTCAAAGTTTTTTTTTAGACTTGATGATCATTCACGTTTGTTTCCATGGTCAGAACAGAAATATTTCTGACACAAAAAAACAACTTGCACAATACGAAACTTAAGTCATGGTACAATTTATTTTTTAAATATTTGCATGATTTCGCTCCCGCATCAGGGAATGTATTTATGGTGGAACTTGTTAAATTTCCACCCATAAATTTTACACATTCAACTCGGGATTTGTTTCATGGGGCAGTTTTCAAGCGAATAAGATATGGATGACATTTGGGCGGGTCAGGCCACATAAAATAAAATTATCAGGTACGAGGAATCATCATGGTGCACATTACTTATCATTACGAACCCTTTATCTCTTCTTCTACCAAACCTGAATATCCACCTTTTCAAAAAAATCCTCACTGGCTTTGCCACCACACAATTAATATAATAACGCGTAAGGAAGAATGAGGTACTCGCCGTTGCAAAGGGGTAATTAACTCATGGTGAAGTCGATACAAAAGAGGAGGGAGCGCAGTATCTGTCAAAGAGTCCCCGAGTTTGCGCAACATCAAAATCCTGAGTGAAAAAAAATAAGGGGGAGGATTCGGCGGCGAAACAACATGTTCACGGCACGGTCTCGGCACGTTCACGATCTACGACCCAATCCGCGGCGCTGCGTGTACCACGGGACGAAGAGGAGGTCGGGGAGGGGGAAGAAACGCATCACCGGCTCCATCCATCCCTTGCATCCGTTCCGGCGGTTATGAAAATGGAAATATCGATTCGAATCACCGGCCCCCGTGGGACGTGAAACGGCCGAAGCATGGATAGAGAGAAAGGGAGTTTAAAAAAAAAGGAACACTTTTAACGGTCCCTCCGCACACGGAGAAACCATCTCCCTCTCTCTCTTCTTCCCCCCCCCCCCACACATCGAAGTTGATCCACCACACCAATGCCATGGCGATGGGATAACGCAGGTCTGGAGCATGTAACGATCAGGTAGCCGCCGCCGCCATCCGTCCAGGCTGTCACACCCGACCCGACCCCCACCACCCCCACCTACACACACACAACACTCACCCACGCACATAACGAGAACTCTGCGATGGCATCCCTCAAAAAAGGGCCCCAACGAAAGCGATAGGAGGCAGAAAGAAAAATGTTTCCCTCTCCTTGTGTTCCCATTTCCACAACCCCCCTATCCTAGACACTTGCAAAAAAAGGGGGAACACGGGGTGGGGGGGCGTCCCCACTCATTTCTTCCCCCCTCCCTTCTAACCCTGGGTAGTGAACACGCCCATTGGGAAGGGTGCAATTGCCCCCCCCCCCTTGCCCCTGCCGCATTCATGCATCCCTCGACAAGAGCGCTGGGCACGTTTCCGAATTCTGAGAAGCACGCGGAAATGAGCGGTTGAGACAAAATGAAAACTTTTTCCGTGTGTGTGCGTGTGTGTGTGTGTGTGGGGGAGAGAGAGAGAGGTCGGAGTGGAGAACTAACTCAATACGGGAAATGGAACGCCCCGCCGACGTGCGAACGCACAGGGCACGGGAGGTTGAAACGCACTCTTCGAATAATTTACGCCGTGAGTATGAAACAAATCAAGCACGCACGTCCACGGAGAATCGTCTGGAATGTGCAGGCAGGGTGTCATAAGGAGACGGTTCTCCACGCCGCAGGGAATGATTCACAAGATTTTATTTGATTCCTGCGATGCGAAATCGATTTCGCAGTTTTTACATTCCCCGAGCACTAAAGATGCACTAAACGCCCAACCTTCGCGTGGAGCCGGTTGCATTCAGTAAGGACTGCGCCGCAATTAAGCCGCAAGAATATTTTTTTAATTCATCCCAGCGTAGAAAGCATCAAGATTCACCCGGTCCAGAACGAGTAAAAAAAATATCTATTCATGATAAGAGATCAAAAAATGATAAACCGTTCTGTTTGGGTGGGTAAAAGGGACCGTTTTTAAGTATCTCTATATACCTGGGAAGACATCTCTCAGCTCCGGACTACCCCGGATCCAACCGTTGCGCTGCTGGATGATGCACTGGAACATGGCGTGACCTTGAGAGACTTTCCTTTGTGTTGGGGAACACACTCCGGGGGAGGCTTTTCGGGTCCTGCTTTCTCCCTCCTCGTGGTGTCCCAGGAAAGGGCTCCAAGGGGCCGCAGCCGTTCGTAGAGGGCCACCGGGGGGGTTGAGGGAGGCCTCAGTGAGGAGGGAGGGAGGTCACAAAGGGGGGGGGGAGGGGATTAGTGTCTCCTTCACGCGACGACTGAGGAGGGCTGGCAAGAAAACTCGCACGTCTTTTCCGTACCGAGCCGGCCTGCGGTGGGTTTCTGACGAGAAGGGGGAGTAGAGGGGGGAATGGGAGGGTGAAACGGCGTAGGGGGATGGAGAGAGAGAGGCGAAACTCCCTCCTCGACGAAGAGGGTGGCAGTGGGGGGGGGAGGATGGGAAAGATGCAGAACACACGGCAGAGAAAACGGGGAGGAGAAAGACAAGAGAACGCGGGGGGTGGGGGAGTTTTCGGCGTCTTGAAGAGAGAGAGAGGAAGGATATTTCTCAGGGGAGATTGTGCGAAACGGGGAGGAGGAGGACGAAGAAGAAAGGGGGGGTGGCAAAGTGGGGGGGTCACCCCGGCGACGGAGGAAGGGACGCGACCGTCTTGCTGGCTACATGGCCCCTCAGCGAGACGCTCATCTCAGCTCCCACTCGATCCCCCCACCGTACTTCTTTTCCCACCCCTCAACTCACGGGGTGGTGCACATACAAGTTTTACTTAATGCCACACTTCCGCGGTAGTACACAGTGTGCGGACCCCTGGCTGGCTCCACACGAACAGGTGATTACTATCTCCTTCCTCTTCCGCTCCGAAAACCCACGATTTTTTTTTTCGTCAGGTCCACCTCCTCCTCCCGGGAAAAATTATCCCGTTTCCGGGATTGCCAAAACCGCACGGATGCACTACTCCCCCGAATGATGGTGGAGGGATGGATGCCACAGGAAATAATATAAATCTCCTCCGGCACGCTTGAGACGCACCACAACCTGGACCTATTGGATTCGACTGACGTCTGTCTAACCGCCCGCCGGACCACCAAGCCTGGGTTCGCCCGAGCGACGGGGGCGCCGCGCGACCGCCACTTGAACTTGATTCAACACGAAATCGGATCAGCGACGAGGACGACATCTCTGGGGTCCATGGGGAAACAACTAAGGTGCAACAACGACCTCGGGAGGGTGGGGGAAAGAGAGATATGAAGAGAAGGAAGGAGAAAGGAGTCTCTCTCTCTCGCTTTTTTCTCTCTTCGCTGCCGTGTTACGTTTTCATCCTTGGAATATTTTGCGGGAAACCGGTCGTGTCTGCGCGTGTAGAATTAAATGAATGCGCGTCCGCATTGCCGGCAAGTTGGGACCATATAGTCTTCCGGCCTCAGCATTTTACGTGGGCCATCATGTCGATTACATTGATTAATCCGGCTGGTTCTCGAGAGAGGGAAATAGGGCACAATTGCTTCAATTCCTTGTTTGTTAACTTCCTCTTTCTCTTCCCTCAAACCTCCTCTTTCGCAAGCCACTCCCGCAGAATACGCGCGAGCATCGCAAAAAGAGTTGCAAATTCCTTGGCGAACGAGACGATCCCTTTCGAGCTCACCTCATCTTGCGTGCCAAGTAGTATAACGCGAAATTTATGAAAGGAGTCGACTCGGTTGTTATAGCTTCTAACAGATTTGCGCAGCGTTTATCGAGATATCTCGGTCGACCCATAAAAGTGGATATACCACCGTATCGAGATTTTTCTCGAGAAACACGCGAACTTAATGCGGAGATTCGAAAAGGGAAGGGATTGTACTCTTTTGACCCGAACGAAATGACGGCGGTGACCTCTCTTGGGGGGATTATATTTCCTCTTGTTGGCTTGCCAAAGACAATCGACTATTAATCTCCAGAATAATAATCCCATGCCTTGGGTGAAATTAAAAATAGGCATGAGGTCCTTTTTTTCCATTCATATTTCACGGAACATCAATTCTCGTTGTCGCGCGACCTGTGGGTTGCCAGGCATTTCTCTATTGAATTTGATTACGCCAGTTTTCCGGAACAAAAGTATACATTTTTTTAACAAAGAAAATACAACTGGAAGGGTAAAACAACAAAAATATATATTCTATGCCAAAATTTAAACCACATTTTTACCCAACTATTCCACTTCATAAAATTGGAAAATTATCATCATAAAATTACCCAATCAATATTTTCTGCATAGGAAAAGGATTTTTCTATTGACTGTGACCTTACTACGCTGTGGTAAGCTCTCTATAGTTATCTCACTACCTTTTTAAAATAGACATAACTTTCAGTCCTGACTGAGGGATATTTTCTCAGACTATTTAACCATCGGCATAAGCATGAAGCATCCAAAAAGGCAAACCAAATTCATTATTCAACAATTACACAAAAGCAACAAATCCTAAATCCACGACTTATCACCAAAAGTGTTAATTTTCATATAGAAAAAATCGATTTTCCACAATGTCCAACCTTCAGCTATTGCAGAATGAGAACTTAGATTTGTCGCCGCAAAGCCAGTTGTTCATTACCACTGCCTTAAAATGAAAAGCTTCAACGAGGATCAATATCAACACGGTGGTAACATTCTTTTGGGTTGCATCAGTGTTCGTACTGCAACTTATTCTTTGAGTATTCAAACGAAAAGGTACTATGACGTCACAAGTACTCCACTTGGTAATTTAAAAACTGCAAGAACATTCCAAAGCCTCGGGTGGGAATCATACCCGCGAATTTTGTTGTGTACGCCGACTTGGATTACCCGCACAGACGTATAGGCAAAACATGGCCCCCTACAATGATACTCCGTGTGGCACCCCCTGCCACACACCCTCTCTGTGGCCTACAGGATATCAAGTAGATACAAATGTTCAAAATAACCATTGTCTTTTGAACGAAGACTGGTTCGTTAACTTTCCATAATGACAATCAACCGCAATCGATACCGACCTGTTGAAACCCCATGCAACGAACAATAATTTGTAATCTGCAGAAAGGAACTCGGCAGATATGTTACAACATACTCCAGAAGCATTACATTGAAGCAATTCATCACAATTGAATAAACAATGTTACATTGCTGTACATAGATATTTATGAAAACCTCAATATCACCCAGCAGCCAAAAATCATATGCATCGAAGTTAGCAGGAAAGCAGAACTCGTCAATTAGAAACATTGAGCCTAATCTTGATAATCCTTTCATTCAAAATCATGGATTGAAACGACGTTATTTACTGTCGATGCGCAAAGGTACCAAAAATATCTAAATTTATATTTATGGTCTACACACATTTCATTTATACGATGGAGAGTAATTAGATGTCATATAATGATTAAGAATCCCAATTTTATTTGAAATTTCTTTTCATCAATAAAATTGCACTAATTGAATTACTCTAAAGGATAACGTAACTTAAGTAAATTTATTAGTAGCTCACATTTCTAATAAATACTTCACGCTCAAGAGAGAAATGTTAAAGAATGACCATGGGACCATGTATGCTAAATAGGTTTATTACGTATAAAGAAGGCTAGAATAAAGAAACCACACAACACTATTTTTACAGTTGAAAATGCTTTCAAATTTTCTATAGACGAAATGCCAGGACATAAAAGGTATCACGCAACTCTTATGCAAAACTTCGGGGGGGACATTATTACACAGGAAAACTCGTCCATGTACCCCCTTTATTATCTCTTTTTTCTTACACGCAAGGGGACTTTCCATCGTCGGAATGCTGCGAGAAATGAAGAATAATGCGTTCAAAATTAACAAGATTTAGTCGCAATTGAAGTTTTGGCCTTAATTGACGGCGTTGACCATCCACGTACGGTGTTACGTTAGTGTCACACGTGGCTTCCACGCAGGATAGAAAGATATCCCTTTTCGTTTACTCGACAAAAGTCAGTCCCGGTAACAATTTTTACCATTAGTACGTAATCTGTAGCGCGAGGGAAGAGTAAACTTCACCAAAACGTAGGGGATCTCTAAAAATAATGCGATTTCACGCAATTGCGTTCGGTAATCGTCTCAAGCACCAATTCACACCCAATTACGGGAATCTGACAATAAGTAAATACGTAGAACATCTTGCGCAGCACATATTTCAAGACAGTTTACATTGACGAATTAAATTTAAAATAACTACTCATTAGTGGGGAAACTTCACACCGAGAGTGCGCAAAATTTACAAAAGATATAGGTAGTTAATCTTGCCCATAAGATTGTGATTATTGTACCTTCATCTACGCATATAAACGCAATCCTAATGGAGAAGATTTAATCCAAAAGTTTTACGAAGCTGTCATCCTTGGAATGAGCCACGTACAAAAAAGGCTAAATTGAACAAATAGAGGATACGCACGTCAATGTATTGGAATTTTGGGTTATATTATCTCCATTTCTGTCGTAAAAGGTTTCGTGTATACGTACCATCAAAAAACACACGACAGAATTGCAAGTATTGCGAAACTTGCTGCCAATCGCCACTCCGGATAAAGTTAATTTCGAAATGATCGACTTTTCTACTATGCATCGTCCATTATCGTACGATAAAGAAGTGCTACCGATAAATGCTTGTAACATGAGTGGCAGTCATTTCTATCCGTGAACGGTTGATACAACGCAGTCAGCCCTATTTTTCCCCTTCCTCGCGACGTGAAAAGAAAGTTGTTATACCAAGCGCCAAAGTGTTAGAGGTCACGAAACCTACTTAGGAAAGAGGGCCCTCTCCAAGGTCCAACCCACGAAGCACTACCATTGGCGGTTTAGGAGTTTTTTTTTCTATTTTCGCCCATTATGAATATAGTTTCTGTTCTCAAGTTTTCACTTTTATAAGTACGAATTTGAAGTGCCCAAGTTTAAATACATCCGTGCGTAAATTTGAAGATTTCGTAGGTCCGAATGAATTTTCACGAATCTATAACGAAGCATCGAGGAATACATCTTGTTCAAATGGAATACGGCAGCGATTCAACACATTTTTCCGCCGTTTGTCCACCTGCTCATCATTAGATCATCTAGTTCTTCGATTCTTACGCGACAGTTTAGGAGATATAGTCCCAAGTCAATCACTGATGATCTTGAAAGGGTTACTAGACAATTCCTGCATTAAAGTGCTAATTATCTGAGGAAAGATTGAAATAACCGTCGGTCTAACCATCACTAATAATTATTGTCAGCACATGCATTTCACCGTGCCAACCAACAAGGGGGCGTGCGACAAGGGGTGTTTTGGGACCATTCTTTATTATGCTAATTCAGATGAATGTGAAGTACTCGTAATGATATTTTTTGGCAGTAGTCTACCGGGTTAATGTAGTTTTTGATGGATCCACACGCTAAATATTACTACACTAATAAGTCCGAACTAACATGACATAAAATATACTTAAACTTAATACTACATTCAGGGAAAGAACAGGCTCCCCTACCCTGATGTGTGAATTTCACATTCTGTTGGGCTTTGTACTGGGTGAACTCTACCATCACCTACGAAACCGACCTTCGGGTTGATTACTGTGCTTATGGTTTTTTTCTAACACTACATATTACGATGATTCGTTCTATCGCTCTTAAATACTTTATAACTCTCTTATTTCCATCCGAAATATGTATTATTTTCCTCCCTCTGTCTCGCCTCCCAATACTTCCTCTTCTATTATCCCCTTCAGCTTCCCATTGCTTCTCAATAGCTTCTGCAGCCACTTGTCCTGCCTTCTTGGAATTCCTCCCAACAGTCGCATCTTTTCCTCTACCATGCCTAGAACTTCATTGTTGGTTTCCCTTTCCGTTCATTATATTTCATACATTCTTCTCCACATCTCTAGTCTCCATTCTACGCCCATCACTTTGCCTCAACGGCTGTTTCCGAGCAGTACAAAACTGCATGCCATATTCGAGTTTTCACTAGTTTCCTCATTATAATTATATAAACGTGTGTGTGTATATATATATATATATATTTCTATATATTAAAGGTAATAAAACGGTTAAGGTAGGCTTTGGATGGAAACATACCAAATAAATTTCACCTAAAAAAACAAAATCCAGCAACCTAATCTACATCAAGTCCTTCTTCATCTCTGTGTACTTCCTTCCTCCCTCCATCCCGTCCAACATTCCTATCTTGTTCCTTCCCTTACCTCGTTTACCTAACATTATCCCCTCTATTACAGTTTTCAGCATCCCACTGGCGATCAATACGACCTTCAACTATTTTTCCTCCTCAATAGGATTTCTCCCAACAAACCTCTCTCCTCGCCCACCATACCTAGATTGTTTTTGTTTTCTTCCACAATTTGTTTTCCTTTCGGTCCATTTCACCTTCTCCATTCTTCTCCACACCCACATTTCAAAAGCCTCCAACCTACGTCTATCCTCCTACTTCAACGACCACGTTTCCGCGCCGTACATAGCTACGCTCCACATTAAAGTTTTTACGAATCTTGTCTTAACATCCCTACTCAACGTCCCCGTCATCAACTCCCTCCTCCTTGAGAAAGCCTCTTTGCCTAGCGCAATTCTTCTCCTTACGTCCCTACTACTTTGACCCTATTGGTCCAAAACACTTCCGAGATATGCAAACTGTTCTACCTGCTCTATTTTTCCCCCTCCTATTTTAATGTGTAGCTTAGCCTTTTTATTTCTGGAAATCGCATAACCTTTGTTTTATTAATATTGATTCTCATCCCATATTTATCGCACTGAACCTCCAATTCACTCAGCAATGCTTGCAACCCCTTGGCTGACTGAGCAACTAATGCTTGGTCATCAGCAAACCTAACCGACTTTACGAATTCCCCTCCGACTTCCATTCCTACCTCCAGTTCTTCCCATGCCTCTTTAATCATTTCCTCCACATATACGTTGAACAGCACCGGTGACAATGGGCAACCCTGCCTTACACCTCTTCCTAACACTGCCCATCCGGACTCTCTGTTCCCCACTCGCACCTGAGCAGTCTGAGACAAGTACAAGTTGCGGATTAGCCTCCAGTCCCGATAATCTTTTCCTATTTTCTGCAATATACTCATTAGTTTTTCCCGATTCAAAAAAATTAAATGTATCATCATCATCAGGATTTCAATCCTAGGATTGGTACCTAACGTTCCATATCCCTATTCCGCATTTATCCACCTTGACTGATGTTCCCCTCCCAGTAGTCCTCACCCGGAGATCCGATTGGGGGACTACTTTACCGGGAGGAAAGCCATCATGTCACAAGGCTGCAACTTCTAGGGAGATTAATGCAGTGTTTTCCCGTTGCCTTCCACGTCGCAGTGGAAGTGCGACCGAGAGCGTCAACTTCACTCTCGCCTGCAGCTGTGGCAGCTGATGCGCCACCAGTGCCTAATGGTGAAACTGCTGCTTTACACCATGGGTTCAGGGGTCTATTTTTCCCGTTGTCTCGTTCCGAAATGCCATTATTGTATTTTTCCTAATGTAACGAAATACCATTTTCAAATATTTTTCTAAACTGAAAAATTTCGTCACAGGAATCGAACCGGCGACCTCCGGCTTCACATGCAAACTCTCTGCTCTGGGGACGGGGTTAGACCAGAGGTCTAACCCCGTGCCCATTGAAAGTATATATACATGCACATACTTTTAGTATTTTTAGTACCCTGCAATCCACCGCTAGGGTATGTGACAGGAGCTGAATATACACCGGACAAATTTTGATCCGAATACTTGACCATTTGCTTATGGTTCCTGTCATCAAATAATACTAAAATAAACAGAGATGTCACATCGCAATTTGGTTCTTCAATTACTGTTGCTGGGGCACATAATCTTGTTTCTGTTATGATAGGAAAATGTACGAGGGAAGAGGAGGGTATTTAAAGTTTTCCAAATCATGTTTCCTTTCATTTTATCCGGATCGTCCGATATATTGATGTAGTGAGGCATCCCTTCTCGGGTCAATTAAATGTAATAAGGTTTTGTAAGTACACGACCATCCGTATTCCGTAAGAAATCAAACGAAAGTCGACGAAATCACTTTCTCAAATCAATGGATTCACTTAAACTTGGGGATATTCGACAAGCTCAACAAAACAAAGCCAGACCGGCATGCCGGTACTGAGAACATTTTTGGCTCACCGGAGAACCCTTATAATTTTCTATGCGTCCAAATCCTGATTTGGCTCTAGACCACTCTCCCACTTATTATACGGCGTTCGCCAAATGAGGAAAAGGCCATTCCACGAGAAGAGTCAGTTGGATGCGTCGAAGACTATGATGGGTTATTCTCCGACCGTGAGTCACAGGCGTGAGCGCAACAAGCAACCCTTTGAGCGACTGAGCGATGAACGATGAGGCGCCAAAGGGATTAGGTGGTCCCTCCTGAAGGCGAATCCTTTGTGCGTCTTTTAAGGGAAGATCTTACTCGTTTCTGATCGGCGTCCAAATTGTCGACTCTTCGCGAAAATATGATCCCACCAGATGGACAAAAATTATTAACACGATCAACAAAAAGAGCGAGGATTTCACGGTCTATTTGAAATTCCCAAAACGAAATATGATTAGGCGGAACCAACTTTTTTTTAATAGAATTCACAAAATAAGTTATTTACGGTGAGAACGGTTCATGGTAGATGACGACGGCAAATTGACGAAACCGGTCGTATCGTAAATAAATCATTTGGTTAAGTGCACAAAATAATTCTTACATATTTTGACGCGGAAATTCACAAAACCGGTCCTGAAAGAATTGATTTCGGAAACTCATATTAGCAGTTCATCCATGCCCTCACAAAAAAGGCCAGTGAATTATGAATCTAAATGCAAACATAATTCCCGAAAGAGATACAAGGCGAGAGACAAAGGATGTCTCCGAAGAATCATGAGATTATTCTCAAAGGAGAGTTCGGAGTTTCTTAATTATGTTTGGCCACTTGGTTTAGTATGACCCCAGGGGTAGCGATTATTCCTTCATTGAATGAAATACCTCAGATACAAACATGAATTATTAACCGCAAAGATTATTTCCGTAGGAAGTGATATTTGATATTTTAGTTCCAGATTGAATAATTGAAATCCGGAAGAATTCATGGAGCTAATTGAATTAACAACACACGCAGCCGCGCATTGAAGCTTTAAAACGGTCAAGCGTCACCGGATAGTTATGACTGCATCCCCAGATATTTAAAATCGTATGCATATTGAAAAAATTGGATGTATTCCTTGTGTGAAGAAATTGCTGATCACTTGGAGGGTGGCTAGAAACTTGTTCTTCCTTCAGAACAGAATTTGTTACGAAAGTAAATATATAACAAAATTGAAACATTACTAAGCAATCCTTGGACATTTTTAAATATTCACCCGAATGCCTGTATTGTTGGAAGCCGCAATGAAATACCAATAATTTTCTAAGCAACAGGATGTTTCATTGGCACTTTTTAAAGGAATGATTCATACTTTATAACCATTATACGCACGAATTTTTTTTAAATCGACCCTAATGCTCAGCGGCCACTCATTTAATGGACCCCCTTTATTTCCATTCTCTATCAGATGTTTTCCAGATTTTCCCGACGAGCTGTGTCCCTCTTCCTCATATTTCTATAGAGATTGTTTCAATCATGGATCATGCTTCATCGCTTAGCATGCCAATAGTATGAAATCGGTCCTGCTATACACACGGATTTTGCCAGAGACTTCACGTAAAACGGCCTAGGGCAAAAACGAATTAATATCAAAACTAAAAGGAACATTGTCCCCATCGGGTTCCCATAAAAATATTTCCGACTCGAACGTTTGACTCCCAACTATTAAAAAAATCGGCTCTTTTTCCATTTTTTTCCGGAATTTTCGAAGAGATTGAGCTAATTCCCCACTTTTACCATTGGGGAGATCGTATACGAGGATTGGTTGCCAAACGTTTAGCGATCATAGAAAGTCAGTATGGAAGGGCATGTGTATTGTAGACATTTACCGATCAAGCTTTAAGCCGAATAGATAGACGTATCACATGACTTAGAACACCATAACGAACATCTGTACACTGTTAATACCTTCTAATTCTTCCCATGTTAAACCGTGACCTTGCACTTCGTCAAGATCATTTGAACCCCGCGATCAATCGTGCATCGGACACTATAAATAGCACCCAATGTTATGGATGACATTTGATCTAGCAAAACCATGGGGAGGTTCTTTCAGGAAATAGAGAGTAGTAGAGAAAGCAGCAAGATGGACGTCGTAAGTTACAACCGTGAATAAGTCCGTCAATTATGTTACACATGTCCATCTCCGCAATTATGATCTTTACTTAAAAATACACGACCGAATCCACCCAACGCATGGTAAGAATTGCCATTACATCATAATACGAGGAAAATAGAATATATAGAGTGTAAATATAGAAGCAATGAAAACGAGATAGCCGAGACCGTAAGCTTGATTGGGCACTATGTTGTGAAGGGGGGAATAAAAAAAAATTACAAGTAAGGGAAGAAATAGGGAACACATACTAGGTCACTTTGGTGTGTTTGAGAAACAGTGACCCACGTATACCTCAATCACACAAAAAAAAACAAAAATTAACATTAAAAAATAGCGTGCGAATGCGATTCACGAGAGTGATTGTTATTCCTTAACACACCCTAGTGATCAAGTGATTGTAAGTTTGTTTTAGTTTTTAATATAAATTTTGCTTTTTTTTGTGTGTGATTGAGGTATACGCGGGCCACTGTTTCTCAAACAAGTGACCTAGTATGTGTTCACTATTTCTCCCCTTACGTGTAACTTTGTTTTATTCCCCCCTTTACAACATAGTGCCAATCAAGTTTACGGTCTCGGCTATCTCGTTTTCACAGTATGTACAGTGGAATAATCATTCCAGAGTAACGCTAAGTCGTAAAATATCCTACCATGCAATAACATTGACTCTGGTACGAATACTCAATTTACACTTTCGTCACTCTTTACTATACCACAGATCATCCTCCATTGGCATCAAAGACAGATGATAACGATTCGCTTTTGCTGGTTCAGTTACACAACATCTTAAAACCACATTTGAGCGCGCAGTGTTTCCTAATTCGTTTAATGAATAATGACTGCGAGCTAAGGCAGTGATGGACTCAAGGACGCAATCTGTGTTACCATTATGTCTATTACATAACCGCACATACTTATATCGCTCAAATCATAATTTTATAACTTTTACTTGAATCCTCTAACCGATAAAAGGGCCTATTAACGTGCCCGTAATTAGGAACTACGCTGAATTTTATAAGCAAGGCTAAGGATCTGTAAAAAAAATGGTTATAATAAATTGATATTAACTTAACGTCCGCATATCCTGTCATCTTTTAACTTAGCATTGCAAGAAAAGAATTTTATTCCTCTTTTATATGTTTCGTCATTTTTCGTTCGCCAATCAATATCAATTTCTGTAAACCTAAACGAATAAAAAAATCTCTGCGGACAATATTAGAATGTCAATCAGGTTTAATGCAGCAGTGATGGGATCTAACGTCCGTAATTTTTGCAGCAGGAATCAATATGGACGCTGGAAGGTGACAGTTAAGGAACAACGCCCCCTCTGCTGACCTACCTATTTTAATCGCTAAACCTAGGGCGAAACCAAAATAAATTAAATGTTCAGTAACTTGACTACACGATGTGAATTGAATTGCTTTCTCAGTAATATAATGTACGAATTCATCAACGATTAATTATGAATACATTATGAGGTGATAACTGGCGTACAAATAGCCTCAAAGAATGTGAAACAATCTTTGAATGATTAAGGCAGCTAAATAAATAATTTGGAGGAGCCATCAACTTTTAAAAGACCATTTTATAATAATAAAACAAATTTAGGAAGTAGGAGCTGCTTCGCTAGCAATAAAAATGTTCAAACACGCTTTAGGTTCTCCCATCTCAACTCCTTTAAAATTGAGGCAGAGATAATACTGCTACGTCCAATTTCTGAGTAGTTTTAAGGGCGCCAAGGCATCTCCTCCAGACAACTTTAGTATTGCAAAGAGAGTAACTACTGTTTACGTCTTTGTATAGGAGTTTACTAAACACTAGTCTCAAAACAGCGTGCGTTTCGTGGAAAGTGAGGATACTATTATTTTCGTGTACTCGTATATGTACGAGTATATGGGTCGCGGAGGACCATAGGGTATACTATATGTATATATTTATATGTGGGTCGCGGTAGCCCAGAGGTTGAGCCTTAGACTACTAACGCGGGAGGGCCCGGGTTCGATTCCCGGGTAGGCCTCTCTGGGCACCTGCAGCTCCGCCCAAGCTATGTGATTTTTCGGGTACCAGATCTTCCTGGGAAACCATAACCGGCACAGGGAAAGGAACTGTCCCCCCTAACCTGCTGTGTGAATTTCACACGCCGTCGGGCTTTCGTAGTACTGGATGAACTCTACCACCACCAACCAAACCGAATGAATAGATATGGATAAATAAAAATAAATAACAAGATAAAGCCATTCTTCCACATTGCTAAATAAAGCACTCCAACAAAAATAACAAGTTAAAGAAACCCCAAAAACGTAATGCCACTTACGTATTTTAATCTTAGCCCTCTGGAGGGATATCGCGACGCAAGAAACAATTAAAATAGACGTAATGACCGTTTTAAAACCTTCACAATCGTCCTAATCAGTATCCCTAGCGAGGAGGATTCCGTTCCTGGATTTCCGGATTACGGCATCTTATGTATACCAATACGAGATGCCGTCTAACCCACGCCGCGGCTCTAACAATTAGCGCCAGACGCCGTCTATTGCCGTAATTCCGAATGAGACCATGAGCGTTATAAATGAACCTCTAATTACCCGGCAAACACCCTTATACTGCGAATTCTTGCGATGACGGAAGCTGCTAAACTAGTTTTTCGTCGAAGAATACGCCAGGAAATCTACACGTTAAATACTTTATTTTACTCACTAACTTACATCAAAACAATTACATACTCGTCAAGTCCATAAACATTTAACATATAGACATGTCTGTCATTGATAGCATCAGTATATGACTAATTTGAAAACTGGGGGAATGTTTTATTTCAAGTATTATGTATGAATCTACGATATAACTCTATTGATAGTTTTTACCTTTACAGTACGAAACTTAAACAAAGGTTACGAATATGATACAATAAAAATCAAGTTTTTTTCCCAAAAATAGTATTCAATATTTGAGCTGCGATTCGGGTGTCATAGAATGTGATAATGACTAGGAGATTTATCTATCTAAAGGGCACCTGTAAATCATCGCTAGGGTGCAACAATTTCAGAGTGTAAAAATCATTCGCCTTGACCGGGAACCCAGTCAAGGTGAATGATTTTTACACTCTGATATTGTTGTACTATAATGCATATTATTGGATGACTCCGTTAAACGTTACTGTTGCGGCATCTCCCGCAGTTTCTTCGAATCGCTAGGGTGTGTGGGGGAGGGTGATTCAACACCAGATATGTAACATGAACAATTAAGTTATTCTTAATTTTTAGCAACTTATAAAATTATAATATAAATGAAATTTAACTTGATAAAAATATCTGTCTAAATATAAGTATATGTCGTAAAATTTTAAGCATCAACTACAGTCCTTTAACAACGAAATACAATTTTATCGTATTTTTCGGGTTGGGTGCCCATAAACTCTCAGACGGATACCCAGATTCACTGATATTCCCCAATAAAAATCTTTCCCCTCAATTTAAGACAGTAAAAAGCATTTTGCACATAATTCATAGGTGCTAAAAAAAATCTCCCTGCACCCGGAACTCTTTTCGCAATTCCGCATAGATTTGTTCTCAGATACGATACGTAAACTACTATCAATACAAGCTCATAACCGCTTTGAATAGAAAATCACTATGAACCTGTCATTAATTATGATATCTTTTAGGGTTAACGGTAAAAACATTATGATTTAGCTTGAAATACTTGTTATTGATCGGGATTCCATATCTAGTCGATAATACATTTTATAAACAATTGCAGCAGGCAGGCAGTTGTTACGCAGCGAAACTCTGAGTTAGTCTGACTAACTTTAAGAATGTTCCTTCGACGCACAATTCTTCTATCTCCTTGCAAAATAGAGAAAAGTGAAAGCCACATGTTAAAAAATATCGGTTAAATAATCATTCATATAAAATTCAAATAAATAAATAGTAAGTACTATTTCCTACTCCCTTTTCCTCGTTTATTTCCATGTAACCCTACATTAATTCTCGAAAATTTCAGATTTTATTTCTAAATTCAGGATTTTCCACGGAATGTTAACAAGTTTTTTTCCCATACCCCATTTCTCCATGGTTTTCAAGGATTGCTGAGCACCCTGAGTTTAAAAAAAAACCCTAAGATCGATCGTTTGGTAGGAATATTTTTATAAAATGAAACAATACTGACATTGAACGAAAAATGATTGAACGCGATAGTTTATTATTGATGGAATATATTTCAGGACGAATATTCACGGGAGCATTTGCCTGGCCCTCACATTTTATCGCAGCAAGAAATCATGGCCTCAAATCCATAACTGACACAAGGATAGAAATATCTGCCGGAAAACTCTTCTTTGTGCGGGGACCAAATATCGGTGAGCTCAGCATGCAAGAGAGTGAGAATGCGGTGAATTACCAAGGCGAGAAAGGAAAGAGTATCTCGAGACATGCATCATTCAAGGTGACCACAGTCTCCCAGTACACTCATTGTCACCGTATTAAATGATGATGACTTACATAATATATCATGATGTGCATTACTCACCTGCATTGGCCGATAGGTTTTGGATGGGCATAAACTAACCACTGTTGCATATCGTATCTAAGCCACACCTAACAAGACACAACCTAACACCCTACACCACAATAAACCCTTTTTCAATTCCGCATTCTTTCTACTTCCCTTCATTCTGCCAAACATGCCTATCGTTTTCCTCTTGCCTCTACTACCTAATTTAAGCTCTACTGTCACAGTCTTCCACATAACGACATCAATCTAAACGCTCTCCAGTTGATGAGACGCTGATGATGCCACGTTAAAAATAAAACTATTGAGTAGGGCAACGAGACACTATCTCGTTCATCCTACGAATAAATGATGTGTTAGTTCTGTTGTGGCAAAAATAATCAACTCAATTGACTCCCTACTTGGCTTGGCTTACTAGGCTTGAAAACCTTTCCCTTCCAGCGAGCGAGCGATCATTGCTCGTAGTTAAAATGCACGAATGAGAAATACGAGCGAGTTGATTAAATTTTGTTTTCAGATATCTTATCACTGAGCAGACGTCAAAGGGAAAGAATACGTGAATAGGATAGTAGGTGGAAGTACCCGGTGGAGAACTGTAGCAACCCAATCTTACAATTCATGACCGGTGATAGGGATAATGTCCAATGAACGTACCTCATTAGGCAGCTGGCCACCCGGGTAAAGTCCCCTAACCTTCCAGAATATACTATTTTTAGCTGTTCCAATGAATGTAAATCAATGCGGACGGACTTGGTGCGTGAACGGTTTGCGGGGTGTGCTTAACGCCTAAGCCTAACCCTGACGTGAAAAAAGTGACACGAAAGAGATGGAGAAGTGTTCTCTGTTGACAAGTCGTCCTTTCTAACCAGACACCACGAAGGCGCTCCATTGCGTGACATGCCACTTGACAAGATCGCTTTTGAAAAAACAGGATACTATACCCGCTGCTGGGCCTAAGTAAATAGGAGAGAGCGGGGAGAACGCGACTAATATTTTTTCTACGGCTATGATCATATTTTATTTGTTGAAATGTCTAATCGCCAGCTTTCAAAGAGGAGGAGGAAGAGCACTTCAAAAAGAATGAATAAGGCCTTTGATCTAGCACTCAGCAAAAATAAACTTCATAGCTTTCCCATTTCAGGATACAGATTGCTGCTGTTTGACCCCTTTCATTGTCATAGAGGAACACCAAGGAGGATTTAAAAGATGTTTCGAAGGGAAATGAAAATGCGTCATTCTGGGCAAATTTATACAATTCCATGATGCATGTCAACCACAGTGTTTCACTCGTAATGGTTTTCCTCTTTTTTTTTGCTCATTGTGTAAGTTCAAGGCTACAGCGCGTTCAACTTATGCGCTCTGGAAGTCCCGTATCTAAAATGCATTCGTTCAGCAGGAAGTTATTTCCTCTTCCAAAAAATTTATTTTTGCCCACTGCTATGATAAAGTGGGGTGAATGAAACGACGAAAGGCAAGCGCCTGCTTGTCACCAAGTGCAAGAGGCTGACGACGGAGGGGCGTCATTATCTCCGCCCCAAACCTGAAAATCTACGAGCTGGGACTAGCCATCAGCAATTGCAGATAGTTCACATTAATCTTTGATTTGTTTCTCACTACGATACAAATGTTTTGAATGCACTGACGAATTCATCTCGAGGTGGTAAAAATAAATCAACATCTAAAAATCTTCTCAGCGCCAGTCGTGAATTCGAAGACTTGACCAATGCTTACGACGATCTCCAAACTTGTTTTATCACATTCGCGTCTTTATTCTTTACGTAGTATCTTAGTCTTTTAAGGCAACCTGGACTGCGAAAAACACTTACGCTAAGTGATTGCTCCGAATAAAAACCAATAAACCTAATAATATCCACGGCTTCGTATCGTTTCCACGGTGTCCCAACTCACGGAACACAACTCACAGTCAAACCGGCACGCCGGTGAATTTTATAACTGGAACCACGACGCCGGGAGGCATGTAAATTCAATGTTAACGCGTAGAAAGGAACCTTATAATAAATATAATCGATCCATAAAAATCAATGGGAACTTTATTTTTAGAGTATCTCAACGTATGTGTTCTGTTCCTCAGACTAGTAACAGTTACTTATCATTCGCTTGAGCCCTTCTCGATTCCGGCATTTGCATAACCGATATTATCATTGAAGAGGGGGCAAGAGATATTTTCGTTTGTGGACTACGGATCTACGAGCCCTAATAAAATCTAGGATACGTAAATTTACACCGAAACTTATAATTTACGAGGGATTTTTATTTTGTATTTAGCAGCCCTGAAAAAATATGAATTTTTAAAGCTTAAGATACATTTCAATCACAACTTTATGTCTCATTCCTTACGCTGGGATTGAAAAACTTTAATGTGTTTTGAGTTTCATTTCAACCTTTAAAGGAAAGTTGGAGGTCGCCCATGGTACTAGCTTGAGAGGGATGCGACAGACGCCATCAAGAGTAATGGATCAGCAGTTCGACCCCGTAAGGATGGTAGCGTTGAAGAGGATTTGACTTGTGGCGCCACAAGTCTTCCATCCGACTCCCTGATCCAGAGCGGCGCACGAAGGATCTCCCGTTCAGGGTGTCAACGTACCACGGGCAGGCTCTGACAAGCGCTAAATTTCCTCGTAGGGAGAAATGGTAAAATACAATTCCAGTTAGACTGGCGGGTCAAGTTCCCGCCTGCGATGTCAAGGGACGCAATTTTTTATCGCGACGCCAGTATTCGCTGGCTGTGATGTGGTTATTAAAGTCGAAGGGTATAAACGATGAAAAGTTACCAGAGTCGCGGACGGAGAACCCCACTTCCCAGTAGTCGTCACTGGGTACCATAGCTTTACGAAAGAAAGCATCTTGAATGGACAACATTATGTAACTCGCAAGCATTAGCCTGACTATTAAATTCTATGTAAATTGAATCGACTCTGTCCGGATGTATTTTCGTCAACTGTGCCTCCGATTGTTCATTGATTCTACACAGATAAGAACGAAATTAGAGCAAATAATTATTCCAATCTATGACCGCTAGATGCGACACATTTTGTTTAACACAAATTCGGGTCGCGGGGTCTTGATTTCGAACCCAGCAAGCAACAAAAAGGCACATTCTACCTTTGATAAATCATGGTTGTCGAACCAGGAGTATTTTAGTTGGGAGGAGTATTTACGGCGCTCCGCTTTAATTTATTTCTCGTGCTGATCTTTTGCTTCAATTCTACTGAAACACTGAGACCTTGCGTTTTCCTCATTTAAAGCCGTAAAGTACCACGATTCAGACATTTTTAAGCATTGGGTAATTGTTCGCAAAACCAGGGGAATGACACCGCTGAGAGTGAATCCTCGTCAATGCGGGTTTGGCGTTGCTAAAAAAGAGGTTAGCAATATTGTTGCTGACAGGACGAATGTTACCACCGGTTAATCTGAAATTTGAAGCTTCATAAAAACCTTCGCGATTGAATGAGCATACACCTTTTTTGTAAACAAAGGTTATGCGATTTTCCAGATAGAAAAATGATAAGCTAAACATTAAAATATGAGGGGAAAAAATAGAGCAGGAAGAACACTTTACGTATCTCGGAAGTATTTTGGACCAATACGGTCAAAGTAGTAGGGACGTAAGGAGAAGAATTGCGCTAGGCAAGGAGGCTTTCTCAAGGAGGAGGGAGTTGATGACGGGGACGTTGAGTTGGGAGGTTAAGACAAGACTCGTCAAAACTTGGATATGGAGCGCAGCTATGTACGGCGCGGAAACGTGGTCGCTGAAGCAGGAGGATAGACGTAGATTGGAGGCTTTTGAATTGTGGGTGTGGAGAAGAATGGAGGTGAAATGGACCGAAAGGAAAACAAATGAGGAAGTACTGGAGATGGTGGGTGAGGAGAGGGGTTTGTTGAGAGAAATCCTATGGAGGCAGGAAAAATGGATTAAAGGCGTATTGAGCAGTAGTGGAATGTTGAAGAAGGTAATAGAGGGAAGAATGTTGGGCAAGCGAGGAAAGGGCAGGATCAGGATAGGGATGTTTCACGGGATGAAGGGAGGAAAGAAGTACACAGAGATGAAGAGAGACCTGATGTAGAGTAAGTTGCTGGATTGGGTTTTGTTTGGAGTTATAAAATATTTATTTGATAGTTGTGTCCATCGAAAAACCTACCTTAATCGGTAGATTACCTAATAAAAATACCTTTTTGGCGCCTCAACATCGTACCCTAAGCAATTTCTACAATTCATTTTCAATCGTAAGATTTGAGGTATTACCGCTAAGAATTGATTCACCTAGGTGTTGGGCATTTAATTCGACGAGGCTCTTTGTAATAATCATACTGCTTCGTGTCAAAAACGAAGTCTGAATTACACTAACCGAATTCCAGCGAATAAAGAAATGCCTTCTTGTATTCAGATAGTCTTGGACTGGCAATTTATCAAGCCAAGCCATTCTGGTAAAAAACTGACTAAGAAAGTATTAAACGGGATATGCTGGAATAGGTTTGTGAAATCAGATTAGTACTGCCCTTTCAATTTTCATCTGGTGAACTCTGCGTTCCTAAACAACATGATGACTATAAATGCATGACTAGCGGCCCTTTAAAGGGCGATCAAAAGATGAAATCAAATGCCAGTGATGGATTTTAATTAATTTTCCTCAAATCTTCATAGTCATAATTTTAATATTGAATCACTTTTCAAGGGAAAAATGTTGAAATAAAGTTTCAGATGCCAGTGTTTGTGTCACAGTATGAATGTTCGTTATTGCAAAAGTGAACATTAATTAATGAAGTCCATTGAATTTTTTTTGAGTCACCTGATCCGAGGAACTCCATGAAAGACTAATGAAAATTATTTTCACTGATTATTCCATTTTTCTTCGTAATAAAAGTTCTAAAATAGTTAGTTATGCATAGATTATTTTTAAGGTTTTCAATATCAAATTGCTTTTCTTGATTTCACATGAATAATCTCCTATTCGTTGTATTTTCTCTTGTTAATAATGACATTGTTATGCTATGGTTCATTCACTTTAATGGCACAAAGTACATGGAACAGTTCATATCAGAGGAGGGCATTAGAGTCGCATTAGAGTCGATTATCACAGAAATTAGAAAAAATATGAATCCTGAATAAAAACTTTAAAAATAAGACTGTCTTTTCAGCCAAGGCCATTCTTATTAAAATTGAACAAATATACGGTCCCCAAAAATAATACATTCTAGGAATTTAACTAAAAAAATAAATCAATTTGATACATTTTCTCTCTTTTTTTAAACAGAACTATTGTTGAATGGAACCAGCTGCCTGGAGGTTTGTTTGAGCCCTTTCCTTCCAATTTTACGAGTTTCAAGAAGAAGTGTAAAGCAGCCACTGGGTGATAAACCATTGATCAGTGATTTGTATACTATTGTATCTGTTAAAATATGGTTTCTATGTTATGTGAACGGCATTACAAGTTGTACTTCAAAAGTGAATGAAGTATTAACGGCACGCGATTTTGAACGGTATACTATATGAAAGTGAAGAGTACGTGATTATGGACGGAGTGTGGCGAAGGACGGTGCGTAGTATGTTCTCGAATGGTGTAAACCTAGCCCACGGGTGATGGTAAATGTAATAATGTAGTTGGTAATCCTTTCAGTGTCATTGTATACAAGAGCTTTGTCGATCTGTTCCTCTTCTGATACATGCATGCTCATGTCATTTAAGATATCATTATTAGGCATTGTAAAATTATGTATTATATAGATGTAGATGTCATGAGTGACAGCTGACCAGACTTGACCGTTGCCACCAGGACAATTGCCTAATTGCAACGAATATCATCAAATAAATAAATAAATATTGTTTTGCTATCTAATAAGTTACCATTCATTTCGTTTCCGTCTACGTGCAGAAAATCTCAAGTAACCGAACATTTAAACGCTTGAAATAATAATCCATACTCCGGCTGAACTTCAGTGAATAATACCAGAGTGACAGCAAATATAGAAGTGAGATATGTCTACATGTAGAATGCTCGAATCTCTTTAAAATAATAACATTTAGGTTTGTCGTCGTAATTAGTTAAATTTACGACAGGCCCGCAATCGGTATTATTCTAATCCAAACAACATTTTTGGGAAAAACGCACGGTGGTATTTCAATAATAATTCGAATAGAAACACGATATCGTTGAACAAATTGAATTTTCATAATAAAAACTAACCCAGACATAAGGACTCAACAGTCAACTATTTTAATTATTAATAATAGCTGATGGTTTGCTTTGTTCATAAATAGCCCCTGTTACACTTTCCTTTGGGCCAAAAAACGTCTAAGAAAATGGATGCTCTTAGTTTATTCCTTGCCGAGATATTTAATATTCTTTTAATTTCAGTTTCACGTGAACGCAAACGTCTGCCATTGAGTAGTCCCTGCATTTCATACCACTCTGTTATCTATTACCAAGACGGGGAAACTCCTCCAATAAAAACAATTTTAAATATATATACTAAAAATTAATCATTATATTTTACAAATTATCGCTCATTTGTATAAAATACTTGGCATCTCAGGGATTGTAAGAATTATAAAAATATGGTAAAAAAAATCAGTTACGTCATAACCGTGGAAACCCATTACACCATCTTTCTCCACAGAGAAGCGCCATGGTTTCTAACGTGGAGCAGTGAAATAAATGAATCGTTGAAATAACTTGAACACTTAGCGTACTACGGGAATCGCGCAACGTCTAATTACATCTTCAATCCCGAAAGAACAGTTCATTAGTATGGGGAGAGTAGGAATGATGGAGAGATGCCAGGCTTCAAAATTAGGTTTCTGACAATAAGTCAAGAAAACATTCAACAGAATCTCGGTGTTCTCAGCCCAGAGTTGTTAACATCGCAGGAAAGCGTAGTCCATAATACCAGGAACGAAAACCTTCCACGTCCGAGAATAAAACCCAGACACTAGACTTGGAAAATAATCACACCATTGCCATCAAACCAAAGTGGACGCTGAGGGCGGACGGTATGGATGTTACGAACATTAACTGAAAGGGGACTAGCCTTGTAAAACTAAACCCCGTGATGGCGCGAGGAATTCTTTCAGGCGCAATTACAACGTAGAGACAGATCATCAGATTAGGGTGGGAGGCTAGAGTGATGATTATTCTTTTCTCCCATGTCAAACCGTTTTGTTCTTGGAACTCAACCAAGAGGAAATTCAGGAGTGAGAAAAAAATGAGACGACCGGAGGACTTTAGAAGGGAGAGCTTCTGGAGAACTGAAGGAGGAGACCCGCATTGGGGTGCTGTGTTGCAAATCGCTGCGTGGCCGTCGCCGCATAGTTGAGCCCTTTATGCTCGCCCTCTCCTCCCGCTCCACACCGCCCTCGCTCCCCCACTCCCTTCCCCAATCTCCGCCAGAGCCTGTGCTTCGCTATCGCACGCGCCCTTCCTCTCTGGTTGCTCTCCTTCCTGCCCCTCTTCCCCTACCGCCGCCCCCTCCCCCTCCTCACACACCCGCCCTTATCCACCCTTTAAAACTCCCTCCTAACACACACCCTCCACACAAACCCCCACACTCACACTCACCCCCCCCCCCGAGTCCATTCCCAGCCACTTCCTCAGCCCCTTGTTTTTCATGCTCTCGCTCCTTCAAGCGCTTCGTCGCTGCAAAGGGTTCGTTAACAACATATGTTCAGTTGGCCCAATGATGATGCACTCACCCGCTCACTCACTCCCCGAGTCCAATTCCGTAGACACGCTCCGAGCGCGCCGCGCTTGCTGGCATTCACACGCGCGAGCTGTGTGGACGCGGACTGTTCATGATCCTGCGATGCATCATATATATCCACTGTGCTATTCGCGACGCTCGATCGACATCGCATTGGCATGTCGAAGTGCTCCATCATATCGATAAGTGATTTTGGTATTTGCTAAATCACATTTATAATACCCACGTGCATCCAAACTACTCCTAACTCTCGTGTTGTTGTCTCGCTGGGTTCATCAAAAAAATATCACTGACGGGAATAAAATTCAAATATCGACCACATCGATATGTGCGACAAAACTATCGATGGTTAAGAGAAAGAAAATATTTGCGCAGAGAACCGATAACCTCTATCATCGTCAGCTACCTGTAACAAAATCTTCAGCACAGAGAGGGGAGACAGGAGGGGATGGGAATCGAATCGGGTTACGGCAAAATGTTAGCAAATTGCATTGACCTGATGCAAAAAAATTGATACACGGGATGCGAATAACATGTCGCTCATTTACAACCTATTCACTACATTAAATTTACATCGCATAATGGTTTTAAAATTGCAACATGGCATAGCCCGATTGGGAGGAGAGGATTTATATGTTTTAGCATTCATGAACCATCCCACTCCAAGACTATTGCAAAGCGATGTTTTTTAAATATACAATTCGAAATTCAACCGAAAATTTTACGTTTGGTCAGCTTTCACGATTTGGCTGATAATATCACTAAATCCGATAAAATCCTAAGTCAAAATCGTTGACAGAAGGTTTTCTTTCCACTTAGTATTGTCACTGTACTTGTATGCGTATTTTTTTCTGATTTCCTGTAGCTCGCTGGACAATATAGCAAAACTTTTGGATGGAGCATGCATTCTGATACGAGAGAGGTAATCAAGATTACCGAACGACTATTTAATTTTGATTAATGGAGATGTTTATTTTCCCACATCTGTGAGGAGAAGACGCCTCACCACCAACCATACAACCAACAATAACCAACCGCTTGATACATTAAAAATTTCTAAATGTTACTTGAGGCCGTCTAAGCGAGACACAAAGTAAAAGGCGACAAATAAAACGAACTCTTCAGTCAGCTCCTGAATGTTTTCCTTTTTAAGATTATTTTAGGAATATTTTCATTTTTAGGAATTTCCTCAGTAGGAAGGACGAAACACTTTTGTCTTGAAAAAATGCACAACATGAAATCTCAAAGAAATTATGTACAGCCAAAACGTTATGATCAAATTTCACCCTGCTGACATGAAGGAGATCATCAATATAAATAATACTGAAGAGTTCACTTTTTCAAAACCAATTATTAAAATATTCGAAATTAATTTATTCCATGTACCGTTCCGTCTCCTATTCCGTTTACTAGTCCATATTACGAATCGAGCAACGATTAGTAAATATGCTTGAAAACACGAAAAGTGTTAATCCTGCATAACAGTTGATTGGAAACTGTGACCACTTTCTCACCATTTCCCATAGGTTAGAAATTCCAGTTGGTTTTCTTCCAATCCCTTCATAAATTCTCCCTCCAACAGATTCTTAACCAGGCATTTTTATCGAATAAAAGGTGAAAATAATTAATGACCGTAAAGAAGACAAACAGAGAATTATTACGATTCATAAGGCAGGTCTCTGGTTTTCTGTTGACTTAACACATGCTGCTTCACTTGACATCCGTGACACATTTGAGTCTCATGTGCTCACTTGACCCCGTCTTAATTTATTATGCCACCGAATCGGAGATCCTCCCGCTTCTCCTCCTCCATAAATAAGGGATCGTTAAAACGTGGAGCGGAGACATTCTCGTGCATCGATCACAATTTCGTGGGCAATGCATCGAGAGGATGGAGGAAGGGGGGGGGAGGGAGGTGTAGAAGCAAACGACCTTATTTCGTCACGGAGTAAATCTCTCAAGATCTGGGGTGCACAGCGTATGGCCAGCGAGCCAAAATTAGCTCGCGGGTACATTTTAGGTGGCCCGCGAAAGATATGAAGAGCCAAATTATCTATCAACACATACGGAAAGGAAGCAGCTGGTGACTTTTTATAGACTTCATTATTGCACGAAGCGCTTGGCACACTCACAGAACGCCGAATAGGTATAATTGATATGACAATAGAAGAAAACCGACCAATATATCTTGACGATCATTATTTTTTCGCCTGAATTTTATAAACTTTAATTGAAATTATAAAATTAAACCAATAATTAGGGCGAAGTACAAATATAAACGTATAAGTCATCATTGAGTGAGCAAACATTTCGTACGCTGGCATACATGAACGCGGTTATATTAATATCTAACGTCATTATCTGAATTGTACACTACTAATCTAACTTCTATAAAACGTTTCTGTAATTTTTGGTGATGAAATTTTATTCTAAACGTTCTCGAGTTTCATACCAAAACCTTTTTTCATTGTGTGAAATTCTACTGATACATGCGAAAAAGGGCAAAACACTGGCGAACTCTATTCAATAAGAATACCCCTCTTTAATTTATTGATAATTTTTCTGATTATAATTGGTATTTCTTGCCAGCCAACGCCTGATGCAAATTAATTCAATATTTTAATAGTTATAAATCAAATCCTTATTTTGTAATAATTGAACGATATACGGCACACTTGACTAAGTCGTGTCTGAAGTATCATAATCGTATTCAGATATCCAATGTTTTCTAACCCAAGACATTCTAAATGACGAATCAAATTACGATCCAACTACGTTCAAAACGCTAAGGAGAAATGATAGTGAATGAAGAATTAATATCTGTATTATATTTAATTACAAAATTTCACAAAATTATATAAATTTGAAAAAACATAATCATTAAAGAATGCATCAAAAAGGTATACGGACCCCTTTATATATTTCAAAAGTTTCCTCAAACAAATGTTTCTAGGGCGTGGGGCCAATTAACATCAGCAATAGTTAACTCATATACCGAATTTTAAATCTGGAGGATTCACTTCTATTAGTCCCTACAGTATTCATTGTGGTGAACTGTTAACGATAAGAATCAGCAAACATCGAATGTTTCTAGCGAAAGTTCCGAAAAACCAGTGCCCCACTGCAATTTAAACCCAATCGGTGATGAAAGTGTAACGTTTTGAACAATGGCCTAATTACGATTTAATGGGCCCATACGAAATATGTGGACCCATATTACAACATTAATGCCTGATAAAATTCATTGTTTTCGACAACGAGAAAAATAGGTCCCTTTGTAAGTGTTCCCATTCGCACCGAACCACCTGGGCCCTGTTGAGCTACGCCCTCCAGCAGGACATAAGTAATTCTATGGCATTCTTAAGACTAAATAATGCATAAGATAATATAAATTGAGTAAAATTACTGACATTATCAAGGGATAGAAGGATTAAATCAAGCAACAAAATAGCAGGGCTGGGTTTTCACGGGTTCGGGGTAAATTGGACGAAAATGGACACAATAAGGCGTTACCAGATGCCCACTATTTATAGATACGTTTACTATAAGGATGAATACAATCTCCAAGTAAAGATGTAAAGAATATATTACACAGGCCTACAAAAGAAAATTTTTTTTGGTGCCGGGAATCTTTGTGATGATTTTAACTATATTTGTAGAGCTGAATCCAAATATGAAATCCGTTTTTATTTAACAGCTCTACTTTTTTAGATATGGCACATCTTACGATTAGTTGTTTTAATATTTTATATATTCCGGAAAATAATTTTCAAAGTTAAATAAATCTATAAGTATACTAATTTACAACCACTCTGCGGTGTTCCTTTTATTTTCAATAAACTGTCAATAAGTTTTATGTATATTTCTATATTGTAGGCCAATGAGATAATTATTAATATAATATTCCCATATCATCATGTAGAAGATTTTTTTACGTAAATAACAACATATCTATATCTTGAAAACTATAGCTGATAGGAAAAAACTAGTGTCATAATTGTATTCAGCACCCCAATTGTTCTTTAAATCAACATTAAAAGCTCCGGCACCAAAAACACTGTTGGCCTGTGTTATCATTGACTCTGCTGCGAAGTGTGACATGGTTCATGTAATATGCCTCAGAAATGTGGTATTGGAGGAAGAGGATTGACACATATTGGAAGCTTTTCAGGTTATGGTATTCAGGAAGACGGAGAATATAAGCTGGACAGATAAGAGTCACAAATGGCTAAAGTCAAGAGTTATGCTGAGGGCATATAAGAGAAGCTTGATTAAACCAGAAGAAGAGAGAAAAAAATATGGAGGATGTATTGAGGGGTAGTGGTTTTTAAGGCCTGCAATAGAAGTAAGTAAGTTATGCAAGCCAGAGGAAAAGAATAGGCATCTTGGACTGCACTTAAGTCTTAAGGAAGGCATTTAGGGCTAAATGTCTTCGGTTTGCATTAGAAGAAGCCTACGAAAGTCTATATATTATTAGTTTCTTTGTATCTTCATGTACTGGTCAAAACCGGCTGGACTCCGTTAGCCTACCTATTACAATAATTCGCGGTTTTTTCATGCATGACGAATATCGCGTCGCTGAGAAACTGAGATAATCTGGGACAAAGGGCATAGTACATATATTTTAGTGGATACAAAAATACTCAACACAAAATGTTGAGAACAGGCATCCATAGTAACAAGAAAATAAACAAATATGGCAACCAGGTAATCATCATTCTTAGATCCTGTGAAATATCATACATGTATTTCGTCATGTCCTATTAGGGGAAGGTCGGAAAGAACGCGGGTCTTCCTACGGATTTCCTCTTAGCCGAACAGTTTCCATCGATTTCCTTGAGCTCTTCCAGCTTGACGTCTGGAGAACGTCACTATGTCAGTGCCTATGGAGTAAGTGACGCTCGGTAAGAAACGTCAAGCGACATCTCCTCCTACTTCCTGGGTGTACAGTCGCCGAAACATCATGCGAGGAGCCGAAGACGCTGGAAAATCCATCCCCCTTCCGAACCCATCCCGCTGAAAGAACCCCGAAAGGCAAGCATCCTCGCGCCGACAAAAAAGGGGAAAGTTTTAAAGAAGTCTGAAGCCTCCGAAGCTCAGAAATTTCGGAAAGGCGCTCGTCTTCCGCTGGCTCAACGAGAATGCAAGGAAGAACCGAAAATAGAAAAGTGAAGGTGTAGTTTGTTTCTACAAAGCTCGAATGCTTACTAATAATTACTACGTGGTGGATATCCTAGCTGCCCTCCAATCTCACAAACTAAAATTTGAACTGCTCGCTTGTATTAAAATCGGTTCAATTTGTTATTTCCTTACAAGAGGAGGAAATGACTGAAACATGAAAAAAAACGATGGTGGGGTGACTTCTAAATTTCTCTCCTTTTATCATAAGGAGAACAAATGATACATAATTAGCATAAAAACCTGATTACAGCCTCTTTAATCACACCAACGTCCTAGTAATGATAACACCATCAACGAATTATTATGTTTTCTCACTGGAAATTGGAA